>JAPWDM010000001.1:24925796-25525796 GCA_035578155.1 Brachynemurus nebulosus
TTGGATTCCTCCAATTCTGAAACAATTTTTTTTTCGAATGTACAAGTGAATAATATGAGAATTAACATTTGTCTTATTCCTAAAATATTTATTTAACTGAAAAATAAATAAATAAATAAAATAAGACACAAAATATAGGTATCAAAGGGGGCACCTACGAATGATATAATGATATCCAGATGGCGTTTGTGGTTAGGTAAAAATAGAGTCCCTATAATAAATAGAGTCGTGACATGTGTGCTCAACGCTGATCATGTCCCTGCCACTTGTTTTCAAGGACGGACCATTGAATGTCACTGTTTGCTATGTAGCGCTAATGGTATAGGGGGTATACTAAATAGAGTTGGGACATGTGAGCATTTTTAATCAAATATAGTCGAACTCATGTATTTTCAACCTGTCGGGACTAATCCGCTCATGTATTTTCAACTTCTCCTTTATCCTCACTCCATGGCAATCATAGAGCCACGTGACAGACATAGAACCAATCACAAAAAGCCCGCGCAAATCTTTACACAGTAGCCACGTGTACTTCCCCAGTGAATAACCTTAAAATGACAAATTGTCAAGTAACATATGATAAACAAAAAAGTGAAACATGAAAAAAGTGTAATAAACTTGTAATAAAATTATTTTTTAAACAATTGCAAATGAAATAAAACCATATATTGTAGGATAAAGCCACCAGTGGTCAATCGATTAATCTGACAGTTATTTTTCTGTATTAAAGTATTGCGTGAGAAGTGGGGACCAAAAACTTGAAAATACGTGAGTAAAATCAGTTGAAAATAGATGGTGTTGAAAATACATGAGTCCGACTGTAGATGTCAAAATTAATTATCATATGATTAAGTACAAAAGTATCGTCACCAAGTTATGTGTTTACGAAGAATTAAATTTTTTTAATTTAATTAATCTTTCTAGGTTGAGTTGAAGTATTTTTTTAAATATTTAATTTATTTCCAATTTATTTTAGATGAATCTGATGAAAAATAGCGAACTATCGAAACTCATGTCCCGACTCTAATTTTATCCCTGTACATCAACGCCATCTGGAATATTAGTTACAGAGGCGTCAGAAAACGGTCAATTTTTTTTATAATGGACTATATGCAAAGTGGCAGGAACATGACGCTGATTGATTCCGGCATTTTCTGTCCTAAGTTTGCGTAAAATACATTGGAAATAAATTAAATATTAACAAAAATAATTTAGTTTATCCTAGAAAGAATAATTTAATTAGAACTTTTTAATTACATTGTTACCAATTTAAAACATGAACAATTATACCTAACCCACATAGGTATACATACGGCTGATACGCACTAGACGTACTCGCGTCCGGTTAATGGAGGTAATAATGAACTAAATATGTAATATGTTTTCGCCAAAAAATATCGTGTCCGCGTATGGTTAACAGAAGGTCCGCTTAAGAGAGTGCTGAATGAATTGGGTTTAGTATAGCATGCCACCGTCATAAAAAAACTGTCCGACTATAGAAGGGGTCCGGTTAAGAGAGGTGTCCGTAATCAAGGGTTCTACTGTAGTTATTAATTTGTTAATTAAGAGCTTATTAGTCAACACTTTTTAAAAATTTATTTTAATATATTCTTTCGGGTGCCTACTCAGTCAATCGCAAATCGTTAAAGATATTCGTTGCTTCTATCGTTTTTATTTGAACTAGTTTATTATGAAATCAATATTTTGGACGTAATCAAAATCATAATTCTAGAATTTATTATTCACGGTGTAATTTAGGGTGGGGTTTTTTAAAGTTTGGGACAGGTTGGTAGATCGCGTACTATAATAGTACAAAACGGCACATAGTATTTTAGCTTACCTGGGGGAAGATGTAATTTTTCAATTGAAAATTTCTTTCTATACAATTTAAACGCTAAATCTAAATCTGTCGTTTGTGGCGGTTCCATTGTGTTAATTGACGGTAGCTTTGTGATTTTTAAAAATCCATCATAATTTGACAGGGCCGGATTTTTTTCATTTGGCGTACCAACAAAACTCTCTAGACTAATCGCTGTATCTGATACATGAATACAGCGCTCAATACAACTCTGAAAATTACATAAACTTTAATTTTTATTAACAATTGAATGAGATATCAATAAATACCTTTTCGATGACTCCTTTAGGAATAGTAATCATAGCTATGGCAAACGCAGAACGTAATATTGCTTTTAAACAAAACAAAAATATGTCCAAGTCCTTGTCGGCGTCTGTAGGTAGAACACAATCGGATGACACTGGAATCCAATATGCGGAACCAATTTCATGTAATACTATTCGGAGTATGTTACGTTTTTCAGGAGTAGCATCAACATCAAATTTATTGCATTTGATGTAGTCCTTAATATCCTGGAGTAAGTGATGGTAAATAGGATTGGCGAAAGTTTTTGGAACTGCAATAAATATTTGATTGTTATTAAAAAATGCCTTAGTTGATTTTTGGACTAAATTGATTCTGAAGAACAATATGAAGATTTAAATGGTGTAAAATTTCAACTGAACTTCCTTAAAGCCATTATTCAGATTTAGAAAATCTACCGCATGAATAATTTGAGAGTTGTCACTTTTATCATAGCTAAACTATTACCTTTAATCAAAAAATTGTTCAGAAAATAATTGTAACCTGGGACAACCGATACCTAAATTCAAGAGTTTTATAGTTGTTGTAATAATTCATATTTTAACGCCTTTCGGTATTATTTAATCATTAACTCTTTTATTTTAACCATAGAAAACATTTTTTTGTTTCAAAATGCCGGACCTTTTACTGCCAGTACTAAGTACAATAGATAAGGTTACAAAAAAAGAAAAAGAAGAAAATCAAAGATTCTGACATCAAAAACGTGAACCCTAGGAATTTGCAAAATATAAATTATACTAAACTATGTTGATAAAATTGAACATTATTTAGAATTATACCGTATTTCGAAAAATTTGTCACAGATGACGACACCTATACCAGTGAATATTAGAGTCCCTATAATAAATAGAGTCGTGACATGTGTGCTGAACGCTGATTGGTTCCGGCATTTTCTGTCCAACGTTGAGTAAAATTGAAAATAAATATTCAACAAAAATCATTTAGTTTAACCTAGAAAGAATAATTAAATTAAATTTGTTTTAATTGTTCACACATTCATAACTTATTAACAATAATTATGTACCTACTCAAAAATATTTACTCAAATATGTGATAATTAATTTTGAAGCTTCCCGTTCTGTTTTGGACAGAAAATGAATGATATGTCACGACTCTATTTATTATAGGGACTCTAGTGAATATATACATATCCCAGAATTTTAAGCCGCCATATTGCAGGACGAGCTAACTTGTCTTAATCATTTAAAGCGTTAAAAATTGTATATGAAAAAAGTATTTAATTTTTATTTAAAAAAATTGTTTCATTTTATCACATATTGTTAATTAAAATTATATTATTTCAAATTCTAACGGTAAACAATCTGTGATCAAACTTTAGTCACATGACGAGTATAGCTCGTCATTGTGCCGTATGGCACAAAAAACGTTTACGAGCTATACTCGTCATTTTTTCGGAAGGAGTTAAAACGTAGATACCGCACCTAATTTTTAATGATTTTAATATTTCTTATGTGATAAAAACAAATAAGTTTGCAAAACTAACATACAAAATTATTGCAAATTTAGCATATATTCATTAATTCACTGAAAATATGCGTCTTTCATTTACTTAATTTAGTATGTTAATTCTATTATTTACTCTGTCTTAAAATTACTTTGACATAATATTTCGATATCGCTTAAATTCAGTGAATACTTTATGAAATCAATGAAAAGAACCACTAACAAGTAACACTACCCACCGATTTGAATGAAACTTAACACACTTATTAAATAGTGAAAAATATTAAATACGTGTTTTTTTGTTTCGGCTAAATATATTTTTTAGGAGCAGAGAACATCCCTCAACCTCAGGAGGTCAGAATTGAAAAAAAAAGTTTTTTCTTTTTTAATCTATAAAACAAACAGTTCAAAATGTTTTAAACAAGTGTTCCTATGTTTAAAATTGTGTTTTTATTAGTTTAATTTAAACATATGTTTTAAACATTTAAAACTTGTTTTAAACAGGTTTAATTCCTTTAATTGAACCGTATGGAGAAAACTTTTTGTCTCGAAATGTCCGACTTTTAAAGTAATGTACTATTAATTTATAATAGGTGGCATTAAATGGAAACATTATATTTTGTGTTGTAAAATTTATAAAACCGTTTGTTGTTTATGCGTGTTGAATACTGTGTACAACCACAACAAAGAGGTTGCTGAGAAATTTTATAAAATTTGATCAGTGTTGCCAGATTGGGGTAGTTTTCCATCCAAAATTTGAGAATTTTTAAATTGCTAGAGGGAATTTTGGGGGGATAATTTCTTTAGAGGGATTTTTGGCTGGAAATTTTCAAACTAGGGGGAATTTGAAGATTTAATTAAATTTCAAACACATATTTGCCATCCTGCTTAAAAATACTATAATTCAAAAACCAATTTCAAATCAGACACTAAAATTTAAATATGTGGTATCGTATTGTAAGACAACGTTAAATGTCAGCAATCAATTTTGCCTAATTTTATTGTTTAAAAAAATACAGTAAACAATTTCTTGAAAATAATATTAGAATTGTATTTTCCTATAAATTATTTTATTTTATTTTTTTTCTCGTCAACTGTATTATTTTTGAAGAAAGGCATTTTTCAAAAAGTTTACCACTTTAAATATTGGTTATTTTTGGGCTACTCGAGCGTTGCTTACGTATTTCATGTGCGTTAAATAATTATTTCTATTTTTTGGAGTTTTTCTTCCCTAAAATGCATTTTTTAGAGGGATTTTTGACTAATGCTGAGTCAATCTGGCAACACTCAATTTGATACATACTAAAATAAAAGAGTTTAAATTACGGTACAAAGAAGTACAAAATATTATTGTTAATTGAACTGGTAAATAAAATACGATAATTAAATACAAGTCAGTGCTTTAAAATGGCGGCTATCATTAAAGTCACAAATCGACCACAAAACATTTGATTTAGTAACATAACACAGTTGCATTCGACTGTAGCCTTAGTAGAAAGAGCTGCAATGCTAGTCGCCCTTTTTCAAGATTTAAATGAAAATACTTAACATAAAAGAAAAAATAAAATATAAATACATTGTTACTTAAATTAATTTAGTTTAACCTACTTAATTAAAAATTTAATTTTGTTTTTATTATTTTATTACTGATGCATACTGGAATAGAATTGCCTAATTTTTGATTGCTAAAGATATAATTAAGGTATTTTTTTATTTCAATACATTTTATTTACAACTTAACCAAAAGAATTTAATTAAAGATTGTTCAGAACTTAGTTTAATATGTAATGTTTTTTATTTGTTTTAAATATAGTTTAAAACATCTTTTAAAACACTTTAAATTCAAACATGTTTTATTTAGATTGTGTTTTAAACATGTGATTTAAAACACTTTGTTTTAAACATGCCAACCCTGCAGGAGGTGAACAGTAAATGGATTTATCTCTGAGAGGCTCCGGGGCACTTCTCATGCGGAGGCGCTTGCTAAGGCAATAAGAAAACTTTTGAATTTTTTTAAATTTTCCCGAGAAATAAGGTTGACGCGCAAATAACAAGGAAAGGCGCTTATTAGACATCTATCGTGTGGGAGCTCTGAGGCACGTGTTCTAAGTGCTCTTTAAATCCGGCTCTGCTGATAGTATTAAATTATAAGCTAATTTTTTTTTAAAAAACTTTCCAACATAAGTTTCAGTTAAATTTTTTTCCATAAACTGTAAGTCCTAGAAGTATGGTAATAGCTCCAATAGGTGTCTCTTTGATTAGATAAATATTTTAGAAATAAAACAAATGTCAACTCTCAAATTATTCAACCTGTATAGTGGATTTTTTATAGTACATATCATTTTAATAGAATATAAAATGATAAATACCTTGTCTATCTTTTTTAATAGAATTTTTGTCCCAGTAACAAATGTTAAGTTTGCTGATTACGTCTTTACTCATTGTTTTTGATAAATCATAATGATGTCCAAACTGTAAATTCTTTTTCTCTTCGTGTGTCGGTAAATGTTGATATCGCCATGCTATAGTCATTTTTTCTGAATCTGTTTTGGACTTGGTGATTTCATCAGGCAATTCTCTGTCAACTGCTTCTGGTAATTCATTTACCTAAAAAAAATTTAAATATAACATTTTTTGCCATAATTCCCATAAAGATGTCTTCAGAAAATTAACTTATTTTCGGAAAATCTTCTACTTACTATTTCTTGTGGATTCCTATCTCTACTTGCAACAAACAGCGAATGACCATTCACAGCTCCTTCTGCTAAAAAGTATTTCTGCATAACGGATCCATATGTACCAAAGACATCGTCCTCTAAAAATATATTTCTGTTTAGTTAGAAATTTAAGAATTACCGGGAAAGTTTAGATATTTAATTAAAAATATCCGAAATGTTTCGTACCGATCAACATAATTGTTCCAACAGCGATACCACCACCTAAGGGATAAAAAATAAAATTTATAATCTACATATTAGGTTTACAAATTTTCTAAATTTACTCAAATACCAGTAATCTGATCTAGAGATGGTATTCCTGTTGATGTCAGCAATTGGGCATTTTGTATATTTGGTTTCGTTCCGGGTATATTTAATGCTTCATTCTTTGTTTTTTGGGAATTTTTTGGTTTATCAGTAGTTTTGTTTTCTAATGCCATTTTAAAATATTTAAATTAGGAAAATTATTAATATAATAAAATAAGAATATGTAAAGCTGTCAAAGTCACAATTTTTAGTATGTAGTTTGACAATTGAGTCTGTTCTCTGTTGAGTCTCACAGAGGACAGAGGTACAATACATATCTTTATACTATTGAAACCAGTGTAACATGTAGAAGATAGAAAATCCTGACCCCCACCATGCAATTACTGTACATATGGGGGTACACACAACACAGTTACTAAATAAAACTATCAGGGTCGAATTAAGGAAATTTTAAAAATATAAAAAAATGTTATAAATTTCATTTTTTTACTTTTCTATTGAAAAAATTAAGGGGAATAATTTGTTAAATTATAATATTAGTGAGAATAATGAAATTGATGAAGCATTTAATATTAGTTGCAAAATTCGCGTAAAATGAAAGAAAAATTATGTACATTTTGAAATGTAAATAAAATATGAAGGCAAATTATGGTAATAATTAATAATGTACAAATTATTGAAAATTCTAATATTTAAATTAATTAATTTTATTTAACTGTTCAAATTGTACTTTCAATTTCATTATAAATAAATAATTATATTCATTTTTAGTCTAATTTTACTTACCGCACTCCTATTTTCACACCTATTTTACTTACCATATTGTTATTTTTTTGATTGTTATGGATATAAACAAACGTTCGGGAAATGTAGCTTACTAGCATTGTCAACAGCATCGGTAAGTGTATAAAAATACACAATCGTGCAAAAAAATAATGTGCCATATGAAACTAAAAAGAACTTATTAAAAATAAAGTAAATCCAAAAAAAACACGTTTTTAAAAGTAACTTTAAAAAAAAATAATACATTTCTATTGACCTTGAATTAAAATTAATTTATTGTATGTGCTGGTGATGTAATTGGATCCGACGTAAAAGACAATGACGATGTTTCCCGAGAAGAATCGAAAGTTTTCGAATCAGTGGATGTTGACATCAAATCTATATTCATTTCCGATAAAGTTGACGAACAACGTTCAGTTTCAAATTCTGACAACAGAAGTAGATTTTCTTTAAAATCAGTTTGCATAGCTTTATCATTTGTAGACTGAAATTAAAATTAATATGTAAATATTAACTAAATTTTTATGTTGATATAAATATGGTAACAACACTTACTGGTAAATATAATGTAGGAACTGCTCCAGGTACCAATTTATGCATTCCCGCCTTTGTTGTATAAATGCAATCTTCTTTAAAATGTCTCGAACAAATTCTGGAACTTTTGGATGGAATCCAATCGGCAGGTCTCTTAATTGCATCAACCCATGCTAACTTACTTTGTACATCTTTAGGAAAACTGGAAAAATTTAAATTAATGTAAATAAAGACCGTATTGCATTAGCAAAAATTTTACACAATGCATGACACTGTATTACACTGTGTCTACTTTTTTCACTAATTGAACATCAACTTTTATTGTATTTCTGCAGAGGGCAGCATAAACAAAGTTACTAGATTAAAAAAAAAATAGATTCAATCTGCTTAGCATACTTTCTGTGATTCCCAGTTACATAAATAATAATTTAATTAAAAGCAGATAAAAGGTTACTTTCGCAATAAAATTAAAAAAATTAATTTTTTTGTGAAAAAAGAAAGTACAAAAATCACGAAAATTTGGTTGGCATTACTTTTCCCCTAAATGCACTGTGTTACACAGTGTCGTTTGTGTTTGCTAATGGAACACGATCAATAAATATCAAGCCAACATTATAAATATAATAATTTCAAGAAAAAATTAATATAATTACAGCAATATCAAATAAAAATAACTGTTTAAACTAGTTTTTAATTTTTAGAAAGTCTAAAAAATGATATTTTACATAAAGATTTAATAACATAATAATTATTAAAAAAAAATATCTTAAATATAATTATTTTAAGAAAAACATAATATGAATGTAACGACCCTGGTTTATTGGTATGACGCGTTCTGTGTGACGCAAGCAACTTGTAGGTGTATTGGTTGTGTTGAATGGTACCACGGTGCATACATACTATATAAACATGGCTGACAATCATTTGACAAACAAAAAATAAATTTAATATAAATTTACTTACATGAAGAAAGATATCCCTTTATTTTGCTTGCTGTAGCTTTTACAAGTAGGTCAAACACACTTCATATTTTTTTGTACCAAAATTGAAAATTTTTCTTTAGAAAAAAATGACACACAATGAGCACACAATATAATCTTTACGCAACAACGATTACTCAGTAAATGAGCACAAAGTTGTTTAAGGTACACAGAAGTACACACTACCGATTTTATGAAAGAGATAGTTGCACGGTCTCTGTCCTCTGTGGTTGAGTCCGTATCTAGCACAGAGTACAGAGGTACAGCAACTATCTCTTTTCTGAAATCACAAGTGTGTACTTCTGTGCTCATTAGGCTTCTTAGTTGTCAGTTTGTCAGTAGCAGTCGATGATTGTAGATCAACCACACGATAATGGACTTGATTGTTGTTGGTATTGTTACATCCCCTAGTACATGCGTGTGGTGTCATAGCTATGTATGCAATAGCTGAGCCACGTGACCGCCCCTACTATCTCCGTTACTCACACAAATACACAAAATCGCACTAATACAATGTAAACCCAGTGCACGTATACAACATATTGTCTATCTCTTACATGTTACACTGGTTCCAGTAGTGTAGGGGTAGATATGTTGTCTCTATTACTCTATGGTATCTAGGTAAAGGTTGCCAATGGTTACCAAGTTATCAAAAGGTTTGTTTCAACTACCTCTTTTTGGACTGTACCTGGAACGATTTGTGAATCGTTGTGTGCGCAAGTTTGTACTATGAATTGTGTACTGAGTGGTAAGAAAGAATCTATAGTTGAAACGCTTTCATGTACAATAAATATAAAAAATGTCGAATTTTATTGCACTACTATAGTTCCGAAATTTTAAAAAGGGATTTGCAGTGGATAATGGAAAAAAATTTATTATATTTATTGCTAACAAGGAGCATCACGGGGGTGTACCCCTCCGATTTTGCTTATTCTTTAATATGTTGTAGAACATCGAAAAATAAGAGACACGTATTTTTTTAGAGGCTGTAAAACGGTTTGAAGGGGTGAAATCACCCTTCACAAAAATTGGGGTAAAAATTTAATTTGTTAAGTATCTCGAAAACGGTAAGAGATAGAGCAAAAGTTTTAATTGGCGATATTGCTCTTTTTTATATTCTTATATATATATATATATATATATATATATATATATATATATATATATATATATATATATATATATATATAATGTTTGTATGTTATAATATGCCTTTTTTTAGGTTTCCGAAGAAAGTCCTATTTTTTAGAGCTCCGAAAGAAGTCTTTCGGGACTATAATAGAAATTTAATTTGAGGTCCCTAGAAACCGAACATAATATTCACTAAAATTTATATATTTATATTTAGTCCCACACCGTTGGACAAGTTCATTAACCAGCCATGTCGGATGCCTGGAACATGGTTTTTTTGGTCATTTTTCGTGAAAAAATTAGTTTTTTGCCAAAATTTTCTCAAGTTACAAAATTTTTGCGACATTTATTTACACCATTAGAAAGAGGAGGAAAAATCACTTAAATGGGTGAAAATCACAGAAAAACGGATTTTTATAAACTAAAATTCGCTATGTTATGCAGGATGCTGCGACAGGGGTATTTTTATATTTATTAGTTAATAATATCTTACTTTCTTTTATTGATAAAGTGATAAAAATATATACGTATGTTTATTTTACACATACACATGTTGAATCATTTTATACGTTTGTTTATATAAAGTTTCTTTAAAAATGTTGCCGGCCTTTGGAGAAGTTTGCTGTGAAAGTTCTCGGGCTTTATAGTGTTAATATTATACAAAAAGTATTGGATAACTTTATCACTAATAATGGTTTTGTTTCAACTACTTGTTTTTGGATTGTACATGGAACGATTTGTAAATCGTTGTATGCGCAAGTTCGTACTGTGAATTGTGCATGAGTGATAAAAAAATCTATTGTTGAAATGGTTTTATGTACGAGTAAATGTCAAAAATGTCAAATTTTTTATTGCACCACTAGTTTTTAAATTTCAGAAAATGATTTGCAGTGGATAATGGATAAAAATATTTTTGCTAAGAAAAAGTACAAAATGCGCCTAAAATACTTGATTATAAAAAATTACATTTCGAAATTATTCGCAAAAATTTTGCCAGTGGTTTTCATTTCTTTTTTGAAACATTTGAATTTTAAATTTTAGCGTTCTGTTATGCAGTACGATTTAAATGATACCTACTCTTCGCTGAGTATCAAATTGATGATACATGAACCGGTTTCCATATAATCAAAAATAAGTTGAAACGGTACATGTGTCGTGTCATGCACTGTCAAAAGAGAGCTTGAAACACATTTTTTATACTGCGCAAGCGGGAAACCATAGAATGTATGGTTTTTTAGGGAGTTGAAACAAACCTAATGATACATTACATGTATCGTGCCATGCACTGTCAAAAGAGAGCTTGAAACACATTTTTTATACTACGTAAGCGAGAAACAATACAATGTATAGTTTTCTAGGGAGTTGAAACAAACCTATAGTTACCAATAAAATGCCTAAAATGTTTATTCAAGATTACAACCAACAGATACAGTATTGAGTTATTACATCTACTTAATAGAGGGCAGCAGGAACACCGTTTGCTTCTTTTCAACTTTTCACTAGTCCCTAATCCCTATACCCCTATATTATTATATTCCCTATAATTCACCGTGCCCTTGTATATTAATTATATCTCTATACTAAATAGAGTCGAGACAAAGCAGCCATTTTTCATCAAAAAGAAATGTTAAAATTAATTATTACGAGTACATAATTATTGTTAAGGTACCATCACAGTGTAATCGGCCGAAAAATAGTCAATTTTCGCGATTTTTTTTGGATGGATAGGATGGGAGAATGGGATTGAATTTTTTTTACGATTAATACCACTATTTAACAATACAAAAATTTTTTTTTATTCATTTTTGTTTATTTTTTATAATTATTATAATATTTTGAAAAAAAAAATGTGTTTAAAAAAGGGCGATATTTGGTGCCCACGATAGCGGCCGCAGTTTTTATATAAATAAAAAAATCAAATATACTATTAATCTGTAGGTAAGCCGCTATGTTTCTATGGAGGTTTCTTTTTTTGAAATTTGAAAAAATGGCGGCGCTATGAATAAAAAATACAAAATTTTTTAGTTTTCCGTATGAAAAAATAGGAAGATTTAAAAAAAAAGCTTCTTTAGGAACATAGCAGCTTATCTACAGATTGATAATCTATTTGATTTTTTTTTTCAGATAAAAACTGCGGCCGCAATCGTGGGCACCAAATATCGCCCTTTTTTAAAGACATTTTTTTCAAAAAAATTATATACTAATTATATAAAAAATAAATAAAAATGAATAAAAAAAATATTTTTGTATTGTTAAGTACTGGTATTAATCCTAAAAAAAATTCAATTCCATTCTCCCATCTTATCTATCCGAAAAAAATCCTGAAAATTGACTATTTTTCGGCCGATTACACTGTGATGGTACCTTAATAAGTTACGAATTAATTGAACAATTAAAATTTTTTTATTTTAATTGTTCTACCAGGTTAAATTAAATAATTTTATTAAATATTTAATTTAGGAGCGCAACAACTACAAATCTGCAGGGGGGTCTAACAAAAATTTAAATAACCCAATTTTTTGATAAGGCAGTTCTCCGATAACATTGGAAAATGTCGTTTCCGAAAATTCGATTTTCAAATAAAAATATCAGAAGACCATTAAATATTTTATTTTTTAATATAAATAAAATAAATTGAAGGAAAAATTACGAATTTTTATGAGGAGTCCACGTAATTTTAGGGGGAGGGAGTCCGGACCTCTTGGACACCCCCCCCCCCCCCTCCCACACACACACCAGTTGTTGCGCTCCTGTTTAATTTATTTCAAATTTATTTCAGGCGAACCTTTGATGAAAAATGGTGGACTATCAAAATTCATGTCCGGACTCTATTTAGTATAGGGACTCTACTTTCCACTAGAGTTTTTCACTGTTTTTCACTATTTTTCACTAGAGTGAAGAGTCCCTCTATTCACTACTCTTCAAGATGATCTTTATATTAAATAAACAGAGTTGAGGCAACGGCTTCATAACAAAATTACCACCGACAAAATAACCGTAGATAAAATAATTGAACCATGAAATAACTGCAGACAAAATAATTTTAGCATTTATTTATTTATTTATTATTTAATTAAATATAAATTTTAACTTATAATGATAAACTTGCAGCATTATTGTGCAAATATTTCATTTCTTGTTCTGAATTATGTGTTATTACAATATTTTTAATACGATATTTATCATAAAATCAGTGTAAGTATTTAGTTTTTTTTCCGTTTGGGGGTTCGTGCAAAGGGAAAACAATCCTAATAATATGATATCTTTTTCCTATCATATCCCTTTTTCCATCTAGTTTTCTGTATATTTGGGACTAAAATAAGACGGCCAATTTTTTCACTAGTCAATGTTTAAAAAATTCCAAATTTCTTTTCAAAAATGCAATTGATGAGCAAAAATAAAAAAGAGAAAGAATTACATTTTTGCCAAGAATACAAATGATGAGCAAAAAAGAAACACTAACAAGTAAAGGTCCCAAGGCTGGACCACAATACCACACAACTTTTTTTGTCTGAAGAAAAGATAATAGCGGGGCTAACTTGGCGGGGTCATAATATGGTCAACCAAATGATCGAAAAGTGACAAATCATATTACACGACCAAATGTTATTCCAACTAATGGCGGAAATGATTCCAGGCAACAACAATACTATTTAAAATTAAAGAACGGCATTTAAATATTTCTCTAATGCTTAAGAAAGTGTTAATATGTATCTGAATTACATGATAGACGAAATGTTCGTAAAACGACATTTCATATTACACGGTCAAATGTTATTCCAACTAATAGCGAAAATGATTCCATTTCTACGACAGATTTAAATTTCATCAAAATCGATAGCGCCGGCTGCGGGACCTTTACTTGTGAATTAATTTTTTTTATTATTTCCAATCTACTGAATACGGGACTTCCAGAGCGCATTAGACTTATTCCCGGACTATTTTAACAAAAATTTCAATGCGGGACAGCAGCTGCTTTTCCGGGATTGTCCCACAGAATCTTGGACGGTTGATCGCCTTACAATTAGATTAAAAGAATTTGTTGATAAAAATAAGTGAAAAGTTGAATATGGTGAAAAAATTCACCATATTCATTATGGATTTTCACAAAGTAAAATTATTTACAATTTTTGTTAAGTGAAAAATTGACGGAAGAACACTTCTGAATTCTCATTTTTGGGCAAAAAGTAATTATTTACAATTGGGAGACTTCTCTATCATATTTCTTTTTCTATTACACCTTTAATTATATTTAATTTTTGATGTATTAGGAACAAAAAAAAAATCCTAATCGTATCATACTTGCACGTATTCTAACTTGAAAGTATTAATAGCTAAATAAATTAATAGCTAGAAAAATTTAAACAAATCTTCAAGTCAATATTGACTTGAATAATTTAATATTGACGGAAAATATTAATTTACGATTTACTAGTATTCAATTATGAATGTTTTTCGCAGATGGTGGTAGCGTTGGTCAATCGTTGTTTTACTGACGTATTAATTGTTATATATAAGTTCTATTTAAACTAAAATTTTTATTTATTAATTAATTAAAGTACAATTGAAGGCAGGACTTCAAAAACAAGTGCCAAAAAAAAAATACCCCTGTCGCAGCATCTGCATAACATAGCGAATTTTCAAATCTTGGGCACTGGCGGATCTCATCTAAGACCTGTACCTATTTAAAATAGTTTAGCTTTCTAAGAGTAAAAGAATTTTTAAAATCGGTTGGGTAATTAGTTTTGGTATTTTTGGGGACCCAAGAACCCGAACGAATTTTGTGCAGCATAGTTGTATCCATCTAAAATAATTTAGTTCTCTAGCAGTGAGAAATTTTTTAGCATCGGTTCGATAGCTTATTACTGGCGTTTTCGGATCTGCAAGATCCCGGTGGACCTCATTAAAAAATCAGCTTGACCGTATATTCTAGGCGGACTTTATGTAATATATATATATATATATATATATATATATATATATATATATAATATATATATATATATATATATATATATATATATATATATATATATATATATATATATATATATATATATATATATATATATTCAAAACCCGTTGTGTAGCATTCTACGCCGCATTTGCATCCGCAGGACAGTTGTGGATCTCAGATAACACAACCTGTACCTATCTAAAATAGTTTACCTCGGTAATAGTAAAAAAGTTTCAAAATCGGTCAGTTATTTTATTTTTGACACTTTTAGGTTCTACTGACACTTCAGACCTTACATAACGTAATCTATATGTATCTAAAATGGCTTAGCTCCCCAACAGTGAAAAAATTTTCGAAATCGGTCGGTTAGTTTATTTTTGACACTTTTGGATCCGATGGACCCTGGCAGACTTTACATAACGTAATCTATATTTATCTAAAATAGTTTAGCTCTGTAACAGTGAAAAAATTTTCAAAATCGGTCGGTTAGTTTATTTTTACCACTTTTGGGTCCCATGGACCCTGGCGGACCCTAAATAACGTAATGTATGTCTATCTAAAATAGCTTAGTTCCCCAACAGTGAAAAAATTTTCAAAATCGGTCGGTTAGTTTATTTTTGACACTTTTGGATCCCATGGACCCTGGCAGACCTTACATAACGTAATCTATATTTATCTAAAATAGTTTAGCTCTGTAACAGTGAAAAAATTTTCAAAATCGGTCGGTTAGTTTATTTTTGACACTTTTGAATCCGATGGACCCTTGCAGACTTTACAAAACGTAATCTATATTTATCTAAAATAGTTTAGCTCTGTAACAGTGAAAAAATTTTCAAAATCGGTCGGTTAGTTTATTTTTACCACTTTTGGGTCCCATGGACCCTGGCGGACCCTAAATAACGTAATGTATGTCTATCTAAAATAGCTTAGTTCCCCAACAGTGAAAAAATTTTCAAAATCGGTCGGTTAGTTTATTTTTGACACTTTTGGATCCCATGGACCCTGGCAGACCTTACATAACGTAATCTATATTTATCTAAAATAGTTTAGCTCTGTAATAGTGAAAAAATTTTCAAAATCGGTCGGTTAGTTTATTTTTGACACTTTTGGATCCCATGGACCCTGGCAGACCTTACATAACGTAATCTGTATTTATCTAAAATAGTTTAGCTCTGTAACAGTGAAAAAATTTTCAAAATCGGTCAGTTAGTTTATTTTTGACACTTTTGGGTCCTGTGGACCATGGCGGACCTTACATAATGTATTCTAAATCTATCTAAAATAGTTTAGCTCTGTAACAGTGAAGAAATTTTTAAAATCGGTCAGTTAGTTTATTTTTGACACTTCTGGATCCTATGGACCCTGGCAGACCTTACATAACGGAATCTATATTTATCTAAAACAGTTTAGCTCTGTAACAGTGAAAAAATTTTCAAAATCGATCAGGCAGTTTATTTTTGACACTTTTGGGTCCTATGGACCCAGGCGGACCTTACATAACGTAATCAATATTTATCTAAAATAGTTTAGCTCTGTAACAGTGAAAAAATTTTCAAAATCGGTCAGTTAGTTTATTTTTGACACTTTTGGGTCCTGTGGACCATGGCGGACCTTACATAATGTATTCTAAATCTATCTAAAATAGTTTAGCTCTGTAACAGTGAAGAAATTTTTAAAATTGGTCGTTTAGTTTATTTTTTACAATTATGGGATCAGTAAATCCTGGCGAAACTCATACAAGTCTAGTACTCTAACAGTAAGAAAAGGGTTCTAAGGATCTCATATAACTTATGGCAGTCCGTAAGCTTCTTGCGGACATCATTTAATTAATTAATTCAAATACTTTAACTTACTAACTGTGAAAAAATTTTTAAAATCGATTGGTTAATTAATTTCTGGCCTTTTTAGGTCCCGAAAACCTTGACCTCACATAAAATACCTTAAATCCATTTGAAATGGTTTAATTTTTTAACATTATTAATTATTAGTGAAAAAATTTTCAAAATCGATTCAAAATATTTTTCCGTACATACATATGTACATTGTACATATTTTGTTTTGTTTCATATTTAATAATATTTATATCATAACATAATCTTCAATTTCTTGTTTACTTAAAAATTCAATAAAAAAAAAAAAAATTCTTCATTACATTAGCTTAGAAAATCTGTTTAATTTACATTTTTTAACATGAGATAGAACCATGCTAATTATAATGCAATAAATGAGAAACAAAACTCTATACATGTATGTGTGTTATAACACATATATGTGAATAGTTTTCACTTGTTCTCACAAAATTCTTTAATAAAAAAGTGAAATATTTTTATACTTCATAAAGAAATGAAATATAAATATAAATTACTTATTAGACTAACAAAGAAAGAATAAAAGTGAAAATTTACATTTTCTCGAAAAATACTTAAAATAGAAAGAAAATTATAAGAATATTTTCTTCATAATTTTTTTTTTCCTTTTCAACGATGTAAAAATCGAACTTCCTTATGATAGGATCGAATGATAAAAAATGGCCAGAAAACCTACTTCTGGGCATCCGACGTGTCTGGCTAACGAACTTAGCCAAGCCAATTCAGAATCCAGTCCGCACACAAAATTTCATAAGCGTTAGACGTTTCGTTCGAGAGTTATCGTGGGAACACATAAATATATATATATATATATATATATATATATAATATATATATATATATATATATATATATATATATATATATATATATATATATATAAATTTTAGTGAATATCATTTTCGTATTCTAGGGACCTCAAACAGATTTCTGCCATAGTCCCGGACTCAGATTGCGTCATGAGACCTACTGTAATAGCTGAATTTCGAGTTTTCGAAATTCGCTAAAAATGAGGTAGACTCGAAAAAGCAATCTAAGTGCTACCATTACCAACAAGCTATAGAGAGCATGCAAAAATTTCATTTCTGTTTGACACAGCCTATTTTTGAAGTCCAGTCTTCAATTTTGATTATTTCGGAATTACCTATTTACATACTACTGTAACAAAAAGTATCTTTTTTTTTTAAATTTTATAATATTCTTTATTTTATTGGACATGTAATACATGTGCAAATAGCGTCAAGCAAGTAATGTTTTAATTTAATTTTGAATTTTTTTAGTTGGCTCATTTATAATATTGGTGGGAATTTTGTTATATATTTTTATAAATGAATTATATCCATTATTTTCAGATACAGTCATGGATACATTTATAGGTTTCAACGCCTCTTTATTTCGTGTATTGTACGAATGATCCGATACACAGGTTTTAAACAAATTTTTATTTTGATGAACAAAAGATATGTAAGTGCTGCTAAGGGTTAGAATATTTAAAGAACTAAAATATTCTTTACAATGGCTTCTTGGTGGTAGGCTAACCATTATCCTAATACATGTTTTTTGCATCTTGAATACTCTATCATGCCATGATGAGTTACCCCAAAAAATAATTTCAAAACGCATTACAGAGTGAAAATGTGCAAAATATACTCTCAACAGTGCCTCCGATGGCAACATTGATTTTAAAAATCTAATTATATAGGTAGCTCGACTTAATTTAGGAAGAATCACATTGATATGTTCTTTCCAAGTTAATTGTGAATCAAAGGTTAACCCAAGGAATCTGATCTGCTGAGCAACATTCAATCTTGTATCAAATATCTGAATGTCCTAAAACATATCAAAATATTTGCCAAACTTAATTATTTCTGTTTTATTCTGATTTAATTTTAAGTAATTTTGTTTGAACCATTCTGACAGATCATTGGAGCACAGTTTAAGTTTTTCTAATATATTTTCTCCTTTACATAGGACAGCTGTATCGTCTGCGTATAATAAAATATTTTCCTTTACTGCCATTGGCAGGTCGTTTATAAATAAAATAAAAAGTATGGGTCCCAGAATGCTTCCTTGTGGGACACCTCTAAGGGATGACTTCCATTCAGAAAATGCAGTCTGGAGACCCAAGTCAGTTTTGTAAGTAATTTTTACAGCCTGTTGCCTATCTGTCAGATATGAAGTTAAAATATTCAACATTTTTCCTTGTAATCCATATTTACCAAGCTTATCAAGTATTAGGCTGCCTGTAAACGATCAGTAATACTGTCAGTATTTAATGACAAAAATAATGAATCATTATTTTTATAATATAAATTATATATACGAATACTCCAGTATTATCAATACACCATCAGTAGTAATGTCAGTACTTCTAAATACTGATAGTATTACTTAGGGCTGGATTAACTCTGAGTCCCCCCTAGGCACCTTGAAAAATGCCGCTCCTACCTTTTGTTTGAAAAAAAGGAAATCTTGAAAAAAAAAGTCAATCACAAATTTTTCTGCCCTGTTTGAAAAATTTGCCTCCCCTATTCGTACCTTTTTTACAAACTTTCTCTTAAAAAAAATAAGTGACGAGCAAAAAAAAAAACGTTAATTATTCATTTTTCCGCCCTATTTTAAAAATTTACCGCCCCTAAAAATCGCCATGGCCTAGGGTGGCCTATTGGCTAAGCTGGCCCTGGTATTACTGATCGTGTACAGGCAGCCTTAGATGTGGCTCAACACAATCAAATGCCTTTGTTAAATCAATTAACATCATTAGAAAGGGTGTCTTTGATTCCCAAGCCTGAAGAATTTCTTGTATTGCTTTAAATACAGACATATCTATAGATTTTCCTTTTAAAAACCCATGTTGTTCAAGACATATAATGTTGTATTTATTCAAATAACTTGCTAGTCTAACGTTTATAACTGTTTCAAATATCTTAGCGAAATTTGATAATAGTGAGATCGGTCTATAATTTTCAATTATTTTCTTATCCCCCTTTTTATAAATAGGCACAATAATTGCTTTTTGAAGTTGATCGAGAAAAATGCCATATTCGATACAGGTCCTGCTATTTTAATAATGTGTGCAGGGACTTCATCCCACCCTGCCGAAGTATTATTTTTTAACTTAATACAAATTTGTCCTATTTCAATTGGATCTGTTGGAGCTACAAAGAAACCGTGAAGACTATTTCTGATATTTGGTTTGTTAGAATTACCACTTGTAATATTTAAATTTAATGTAGGTACTTGTAATATTCCTAAAATAGGCATTAAATGTATCAGCAATTTTTTGAGTATCACTAACTATTGTATTATCTAATGATAGAATTTCGGAAATAATATTTGAATCGCTTTTACCATTAGCGACTGTATTTATAATTGACCAACAAGTTTTTGTTGGATTAGTTGAATTAATAATTTTTTCTGAGTAGTGTACCTTTTGCTTATATACTATACGTTTAATGTGTTTGTTCAACATATTGTATTTATTATGTAATTCATTACTTCATCAGTATTCAAATTTTGATTTTGCCTATTTTTGATTTCTAAAAATAGAATTCTTTTTTCATTTGATAATTGTTTTATTTCTAGGGTTATCCAATCGTTATTTTTCTTTTTTATTGTCCTAGTTATTTTTTTAGTTTTGGGAAAACTTATATTAAAATGGTACAAAAAAGTTTGGATAAATTTATCATACACTGTATTGCCATCAGAGGCACTGTCAATCATATATTTCCAGTTACAATCCGTAAAGGCTATGTAAAAAACTAGAGATATTCTCGTCATTATAATATCGTTTATAAGTTATTTTATTTATAGTTTCGGGAATTTTTTGGTATATGTTAAATAATATACCCCTATGATCGGAAAATTTAATATCTACGAGCGAGACGTTGTATTTTCTTATATTTGAAATTATATTATCTATGCATGTAGATGTACTAGCGGTTATTCTAGTTGAGTCTGCTACAGCAAGGTGAACATTAAAAGACAATAAAATATTCTTAAATCTTTTAACAATTTCAGTATTATGTTTAATATCGATATTAAAATCGCCTGATATAATTATGTTTCTATTTTTTTTTTTTTTTTTTTTTGTATATTATAGTTAAGCATTTATAGACCAAATCCAGGAAGATGTTAATACATCCAGAAGGAGATCGATATATACAAACTACACTAGTATTAATGCTAGGAAGAAGCACTGCACAACACTCAAAGTTAAATTCACTATTTAAAAAATCTAAACTGTCAATTACAGAATATTCTAAACTACGTTTTGTAAAAATAGCAACACCACCATGTTCCCTGATTTTGCGAGTATAGCCGGCAGCAAGTTGCAAATCTCCAATATTAATTCCACATGCTTGTTCACTTGGACGAAGCCATGTTTCTGTGAGGCATAGTATATCAATAGATTTTAAATGCAATTTTAGTAAGATTTCTAATTCGTGTGTCTTATTTCGAAGACTGAATATTAAGAGAAAATATATTAAAAGTAGTATTATTTTTTGAAGCTTGCAACGGCTGGTCGAAAAAAATTTGAATTTAAATCTTTTAACTATGATTCCTTCTGGCCAAAAACTTTCACAATATACTTGATCAGCCAATTTTACATCTACACCAATTCTAAAGCTACTGTTTTTACCTTTGGTAGGCAGCTTTAAGCATTCATAATTATCAGAGTTATGTCTCTCTTTCAAATAACTGATAACGTCGTCTTCAGTAGCTTCTGCCTCAATACGACCTATATACAGTCACAATTTCTTCTGAGCTGCTTTAAGTTGTACGTTTTCTTTAGAATTACCAATTATTACCTTTTTTGATGGTTTCTTATAGGTTACAGTTGTAAACTCTTCTTCCACAGATTGAAATGAGTCATTTAAATTATTGTCTTTAATAATTTCCTCATTATTCTTTTCTAGCTTTTCAATCATGTCACTGGCACTATTCACTTTATCACCCATGTTTTCACTTATCATATCCTTTTTGGGAGGATTATTTTTATTCACTTGTTTTTTATTTTTATTAACTTTAGGTTTATTTTTAGTTGCAATTTGGTCAAATCTATCTTCATTGTTAGAATTTTTGCAGTCTAACATAATTATTATTGATATGTTGTTTTAAACTTTTAATTAGCATTAAAATAAAAATTTTAATATTCATTTGAGTAGACTCATTTTGTCTAGTTTTTCGAATTAAAGGTCTATAAAAAAACGGAAAATTATGTTCTAATTTTTAAATGACCATAAAATATTTTTGTATTAAATTTTTTGATAAAATACAAAGAATTCATTTGTACCTTTTTCTTTTGATGGAAGCCAAATGTCTTTCGTAACCTATTTATGGACCATGTAACATGTCCATCATTACAGTTAATAAAAAGAAAACATAAAATAACACATAAAGGGTAGAAAAGTCGTAAATTATGTATTATATATTTTCAAAAAATAAAAAGAAAGCACAATTTATATTCAGTAGCACCCATATACGTTGCAAAGACTATTTTGATGAACAAAGCAAAGCTATTAACGATTCTGACCAAATGCATTTTGTTAATAGTATTATGTATGCGTCTTGTGTGCATATGTATTATGTTTTCTTCCATTGACCCTTTTTTGCTATATTTAAAGGATATTTTGTTGCCCAAAAAAATACATACATATGTCTACGAATATAGAAAAATGTCTCCGCATATCCTTATATTTAAAATTTATGACTTTTCGTTTCAAACAATATTATATATGTCAATGTTTATATGTTTTGGAGATAAAATAATCATTTAAAATGTTTAAGATTGTTTTTATGTTTGAAAAATATACTTGCGTACAAAAATGGCTGATATTCTCTTTAACTATAGGGATATTACGGAGTTTTGACTCTAATTTCGAAAGGTCGGAACTTCTACTTGCATCTCCGAACAAACGAGTATACAAAGGGGGAAGGGATCATGACCCCCCTCCCCCAGAATGCAAAAATATTCGCTAGATATTATTTAATTTTTTTAAAACTATTATGTATATATGTACATTTTAAAATTATGTATCTTTTATTTAAAATAAAAATCAAATAGTTTTAAATTATAATAAAAACGTATATTAAGGGGGGGGTAAGGTTTTAAAAGCGAAAAAAAGGCATATTTTCATGATTTTTTTTTGGAGATATGAATAATGTTGGCTTATTTATTTCATGTACGCGTTATAGTATGACATCTGAAGTATCTTTGAAAAAATTATCAATTATAAATATCGATAAATAAGTCCGTGACAGCGAATTTCCGGAGGCGTGTCGAAAAAAAGTTGTTTTGCGGTGAACATCATAACTTGGTACCAGATCATCCGAGACAAAAAAATCGAAATGCGTTTAAAAGGCGATATATTTCCCTAGGGAGTGACGAAGAGTTTTTTGTATTTTTTCGATTTTTTTATTTTTGGCAGCATTTTGAAGTGAAAAACGCAATTTTTGCTAAAAATTTCGGTTAATTTGTTATTATAAACTGGAAAAAAATAGCAAAAAAAAAAAAGCTCGACCTGATTACCTGTTGATTTATGTGTAGAAACAGTGTACAAAATTTCAACAAAATTGGTAAAGTAGATTTTGAGTTATGATGTTCACGGACTTCAAAAATGTTGTATGCGAGAAAATGGATTTAAAGTTTTTTATACTCAAAAATCCAAAACTAAGCATCAATAAAATGATATAGTTTTTTATACTTACGCGGGTAATTATAGTAAGTATTTGTTTTGTATAAGATGTGTAAGTATAAAATTAAAGTAAATTTTATACTTACCAGGTAGGCGCGTCACGCAGCTACCAGGCAGGTATAAAAATCGAGCATGAGGGCCGGTCGCTTGAAATGCTGTATCTTCATTAGTTTTGCTCGGATTTACTTGAAATTTTGACACAACACGCTCGACATATTGTACATTCAGAAAAAAAATTTAAAAAAAAAATGCAAAAAAATTTTTTAAAAACCTTACCCCCCCCCCTTAAGAAAGAAACATGAAAAATAATTAACATTCTTAAGTAAGACAAAACAATAAAAATTTAAAAATACTTGTACCTAATTACAAATTGTAAAACAAGGTGCATTTTTAATGCTATTAGAAAAATGTATTATTGCACAACCACACAAACAATATTATTTGCATCCTATAAAAACTCAAAGGTAACATCAACCACTCCAAAGTCACAAGAAACTTTTCTTTCTGTAAATTTTTTTTAAGTTTATTTGATCAGCAATTTCATGCTCAATCGCCAAACTGGCCAAACTATCAAGACAATCTTACGTGGTACTGGTAGTGGAACGTAAAAAAGTTCTTAATTAATTTTAATTTAAAGAAACTTCTTTCCCCACTTGCAACAGTTATTGGTAAGTCAGCAATATTCTTAAAACAACACTAAGGTTTAGGGCAAAATTTAACATTGTTATTAATTTTAGTACATTACTTAGACTTTCTTTTTTGCTTAAAAGCGCATAAACCGCAAGAATTTCCTCTGTTGTTAATTCTATCCGATTTATGTCAACAGAATCACATTAATCAGTTGAAATAATTTCCAGATCCTTACAGCGTTTTAATAGCGTTTCTTCAGACATGGGTTTTAAGTGTTTTCTTTCCTGTTTCTGTTTCAAACAAGTTCATGCAGCGCCCTGAATGCTCTGGTATGCGGTGCCTGACTTACAATTTAGTGTACCTAGCCTTTTTTATTATTTAATTAAACGTGCCACTCTCTTATGATTCTTTCCTTCAGAATTATGGATTACAGTTATTTTTGTAGTTTTTAGGTAAAAACAATAAATATGAAATGTAAATTGCATGTTAATTTTTGGCAAAGAAAAAAATCGACAATTTCTATTAATTGGGTATTTAACTTATCAATATTTTGTCACATTTCTATCCAAATGCCGTCCCGGATAAATGTCTGGGTTGTACGCTTCTCACGTCTAATTTATATTGTTGCGCAATACCCTTTATAGATCACATCGATACTAAATTATATTTCGTTCTAAAATTTAGGGTATAAAAAATTTACGCAATGTCTCTTAAAAGTACCTATTCTTCAGAAAGTTAAATTTTTCTTGTCCTTTTTGAAAGGATGTATGTATGTGATAGGTAAAATACATATCCTTCTGTAAATGTATAAAATGATAAATGGCTACCGTATTTGTTATTTGGTTTAAATGTCCACCGATTCTGTGAATTTTGCCATTCGTTTTTAGTAATATAAAACGACTCACTGGGGAAAGAATGCACATGGAGGCAGTTAAAATAATTAGATAGAAGTTATGTATTTTGTTTTGGACATCCTCTTCATTTAAGTTGCCGCAATAAAGAGTAAAAGGCAACTAGAGCAACCACTACATATAAGAAAAGTTCTGGCATTTGTAAATTTTGCTGGCTCACAAAAGGTTAAACTTTTAAGTTATAACTTTACTGGTCGGGTATGAAAAAAACTTCGTTTCGTGGGAATATGAAGATCAATGGTTAAACTAAAGGCTAGTGGTGAATTTGCCGGTAGAATTTTGGTAAATATGCCGTTTTTGTTTTTTTAAAATATAGAGATTCAAAATGGAAATATAATCTCCACTTCAGAAAGACCTAGCAATCGTCCGGTTTTTGACCAGACACGCCGATTACTACATGATTTGTCTGAGTCCGGTTTCTCATGTGTGACCGGACTTAAACTGTCCGGTTAATTGGCTTTAAGTAACTAATTATTATATTATTAGACTTATGCTTTACGGAATAATTTTGCTTAAATTTAGTAATTTTTTAATCAGCTGTTTGCTTTACCTATACATTAGTTTGAGTAGTTTTCGAGACATTAGAAAAATTAAATTTTTACCCCAATTGTTGAAGAGCTGTTTCATACCTTCAAACTGTTTTTCGACCGACAAAAAAAAAATATGTGTCGCTTATTTTTTACTGTATACTAAAACATATTTAAGTTTCATCAAAGTTGATAGGTTCGGCCTCGGGACTTTTACTCGTGAGTATAGGGTTGCCAAACGATACTTTATAATAAAGTATTCTACTTTATTTTTCACAAATATACTTTATACTTTTACATAAAAATAAAGTATACTTTTAGCCTATTGGCTAAAATATTTTGAATCTTGACTGTGATTACACTAAACAAAACTCTTTGATACGTAATTTCCCAAACGATTTATTAAATATGTATTAAGATGAATGATTGATCTATATTTTGAATCAATAATACTTAAAAAAAATTCAGAAAAAATTTACTAATAATAACAAAGAATTTGCAAGGAAAAATACTGCTGAAAAACGGCAATATGTACTTAAAAATGTGTGTGATAACTTACCAAATATAAAAAAAATATTAGTTGCTTTCTGTTCCCACAACCCTAGCTTTCACTGAGAGTTTTTTCGGTGATGAATGGGGAAGTGGCGAGCAGACTTAGATTGTAAAATTAGCTATGAAACGTTCGTAGATAACAAAAATTGTTAGCATGTGCTAAAAACACACAAAAAAAATGGATTAAAGGCAATAAAAACTTAAATTTAGAAAATACTTTTTTTTCTGACGAATACTTTATTTTTTCGTATTTAAAAGATTAGATACTTTATTTTCCTTAAAAAAAGTTGGCAACCCTACGTGGGTAGAAGGATACGGCTTGTTTAACAAGTTGTTTGTCAGTACGTTCATTTCATATTGTTTAGAATAATTATTAAGGTTTTTTCGTTTTAGATGTGCAGTTAGGCCTATGTGCAGTGGATGTTTCATGAGATACGATTCAGATTCGACTTCGAGTCGTTCATTTGCTTGTTTTCAATCGCAGAAATCCTCCCGAAGAAAATTATTATCATTATGACCATGGTGATTATACAAGATGTACGAGCTCCATGTATGCAAAAAAGGGTCTAAAAATAAGAGGGCATTAGTATTCCGTGTGTATCAAAGCGGGAAAGGAGTGAAACGGCATAGTTTGAAATAGAAATAATAATTTAAAATTATAAAATAAGTTATTTAGGTTGTTTAAATATAAATAATGGAAATAAATTCAATAATTATTAAAAAATAGTCAAGAAATATAGAAGTCAACAATGATAATAATAAATTTCAAATTACGGGTCACGAGTGGTGAAAAAAGAAAACGTTATATGTGCCATTTTCGTGGCCAATTCTGGCAATTCTTCTGTTTGAGTTCGAAATCCTTGTGTAGTGTCCATGATTGTGACCGTCAATTAGGCTAAATACACAATTAATGAAATAGGGAATAAGAAATAAGAAATAAGGAATAAGAAGTATGCCATCTAGTGACGTTGAATGAAACTCTAATGAAATAAGAAATAAGGAATAAGAAATAAGAAATAAGGAGTTCATAAGTAATCATGAACGTTACTTTTTCATGAATTTTGATGTAAAAAAATACCTAAATACATATACATATGAGCAGTTAAGTTAAAGTTTCATTCAACGTCACTAGATGGCATACTTCTTATTCCTTATTTCATTGATTGTGGATTAAGCCCTAATGTTCAAAAAGCAGTTATAGTCAAAAAACAAACCCAGCAACGTTTTATAATTCCGCTTGTTTGTATTATCAATTATATAGAGTTTCAACGCGTTCAGTTGTGGAAAATTAATTGCTTGTGGGATTAGTTTTTTATTTTCTTATGAATATATAATTTATTTCATCATAAAAAGATACAAAATGTCAGTTAATGTCTAATTTCATTTGTGGAGACCCGTATTATGTGCAGGCTCGACGGGAGGGTGGGGTAGCTGGGGTTGTCGCCCCGGGATCCGGGCTGAAGCTGGGGGCCCGTAGCGGTCGAGAAGGGCCCGGGAAAAAGTAAAATAAG
The DNA here is from genome assembly GCA_035578155.1 of Brachynemurus nebulosus. Taxonomy (NCBI): domain Eukaryota; kingdom Metazoa; phylum Arthropoda; class Insecta; order Neuroptera; family Myrmeleontidae; genus Brachynemurus; species Brachynemurus nebulosus. The sequence continues at coordinate 24,953,488 of JAPWDM010000001.1, forward strand.
CTTTTTTGTTATTTTTTGGAATTCATTTTGGAAATCATTTATTATTTTGTGGAAAAATTTTTAAGAAATGTGCTTTATTCCCGGGACCCGTCATTTCTCTCCACGGCCCTGATTATGTGGAGCCTCTGGGTATGTGCAGCAAGTGCTCTTAGGTAAATCCGGCTCTGTGTACAATGATTATACTGTAATGGACTTTCTTTGTAGCAAAACTTATTTTCGCTTTATTTCTGCAGAGAACGAATTAAAGGACAATTCTATCTTTCGTTTTATAAAATTATATAAATTTTTTTTCTTTTACTAATAAAAAAAGGTTTCATTAATTGAATTTTAATTACTTTTTTCAGTTAGTTAACACTTAATTAATAATAGAACTTGTTCAAAATTGATAATTTTTTGTGTTAATAATGTAATGCAGGAACAGGTAACATACATAAGGCAGCTGTCTTCATTTTATTTAAAATTCTACCTTTGTAGATATGTTTTTTTGGTTGTGAATGTCTTTAGGTGTTAAAGTGTGTTCCTCTGCTAATTCTCATTAATTTCTTGACCAACAGTTTGCAAAGTCATCGTCATAATACTTGACTTTCTGTGGGTGGTTAATGTTCGCAACAAAGTTCTAAGCTATTTTTTTTTTTTTTTTAGTTTAGTCTTGAAGGAGGTAGAAATAGATTATTTTCGTTATTATAAACGATATTTTTTTTGTAACTAAATGAATTGAATACGTAACTTTTCAAATAAATGATGAAATTAAAATTATACTTTTGATTCTGAAAAAAGTTTTTTGTACGATTGTGTATTTTTATATGCACTTACCAATGACAATACTAGTAAGTTACATTTCCTGAACGGTTGCTTATATCCACAGAGTACAGAGGAAACATTGCTGCTATCTCTGTACTACTGATACCTGCGTAGACAAAAAATTAAAAATCCCTTCCACTTCTCGCCACTATGTTGTACACATTGTTTGTAGTCGTGTGGGTTTGATGTTTGCATGTGTGTGAATAGTCACATACACACAACTACATAATACGTATTAGCGGACAGAGCAACGTGGCGTATTTTGAAAATATACCCGAAGTCAGAGCTTGTGACGTCACTGACCGATCTAGGATTGGGTATAATTTCCAAAACAGAAACTAACAAAATGACTCTTTAAAATATACCTCATTTCAGAGCCAAAATCGGGTATATTTTCAAGTACAAAAATACTACTATGAGAATTTGTATATATGTATACCCGACAGTAAATTAGTGTAATGTTATATAGTTACTAACAAAGTATATTTTCAAATTTATTTCATCTGTAATTTATACTCAATTTTCAGCGTACCTCAGTACGATACTTTTTATATAGGTACTATGCACATATTATTTAAAACAAGCGTTACTTTGTTGCAAATAAAAAAATTCGTCAAGTGCGTGTTTTTGACACGCATTAAGTAATGTCACCTCAGTGAAAGTGTTAATTTATGATTTTTTGGCTCGTTTTTTAAGTACAGTGAGAATGACAGCCCTCTTGCATTTATTCAATATATGCATGTACAACTCTATAGTGATGAGCAAAATTAGTCTTGGTCTTGCAGTCTCGTCTTGGTCTTGCATTTTTTGCAAGACCAAGACCAAGACCAAAACCAAGACTACAAGTATGGCTGCAAGACCAATACCAAGACTCAAGTGAGCAAGACCAAGACCATAGCAAGAAAAAGACTCTTGCTAAATTATTTAAATACTTAGTTTAAAAGTATAATTAATATCGTAAAGAGAGAAAATTATGATTTTAGAAGGAAAAAATTCGCTAATAAAAAAATGCAAGAAAGTGCAAGATTCTTTAGCAATACCAAGACCAAGACCAATACCAAGACTGCATTTTGCAAGACCAAGACCAAGACCAAGACTCAAACTGCTCTAGCAAGACCAAGACCAAGATTCTTAATGCAAGAACAAGACCAAGACCATGACTGCCAAGTCTTGGTCTTGGTCTTGGTCTTGCATTTGCTCATTACTACAACTCTATAATACAGTAAGAATACAGCCCTCTTGCGTTTATTCAATATATGCATGTACAACTCTATAATTATTATATTATATATTATTATTATTAATTTTTCCCCCACTATAATCACACAACGAGATTAATATGTCATTCTTCGGTGACATAAAAACCGTTACAATCTTTTGAAATAATTTTTATCTTAATTCTTAATTGTTAGCGTGTGAGTTAAACGTGCAAATTTGCAATTTGTGCAATTGTGCAAAATGACAATTTGTTTAAAATTGAATAATGATTAATAAAACAGATTTAAAAGTGTTTTTTACAAAAGCGTATGAATATGGACGGATATTATTTGAATTCGAATCCGCTGAAAAGTATTTGGTGCAATTAAGGTAGTCTGGTAACTTGGACTGAAAAAATTGGAATTGGTTTTTTGTTTAATTCGAAAGTACAATATATTGAGAATATACTGTGAAAATTTTAGACCGAAAGTCAACGAAAACAAAACAAAATGGAAATTTTTTTAATCCGTTGCTATTTTATGAAAAAAATGTAAAAAAAACCTATGCATAATGATAGCTACATTATGTACTTTAATAATTTTTTTTCTTCTTTTAATTTGAAATGATTCATCATTGCAATATCGTTGGTATAATTTGCAATTTTTTTGGGTAGATTTTCTATAAAAATTTATATGAACAAATGGATACTCATTAAAGTCTTTTTAATTCGACCCTCATATATTCGTTCACATTTGCAAGAAGAATTCTCTAAAATTGTCAATTTTTTGCGGCGTCACAGTGCTGTTTTGCCTTAACTACTTGATTGAACCATTTGATTACCAATAAATTGAAAGTGGGTATGTTTTTCATACTATTCTTATTAAATATTGAGTTTGAAAATATACCCGAGCTCAGTGCTTTTAATGGGTATATTTTCAAGTATCGAACTATACTTATTAAACATTGAATGTATACCCGAGTTCAGATACATTGAGCTCTGAATACGGGTATATTCTCCAAATATGCAGCAACGTGCAGTTTAAGTAATAATGGTCTTAAAAATACATAACAATTTTCGTGCATTCGGTGATCGAACCGAACGATTAAATGCCTTAAGCTGTGATAGATTAACAAATGACTCCAAGCGATCCACACTTTTAGCGAATTTCCAGAATGGAATTCAGCTATTACAGCCACTGTCATGACGCGACCTGAGCCCGGGACTATGGCAGAAATTTGTTTTGTTTTGAGGTCCCTAGAAACCGAAAATAATATTCACTAAAATTTATATATATATATATATATATATATATATATATATATATATATATATATATATATATATATATATATATATATATATATATATATGTGTGTGTGTGTGTGTGTGTGTGTGTCCGCGCGATAACTCTCGAATGAAGTATCCAATTTTTACGAAACTTGGTGAGAACATTGGAGGTCCCAAACCCTTGGATGAGTTCGTCAGCCAGACACGTCGGATGCCAGGAACATGGTTTTTGTTCTTGCACAAAAATTAGTTTTTTGCCAAAATCTCCACTTATTCAAAAATTTTTGCGAAATTTTTTTACACCATTTAAAAGAGAAGAAAAAACTACATAAAGAAGGTCTTTAAACTTTTTTTCTATGTCAACTAGTTTCCGAGAAAAACTAATTTTTATAAACGGAATTCGCTATGTTATGCAGGATGCTGCGACAGGGGTATTTTGATTTTAGTTTGCTTCTAGTGTTCTATGCTTTTATCCATGATAATCAAGAAATAAGAGTGCCATAAGTAAAATAGAAGTACGGTAAGTAAATAAGAGGGCGGGAAGTAAAATCAGCTAGCACAACTGACATAAACAATATAGACGGCTGAGAGAGAACGTATTGCGCATATATATTCCTTTCCTTGCTCATTAGAAAGATACCTTCTTGTGTACAAAATTTTTATAAACTATCTCAAGTCACCCCCGCTATGCCTTCAAACGTAGAAAATATATTTATAGAAATAATAGTAAAACTACGCAAAATCCTTTCGACCACTTGCTTATTACAACAGATTGAATGTGGATACACACATTTGCTTGCGATTTGTCCGTTCAAGTTACATGATAAGGTGGACCCTCCGTCTTACCTCCTAGCCAGTTTTTCTTCACTTTTCACTAATATACTTTATTATTTTTTCAAAATAATTGAAAATAATATATAAAATATAAACTCGGCAGAAGTTTATGTTTAAAAAAAGAATTTTATTTCACAAAATACAAATTTTTACAAGAATACAATTTTTTACAATATAATTTGAAATAAAATAATTTACTTTATCACCGCCGCGGTATTCAAGTTAACCATCTGGTATGTAGTTGACTTCGGTAAGACGGATGGTGAGCAACTGCTGTTTGGCCCTTTTGTATCGTGACTTATATACGGTTGAATTTCCTGTTACTTTCTGGAATGACATTGGTCGTGTGTCCTGCGGATATACTTAATGAATATAGGTCAGAAGTTGGACTTTCCTTTCACTTGAAATTATACTTGTTGTTTGTCACGTATGCTAATGTTGAATTTAGTGTAATGTGAGGATATTGTTAAATGGCTATATTGTAGTTCATAACTCTTCCCTCCCTAAGATGGAAGTTCAATTTTGAAGGGGAATTGAACGACTGACGACCTGTCGATTGGTGGTGCCGTAGGTGCCATCATGTATTGGACTGATTCTTGTGTTGTTTTTGCTCTCTTGCATCTTCTGCATGTAACGTAACTCGTACCGATTACTATTAAGATTCCAATGGTGATGACTGTGACGGTCATGTGGGTGTAATGTTGATATTTGATAAATTGAATGGTATCCGTATTTTCTAGATGTTTCAGCTGTAACAGATCTAAGTTTATATCTTTAGAAATGTCAGTAATATTAACAGTGTTATATAATATTTGTTCCAAAACTATGTTGTTGATGGTATTGTCTAGAGTCCCATAAGTTATTTGGTTGATCGTTACATGACATTGGTCTACGATGATATGTAGTTTTCCAATGAAGTTGGTAATGTTCTTTCCGCAGTTGTTCGTGATGTCGATTGAATGATTAGTTATGACGATTATGTGGTTGTCTTCTATTTCTTCTATGAATTCTTCTCCTATTGTGCGATGTAGCGTACATTGTGCTGGTTTATTTTCCAATATCTTTATTTCGCATCGGTTAGCTTCCTTTGGTGTTAATATTACAGGTGGGCAGATAAAATCCTGTTCTATCTTATTGCAAGTCTTTTCTAGGAATTGGTAATGGGTTTTGTTATGCAGGATTATATTGGTTTTTGGTTTTATAATTTGATGGTTTTCAGGGATGGGTCTTATTTTGATAGTGTTAAAAATATTATTCCTGAACTGTGGAATCATTACAGCGAATATGATATTGGTTCCGTTGTAGTAGGCTTTTAGGTTGAGTAGTTCATACAAGTGTTCATCACTAATAATGTTGATACTACTTTTCAAATTTTCATAAACTAATTTTAATTCATTCTTTGTAAGGATATGCCTAGATATCACATTTAACTTAGCTAGTTCTATCGATAATATAATGTCGTTAACGTGCTGGTTTAAGTATTGAAGTTGTGATTGTAAGGAAAAATAGTATTGTGACTGAAACAGTTGTTGTTCTATTTGGGGATATGTTTTCATAGCATTGGCTAAAATTTTAAGTTTAGCTTGTTCAGTATTTATAAAATCCGTGATGTTATTAAATCGCTCGATCATCTGTGTGTTTAATCTGTGTTGTTGGTCTATTCTGTCCTTTAGTAACAAACTATTATCTTTGAGGGTTTCTATTTGTTTGTTGATTTCTATCGCGTCGTTGTTGTCCATATTGCCAGATATTGCTTTTATTACGGTCCCTAATGCGTTTATCAAACCTCTTTTACTTCTAATTGTCCTCGGTTCTAAGTTTTCTAAGTTTCGCTCTATTTTGTTGTATAAATCCTTTAGATTTTTCGTATTGTAAAATAATGTTGCGTTAAGACTAGTATTATAAATGTTATCTCTTAAGTACCCTAATGTGTCTCTAATGTTAGTTATGTTAATTATATGTATTAGATTATTATAATGGGAAACTACTCTAGTTGTACCTAAATTAAGTGCGATAAGTCCTTTTGTGTGCGATATGTCGTGGTATTCTATTCTTTGCGCGTTCGTCATTGTTAAGAACCTGTAACAACATTACTTTCTTTTAGGTTTTATTTTGGCTTTGTGATATTTGTAATTCTTTGTTTTAAAGGTTAATTTATTGTCGTCAGTTACTTTTTTTGCATTGTACGGAGGTAATAATTTCGTGTTACGTTGTATATTTTTAACATAAACTGTGTCTCCTATGTTTAGTTGTGGTGGATCGTTTCGTTTATTGTTGTTTTTGGCTAACGTTTGTTTTTGTTTTTTATGTGCAGTGTGTATTCTATTAGCAGTTTTTACTTGGGGATTTAGTTTAATAGTAGGGGTCAGTATGTCTCCATTTTTTATTAAAGTGGATACTTCAATCATGTTTTGTTTCTGTGATTCTAATGTAAAAACTATCGGTGTCATGCACGATTTGTAATATAGTCGGTTAATAGCTCGCCCGAATTGTATTGTATGATTATTGTAATTTATTTTTGTTTTCAATTGTCTCAATGTTTGGTTTCCTATGATGCCATCGAAATAATAATGAAATTTAAATACGAGAAATTCTAATGGCTCTGTGTTATCTAATTCGTTTAAGTATGAGATGCGTATTTTATTATTAATTTTGTGTGTTTTGAGTGCCGTTTTTACTTCTACGTCTGTCGGGATTAAAGTTAGATTTTCAACATGCTTTGGGTCTATAAAATTATTGTCAGCTCCTGTATCTATTAAGAATTTTAGTCTCTGTGGTCCGTTTTTTATTATTATGTATGGTAACGTCCCGTTCTTGGTCTGTTGTAAATTTAATTCTACGTATCCGGCAGATTCGTAGTTTATGTTGTTTAGGTCAGTTTGGTCGAATTCCACTGATTTGGGTTCTTCGTTGAATTGATATTCTAACGGATTTGTTGATTCTATTTCTGTTTCTGTTGGTTCGTAATAGTATTTCTGTTTGAACAATTCTTTTGAAATTACCCTGGGTGGTTCCGTTTGTCTAAATGGATGGTTATTATTATTGATTCGTCTAGTATTACCTGACGTTGTATCCATAGGTTCGGGGGTAAACCTATTAGGTTGTGTTTGTTGTTGCGGACGGACTGGACTTTGCTGTATTGTATGGTAATTTTGTTGAGGTCGATTTTGATTAAAATTATTGTAAACTCTTTGATTTTGGGGTACATATTCTAAACAAGGATGGTTTCCGAATACGTTTTGAACAGGTTGTATATTCGTATTAAAATGTTGTCTTGGTGTATGTGGAATTTGTGGTTGTGTAGGTGTGTATACGTGACGAATAATTTGTTTCGGTGGTGTGTTAGTGTCTTCTGGTTGCGGCCTAACGTTTCCGTATTGAGTTTGTTTGTAATAAACGTTTAATTCCCTCTGTACACATTGCCATGCTTCTCCAAGTGTCTTAGGCTGGAAAGCACGAACAATGTTTCCTATATTCCTATTAAGTCCTGTTAGAAAACAATCTAGTGCTGCTTGATTATAAAGTTCTATTTTGACTTTCTTAACAGTCTCGTCAGTATTCGTTAGAGAAATATTATTTATAAGTTGGGCTAATACTTCATTAACTCTACTAAAGAATAATTCAACCGATTGATTTCCTTGAGTTAGCGAGTATAAATCCCGAGCCAAACTATATTCATCTCTCTTATCTGCATAATGCCCTATTAAAATTTCTTTGATGCTATCCCAATTTCTCACTCTACCATACTGATTTAGTACGTCATTTGCTGGACCTATTATTTTTTTTCTAATTTCGTTACTATAAAGGTTTTTTAAATTATCGTCAACTAAACTAAATAATAGACCAACAGCCATATCAACGCTATCGATAAAATTAAACAAATTACTTCTATTGCCGTCATAAGGAATAATTGTTTTAATAATATCAGGGATTTGAAAGTTTTTTAATAAAGTTTCTACTGCGTTAGCTGATTGATCGATAGATACTAGTCTAGGTTGTGCCATATTTTCTAATTTTTCACTTAAATTGTTTGATTCAATATTATTAATAATTTCAATATTATTAGCGAAGTCACAACTACTTGATGTATTTGAATCTGAATTAAACGATAAACCGTCGTTTTTCTTCAGGAATTTAATACTTTTAGCAGTGGGGTAAGGTTTAGGCATCGGAAATCATGCAATAATATAGGAAAGTAAAGACTTACAACAATAGAACTGATGATTTCCACATATCCAGTTGAACCAGCGTACGTGCAGTTCTAGACGTTGACTGAGCGAAGTCGACCTTCTTCACGATAAACCGTCGTGAATTGATGTATCGCCACTACTTCTCGATAAGCCGTCGAGAATGTCGTTGTCCGGGAATATGTTGCTCCAAACCACTGTTGGTGTTCCAGTCGAGTTGTATATTTTATTTGTTTGGTTTGTAGGTTCGGCTCCAAAGTCTTAAAAGACACTCGTAGTTTAACTGTCGCGTTAACTTTACGATGAGCGCTTAGATAGTGGAGGTTTACGAAATTTTCCTGCACTATCCTACCGGCTGCGCCAAATATAAACTCGGCAGAAGTTTATGTTTAAAAAAAGAATTTTATTTCACAAAATACAAATTTTTACAAGAATACAATTTTTTACAATATAATTTGAAATAAAATAATTTACTTTATCACCGCCGCGGTATTCAAGTTAACCATCTGGTATGTAGTTGACTTCGGTAAGACGGATGGTGAGCAACTGCTGTTTGGCCCTTTTGTATCGTGACTTATATACGGTTGAATTTCCTGTTACTTTCTGGAATGACATTGGTCGTGTGTCCTGCGGATATACTTAATGAATATAGGTCAGAAGTTGGACTTTCCTTTCACTTGAAATTATACTTGTTGTTTGTCACGTATGCTAATGTTGAATTTAGTGTAATGTGAGGATATTGTTAAATGGCTATATTGTAGTTCATAACTTATATACTAGCTATATTATTATATAGCGTACCTTTTAAAATACTACATTGAAAACATTGTCGGTAACAAAAGATTTGTGTCAACTCTAACGCGCCTACACATTCAAGATGAAAAAATCTCCTTAATGATGTTTTGAAGTCTTTCAAAATCATTCAAGCAAATTTTTATTTATAAAATAATATGTTATGTATATTGATGATACACATTATGTTTTGGTACGTAATCCTTTCCATTTTTTTACTGTTAAATCAAATTCGCTCGGTTAAATTTGTATAATAATCAACAAAAAATATAATTTAACACTTTCTGTTTAAATACGTAGGTATAATAGTCTTCCGTTTAGGTTTTTTTTCCTATTTTGTGAAGAGAAAAAAAATTCTGAATGAAAGAAAACAACGATCTTATTTTGATCTAATGATTACAAGTTTTAACGTCTTAGCACAAAAGAATTTTTTAGTGATTGTTGCAATCACAGATACTTGTAAAGGGTAGGGATTTAAACATCACAGTAAACATATCCTGCTTTAGTGAAATGATTCTTTTGAATTTTTGAATTTTTGTGTTGTTTTGATTGTTGCAAAATGTTATTGGTATTAAACCGATACAGAATAAAATTGCTTTATCTTTAAGGTATTACAATATATAACTGTTTAAGGATTATTTAAACGTTCGAGCGGGTTTAGATTGAGTTGTCACATTTGGGTATTTAAGATTTTCAAAGATTTGGGGGCGCGAGGGGGCTCGCGGTTTCCAAGAATTTGTTGTTTCATTTAATTTCTTTACATTAAATTAGCAAAATAATATTTTTTTTTAATAAGATACGACACTGGCCATTAAACTGCTTAAGATATGACACTGTCTGTTAAAAACTAGTCAAGTGGGTGCCAAACTATGCAAAATGATGACAGAGATCACGAAACCGTAAGTGTTCCGAGATTATGATTATTAACCTCGATACTTTTTATCAACTTTCTGATGAGTTTTTGACAATTTGAAGGTAAAGTGGGACCCGACGAGAGGGAGGGGTAACCGGGGTTGCAGCCATGCAGCCCCGGAGCCTGGGATTGAAAAGGGCGCCCGTAGTTGTTGGAAGGAGATCCGGGAGAAAGTAGAAAGACTTTTTGCTCTTCACTTATATTTCTTGAGTAAAATTTTTAAAAAGTGTGGTTTATTTCCGAGACTCGTCATTTTTTTCCTCGGCCCTGGGTAGTTTCTATTTTTATTATCAGAATGTTGAAAATTAGTTTAGAGTTGTAAGATTAATTTTTTGAACAATTTTATGGTTTAAAACTTATGAAATGAAAACCTGTGATTAGTCGTAAACATCACACATCACATTTTGTTTAACTTCTTCACTATTAATGTATAGTAGGGCAATTCCATATGTGACTGACTCTACATTTGACACAATTTACGTTTTATTTTGCCTTATATTACGAATATCACTATGTTTACAGTTTCAATTTTTGCATGGTTTTATAGTTGATACCCCAATTATCCCTCTGTAATAAAAAGTGTGCACAAATAAAGTTGTGAAATATGATTTATTTAATAAAATGTAAATGTGACTGACACTACATGCAAAAGGAAGTCGCTTTCGAGAGTGTTTTTAAACTTCGAAAATCTTCCTCTGTACAGACGTTATAATTTTAAATTGTATATTTAACCGAAATATATGAAACAAATTATTGGAAAATGATAAAATGAAAGTTTTACTTTTTTAGAAAAGTAGTTATTCGAAAAATAATTCGTGACTGACACTACAGATCAAAACGTGACTGACACTACTATCACTTTGAATTGCAAAAAAGTAGTATTTTTAAATGAAATCCTAGAAACTGACACTATAGGACATAAAATAGGAACTTTAAAATAATTTTAAAGGTACAAAAATGTACTTATTTTTATTATTTATTACCTAAAATACAAAATTTCTTAAGATTTTTCAAAATCTGTAAATTTATAATAAATTCTATTCCCGTTAAGGATTCAATTAGGATTACAATAATTCTAAATACTTGCAGTGAAAATTTAATTAAAACACCACTATAAAATACACTATTAGCTTATACTTACGACAAAACATTGAAAATTACACTATTTCTAAAAAACTAAAAACAAACTTTTATTGAAATTTTGGGAACTTAAAGTACTATAGTGTTGCCATCATATTAACGTATTTTTACTACCAATAACAATTATTTATTTTTTTTCAATTATGGAGCCTTTTCCATGGAATTGCCCAGTACAATACATTTATTATATTGTACCACATTGTACTTACATCAAATTTAGGGGTATCTACGTTAACATGACTTTTTAATTGACAAAAACTAAAATTTTCTTAATATTATTTAAAATTACTAAATTACGCTTATTTAAAGATATAAAATTAAAAATTTTAATTAAAATAAACGTTTGTTTAAAATAATGTCCAGTATACTAGACAAAGGTATACTAATTGATGAAAAAAAATTTTAAAAATCAGTAGCCAAGAGGTTAATTAAATTAGAATTTGTATAGTTTAAAAACAGTTAAATATAACTTAACTAATGACGTTATAAAAAATAATTTCCATTTTTCTTAAATTATACATTATTGAAATGAGCTCCTGTATATTTATTTGTGGCGTAAATTTTCAATTATTGCTATCACAATATAAACATCCGATTTAGTATATATTTTATTTATACCTTAGACCTTAGAGCAATGTTTTCGGATAACTTACGGTGTTAATTACATTATAAAAAGTGGGTAAAGGGATATTAACAGCAAAATGACGTCATAGAGGAACAAAATTTCATTTTCTTGTTAAATTTTGTGAAACTCGGCACAAACGTTCTAAGTCAATCGCATAATTTACTCTTGGAAACTGGCAACAGATTTTAACAACCAGTTTGACTCCACCGATATATTTCTTTTATTTACAAAACTAATGAATACGGGACATACTGTACTGTACATCTTGTCATATGTGGAAGATAATATATGTATACCATATGTAGTTTGATCACTACTTGTTCCGCGTGTATGTGTATTATATTCACATATGAAGTGTTGCGGGGGCGGTATGTGTATGTATGTGACGTCATTTCCCGCTAACATATTCCGACCTGGGTCAATAGCATCCGGATTACGCTTTTTTTGTACACTTATGTACAACTATGTTGCTAGCCAAGCTTTTTTATATAACATTATATTATGTATATAATCAGAAGGATGGTTTTGTAAATACAGAATATGTAAAAGGATGAGGTATCTTAAAACATTACCTCCATATTTTCAGTATTCTTCTTTTCTTATTCAATCTTATTATCTGGGCTTGTGCGGTGAATATTATGCAGATAATGGATATGTGGTTTGTAAAAAAGCAACTACATAATATGTCTATGAGATAAACCCGTAACAAAACTATACTCAAATTTAAAGTTATACCCAAATTTCTTTGTAAAAGAACTTTTCTCAAACTGAGCGATTTATCGTCTAGCTAAATTATACATACTAACGTGTAAGTCTCTAGTACGAGTACGTTTAGATTATACAGGCTGTTGAATTGAATTTATATGTCAATAAGTTTGTTATTAAAGGGGTTAATTGCTATAAAAATATTTTCCATACAATGAAATAGTACTTTTATAAAATTAATGAGGTATACTGCAATTCAGTAAATTAAGAAAATTTTAATGGTGTGAATACTGGGAACTGGGAAGATACAAATTTATCTGGTCGGTGTTCCAAAAATGATGAAGAAAACCTGTAAAATAACTGGATATCATCCACATACTTAAATAGTCTAATTTTTGTGTACAGTAAGTTTTTTTTATGCTGAACTACGATTTTTTAAGTTATAAGTAGGTATATGACTTTGTTCTGTGTATATGACTTTGTTTCATTCAAGAATCTCTTACCCACGCCTCATTTAACGCGACGTTGCCAGATGTTGCCAGATTTTAAATTAATAATTCAGTGATTCCATTTTTCTTTTAGCGAATTTCCAAAAGTGAAACTGGAAATACGCTATTACAGCAGGTGTCATGACGGGACCTAAGCCCGGGATCATAATAGAAATGTGTTTTGAGGTCCCTAGAATACGAAAATGATATTCACTAAAATTTATATATATATATATATATATATATATATATATATATATATATATATATATATATATATATATATATATATATATATATATATATATATATATATGTGTCGCCACGATAACTCTCGAACGAAACGTCTAATGCTTATGAAATTTTGTGTGCGGACTGGCTTCTGAATTGGCTCGGCTAAGTTCGTTAGCCAGACACGTCGGATGCCCAGAAGTAGGTTTTCTGGCCATTTTTTATCATTCGATCCTATCATAAGACAGTTCGATTTTTACATCGTTGAAAAGGAAAAAAAAATTATGAAGAAAATATTCTTATAATTTTCTTTCTATTTTAAGTATTTTTCAAGAAAATGTAAATTTTCTCCATTATATTAGTTTTCTTTCTTTGTTAGTCTAATAAGTAATTTATATTTATATCTCAGTTCTTTATGAAGTATAAAAATATTTCACTTTTTTATTAAAGAATCTTGTGAGAACAAGTGAAGTCTATTCACATACATGTGTTATAACACACATACATGTATAGAGTTTTGTTTCTCATTTATTGCATTATAATTAGCATGGTTCTATCTCAAGTTGAAAAATGAAAATTAAACAGATTTTCTAAGCTATTGTAATGAAGAATTTTTTTTTTTTATTGAATTTTTAAGTAAACAAGAAATTGAAGATTATGTTATGATATAATATTATTAAATATGAAACAAAACAACATAACATGTACAATGTACATATGTATGCATGAAAAAATATTTTGAATCGATTTTGAAAATTTTTTCACTAATAATTAATAATGTTAAAAAATTAAACCATTTCAAATGGATTTAAGGTATTTTATGTGAGGTCAAGGCTTTCGGGACCTAAAAAGGCCAGAAATTAATTAACCAATCGATTTTAAAAATTTTTTCACAGTTAGTAAGTTAAAGTATTTGAATTAATTAATTAAATGATGTCCGCAAGAAGCTTACGGACTGCCATAAGTTATATGAGATCCTTAGAATCCTTTTCTTACTGTTAGAGTACTAGAGTTGTATGAGTTTCGCCAGGATTTACTGATCCCATAATTGTAAAAAATAAACTAAACGACCAATTTTAAACATTTCTTCACTGTTACAGAGCTAAACTATTTTAGATAGATTTAGAATACATTATGTAAGGTCCGCCAGGGTCCACAGGACCCAAAAGTGTCAAAAATAAACTAATTGATCGATTTTGAAAATTTTTTCACTGTTACAGAGCTAAACTGTTTTAGATAAATATAGATTCCGTTATGTAAGGTCTGCCAGAGTCCATAGGATCCAGAAGTATCAAAAATAAACTAACTGACCGATTTTGAAAATTTTTTCACTGTTACAGAGTTAAACTATTTTAGATAAATATAAATTACGTTATGTAAGGTCCGCCAGGGTCCATAGAACCCAAAAGTGTCAAAAATAAACTAACTGACCGATTTTGAAAATTTTTTCACTGTTACAGAGCTAAACTATTTTAGATAAATATAGATTACGTTATGTAAGGTCTGCCAGGGTCCATGGGATCCAAAAGTGTCAAAAATAAACTAACCGGCCGAATTTGAAGATTTTTTCAGTGTTGGGGAGCTAAGCTATTTTAGATAGATATACATTACGTTATTTAGGGTCCGCCAGGGTCCATGGGACCCAAAAGTGTTAAAAATAAACTAACCGACCGATTTTGAAAATTTTTTCACTGTTACAGAGCTAAACTATTTTAGATAGATATAGATTACATTATGTAAGGTCCGACAGGGTCAGTGGGACCTAAAAGTGTCAAAAATAAAATAACTGACCGATTTTGAAAATTTTTTTACTATTACCGAGGTAAACTATTTTAGATAGGTACAGGTTGTGTTATCTGAGATGCACAACTGTCCTGCGGATGCAAATGCGGCGTAGAATGCTACACAACGGGTTTTGAATATATATATATATATATATATATATATATATATATATATATATATATATATATATATTACATAAAGTCCGCCTAGAATATACGGTCGAGCTGATAGAAGCAAAATCCGTTCGGGTTCTTGGGTCCCCAAAAATACCAAAACTAATTACCCAGCCGATTTTAAAAATTCTTTTACTCTTAGAAAGCTAAACTATTTTAAATAGGTACAGGTCTTAGATGAGATCCGCCAGTGCCCAAGATTTGGAAATTCGCTATGTTATGCAGATGCTGCGACAGGGGTATTTTATTTTATTTAATAACACTTTTCCTAATCATTTTTGAAATTTTGTGTACATATGTTTAAGGTGGAGTTTTTATTTTTTGTTTTTAAAAAATCGATTTTTCTTTTCCATATTTTGAATGGAAAACGTAAAAATAAAGTTATATAAAAATTCTTAACGATTTCGCAGATATTTATTTAATTATAATTTATAAACGAAGTAAGACAAAGGGACGTCTCTTTTGCCCCCGTGGAGTTTTCGTGGAAAACCCCTTTTTTTTTTGATGCGGTAACATTGATATTTTAAATACCCCTGTCGCAGCATCTTGTATAACATAGCGAATTTCCGGTTAAAAAAATTAGTTTATCTCGGAAACCAGTTTACACAGGATAATGATTCAAAGACCTTTTTACGTGATTTTTCCCCTCTTTTCAATGGTGTAAAAAAAGTCGCAATAACTTTTGAACTTTGAGGAGTTTTGTCAAAAAACTCACTATCACAGTCGCGGACTCAAGTCGCACATTGACAATTTCACAATAGCCAACTTTACGATTCGAAAATTCGCTAAAAGTAATTAACTTATGGAGCTAAATCTTAGTTTATTGTATTCATTAAGGTATTTATTGCCTAGTGTGTAAACTAAAATCGTGGCTTAGTATGCACTTGTTCAATATTTATCCCATTTCCACCGCGTGCCATACTGGTAAATTGTAGAATTTTGACTTTATTCTAGTTTATACGCTGGAGAACACAATTCCTAAAAATGTCGTTTGATTTTTCTTGTTTTAAATGTCCCGGACCAGAGTTATTGGTGTTATTGTTTGATACCTCTTTTTTGCGGCTTCCACTTCGACGCCCTTTATAATAAAAATGATATGAAGCAAACGAAAAAAAAAATTTTGTCGAAAAATAAGTACTCTCTCTCTTAAACAGATTTATTTGCTTGCTGTGCAAAATTTTAGATTTTTAGCATCATTTTTCGTTGAAATATAGCAAAAATACCCTATTTCGTATAAGAGTACATGACTGTATTTTACCATGTATGTTTCACCATGATGAGTTTTCCTTAATCAACATGAAACTTCAACGAAATTTTTTTTTTTATTCTAAAAAATATCCAATTTTGTTGGTCTCAACAGGTTTTCATTATTTTGATTCTAGGGATCCAAAGTTCATAAAAAATGTTTATAAATTAATTTTTAATGGCTAAAATTCAGATCATAATAATATATTTGTGAAGCGTTCTTTTTGTCAAACACCGCTTTTAGAGACTGCATACTTTTTCTAAGCAAAACTGATGCTGTACTGTAGGTAGTTAAGTTGATTCGGTTGATATTACATTTGCGTTGCATCTTCCTAAACAGGTGTTCCTTATAAAATGTTTAAATATTTTAACATAATATTACGTAATATTAAGTGGGTTACAGATATTTCTATTTCCTGGATATTTCTATTTAAATTTATTTTGTAAATATCTAATTTAATATAAATATTAGATAATAAGAAACATATTCCCCACAGTTCAGAACAGAAAAAAACAGTAGCAGTTTTCATAAACCACATAATTCGACTAGACTGGGGCAAGAAGGCTGCAAAATACTAGGTTAATGTTAAAATGTATGCAATTAAAGCTACAGCATGCCAGTGACGTAACGAGCGGGGTCAAGGGGGTTTATCATGCCCCGGGCGCCATTCGCAAAGGGGCGCCAAATGTGTGCTAAAAGGGTACCAAATATTACTACTGAAAGGGAGAGGGGGTACCAATAAAGTGTTGTGCCCCGGGCGCCAGTTATGTTCGCTACGCCACTGCAGTATGCTTGCTTGGTGGGAGAGCGAACGGAACAAAAAATAAGCTTAACCAGACCTACGTACGTGATTTATGCAAGTTCTGTAAAATCAAAATTAGAGTTGTTAGATTAGTTTACCTGCATTCCATACTTCAGGCGCGTATACACAAGGAGGTTAAGGGGTCATGAGCTCCTTCGAGAATTAAGAATATACACTAGATATTATTTAATTTTGGGCACCATATCGTGGCCAAATTATTGAGGCAGTTGTTTTTTTTTTTTGGTCGTCAAGTGAATTTTAATGAGAAATTGATAATCTCTGGTGTGCGTATCATAAGAGGATATTTTTGGTCAATTGAATTTTGATTTCTTGTGTTTTTTTTTTGCTCATCAACTTTATTTTAGAACTCATAATAAAAATTTTTTAGTCCTTTCATTTCTCATTTGACTGATCCCCCTCCCCCCTTGCCAATAGGGGCTTGAATGTATACGCCCTTGTTATACTTAATAGAAAATTCACAGTAAGTAATTATTGTTTGTTGTAGGGATACTATATAAAAATTTGGGAAATCTAACTGAATCCCAATCATCCCTAGTTGGAATGCTTCCTATATTTTTTAGAGATTATTTTGCTAAACCTATCTGAGATGACTAAATTGAAATTTCATATCCAATTGTACTTAAACCATGTCGAAAAGACATATTCTTTATCTCTCTTTTTTAGCTTTTTAAAAAGTAAAACCTAAACCTACTTTAAATAAACTGTACCTACACTTTCTGTTAATAAATTTAACAAGAATCTTTTGAGACCCGGACACTTAAAACTTCCTTATTACTGTCTCTTTTAAAATCAATTCACATCTTGTTTATGGTTTTATAAAACTATTTAAAATTAAAATCTTTTCAAAAATTTAAAAAGACAAAATATTTCTACTTGTTTTTCATATTTAAATTTATGGTTTATAAAGCAAAATAATAGAAATGCACATTTGCAAATTTTCAGCTATGAATAATATTTGTGAACATTTTGCATATAATAAATGTCTAAAATTACAAAACCTATACAATACTAATGTTGTTAAATAATAGTGAAAAGCGTAAAAATATCCACCTTATTGAGGACACTTATTGTATGAAACTAAGAAATTTATGGTTAGCAAATAATTCATAAATACTTTACAAGAAATTTAAAATTTAGGTTACGTATTTACCAATGATTGTGATCCATACAGATATTTTTAAAATTGGGCCGAAAGATATTTTTTCTAATGTTGGAAAATTATTTTATACCTAGCGTTCTCCATCTCAAAAAGAAGCAAGGGAGTAAAATTATACTATAGGTATATAGAAGTACCTATATACCTAACTCTTTTTCGAAAAGTAATTTTGAATGCCTTATTCAAAATTTAATTCATTATTAATATCTAATAGACATAATTGTACCACTTATACATTGTATCATTAAATCCATAGGAAATGCATAAAGTTGATATTATATGTACTATACAGTTTTTTCCTTTAATATTTTTTATTTCGATGGCGTGTGTCTGTTCTTGTAAAACTCCGTCCTTTGTTATTGTGTTTAGAAACTTTTGTTGGCTTTTTTCGAGAAACCGTGCCACTTCAAAATTGTTTCGTATTTTTCCTTTTGTTGGTGTTCGAAGGGAATAGGTATAGATATTTGGAAATTATTTTTCATTTAAAAAGTTATTTCCAAGGGGAACATTAATAATAATAATAAAGCATAAATGTTGAAAAGTTAGTTTTATTATTCGTGTTATATCCGAAACTTCAAAAAAAAAAAAAAAAATGAACGTAGGTCACTTTCTATTTTCTCTCAACCGAATGAGTGGAAGTCGAAAGACCCTTTAAGAGCAGAGTGACACAATAAGTTATTTGTAGTTGGCTGATGTTTCGAAAAGCATCAGTGTTCTGTCGTGTTACACGAATCTCAAGTACCTTGAGATACAGCAATTAATTTGTTGATATAAATATAATAATTTATCTACTGTATTTACATTTTAGCGAATTTTCAGAATGAAAATTCAGCTATTACCGTAGCTATTATAGTAAGAGCTAAGCCCGGGACTATGGCAGAAATTTGTTTTGGAGCCTCTAGAACCGGAAAATCTACTTCACTAAAATTTATATATATATATATATATATATATATATATATATATATATATATATACATATATATATATATATGTATTTATGTGTGTACGCGATAACTCTCGAACGAAACGTTTAATGCTTATGAAATTTGGTATGCAAACTGGATTCTCGATTTGCTAGGCTAAGTTCGTTAGCCAGACACATCGGATGCCCAGAAGTTGGTTTTTGGGCACTTTTGACAAAAAGTGTCCTAAGTGCTAAAAACATTAGAATTCAAAGGTTTTTTTATACCATTGCGAAAAGCACACGAAATTTTATTAAAAAGGTCCTCTGAGCTATACCTGTTTGTCAGCTGGTTCTCCAGAAAAATTAAAAATAATTTACAAAATTTTGGGTTAAAGATTTTTTGTCCTTGTCTAACATCAGTTTAACATACCCCATGTTATTAGTTTAATTACACGCATACCGTAAACTCTGTTTAGACTGCCCTTAATATATTTCAAAAATTTGATCAGATTGATGATAAAATACTATAAAATAATGTCTAATAATTATAAGCAAATCATTATATTTATGATATTTTATCAATTAAACTGTAATTTTTCTTTAATCGAATAAATCTTTTATATTATCCACCAGCATAAACGTGTCTTTATATATCTATAAACAAAGTAGAGGATTGTCAAATATCATTGTCATTTTGTTTTAATTAAAAAATATGAGGCGTTCTAAAACGAAACTGGCCTAATTCATACAAAACGAGTTATTTAACGAAAAAAATAAAAAAGACGAGTTTTATCACAACTTACTGCTAAGGCCAGTTTTGCTATAACTATAATTTGAAACAAAACCCCTTTTTGATTAAATTGTAATAAGCAGTACAAGCTGGAGAATCCATTTTCATCACTAACTCATTTTCGACCAGAACTGAAATAGATGACTTATTTGAAACGCCTCATGTTATTTTTTTTTTTTTTTTAGTTTGACATTTCAAATAATTTCTTTTTTTTACCAATAATAAATTCAAAATGAATATTAATTTCTAACATAAAATTCTTGAATTATACGTATTTTATTTATGTATTTGACAATTCAGGTGGATGTATTCATGCATACGAAATGTATAAAAATTTTAACATATTCTTTTTCATAATATATTTTTTTTGAAAATAATTCTCCATTTTATACTCAAGTTCATAGCAATTACCGAAAATACACCAAAATTCTATAATTTCCACATATTTTGTCAATCATTTCAATTCGTGAACAGTATAATTTAAAAATGGAAAGCAGATTTAGCTTAAAATAGTGCTAGCATACTGACACATTCTATTATCAAATTATTTAGTAAAATTACACAAGAAAACATGTTTTTATTATTTATTTATTTTTAGTCGAATTTTCTCCGAAAAATTAGACTTATACAGTCTATACGATAAGAGCTGCGAGAGGCGAGAGTAGGGGCGCTATCCGTTTTCGGACCCGTAGAACACGAATATGTAGAAAAAAAAATGTCTGATATATATATATATATATATATATATATATATATATATATATATATATATATATATATATATATATATATATATATATATATATATATTTTCCCGCCACCTTTTAATTTGTGTAGGGCCCCCCTATGGAAGTTAAGAGATGAAATTTGGTAAATGGGGCTCATTTTCGAGGCACCTCATACTATCAAAGTGGGGTCAAATTTTGGCCAAATTTTTTTTCTGACCCGACCTTTAAGGGGGTGGTGGGGGGCGGAAAAGCAATAAAACTTTTTCAAACCGGTTTTAAATAATGTTTCGGTCAATTATCTACAACATATCCAAAATTCAGCTTCCTAGGATGATATGGTGGGAGTAGAGGGGGGAAAAACGATTTTCGCTGGGTCTAAAAGGCCCCCAGCCCCCCAGAATTAACGTAGAGGGTTGAAATTTGGTGTGTTGATAAAGTTCGTACCTAGGTTGTGCTTTTTGGAGGTTTTAATATTTTACCCCCACCCCCCTCATTTTTAAGCTACAATTTCATGCATTTTTGACGTTTTCGAAGTTTGTACCACTCGCACAGGTCACCCGAATAAATCTAGAGGGCTGAAATTTTGTATTCGGATTGAGTTAGTATCAAGGGGGTGCCTTTTGGGGGTCTCGACTTTTAACCCCTACCCCCACCATTTTTATACCCAAAAGAACATGATTTTTCTTGTTTTTTAACAGTTTCGTTCGGGTCAAAATCTCCCCAAATAAACCTAGAGGGCTGAAATTTGGTGTACAGGTTAAGCTAATAGCCAGACACTGTTTTTTGGAGGTTTCAACTTTTAACCCTTACCCCCACGATTTTGACGCCAATATTTCCTTAATTTTTTTGCTTGTTTTCTAACACGTCTAGAGACTCCATAAGGAAACCTAGAGGGCTGAAATTTTGTACGTGTATTCAGTTAGTATCCAGCTAGTACCTTGTAGGGAGTCCGCATCACTTTTCCCCCCCACTTCTCCCATTTTTACATCGGAATTGAATGCTATTGTTAAATGTGTTTTAAAAGCATTATGTTTATTCTAAATACAAGTAGGCGAATAGTAATTTTAAAAAATTTAAAAAAAAGTGAACTTACTTTTATGACAAATGAAATACATACATATTAAGTAATTTAAAAATGTTATTGAAGTCACTGTTTATTTATAAATTAGGAATTTTGGATTTTTAGTATTTATAAAATAGAAATTTTGGATTTTTTTTGGAAAGAAAAAATATCTTTATAAAGGCCTTCCAGTTTACTATTGAAGGTCCTTTTTTAATATTTAAAACTAAAACATAAAGGCAATTAGCGGATAAACATGGGCAGGAATGTCCTCGTACGAATTGTGTTGGCTTTTTTTCTGCTACCTGTTTTCGGCACAAAATTGAAATTTACTGAGATACAGCCCTTAAATACTTAAAACCTTTTTTTAAAGCCTCGATCAGCCGAACACTCATCACCAGTTTTGAAACCAACAAAATGACAATTCGGTTGTAGACTTTCAATCACATTTCGCTTGTAGACATTCAATACTGAAGATGAAGGGGAAAATTCGACTACCGTGATGGGGCCCCGCTGCTCACGGCGTTTTTTTAAATACATTAATTAATTATTTTATGATTTCTGGTTATTTCTCTTCATAAGGCAAATATCTCCTTCATTTTTTTGCTTCGTAACTTTTCTTTCAGTTTGTAAATAAAACTTCCAGTTTAAAATCTGTACAATACAAAACAATTTTTACTTCTATTGAAGCAAAATCAAAATTACATTAAGTAAAAACTCATTTAATTTTAGTCTTCAATCGTAAATCAATTTAACTTTGTCTAAAAATTCCTTAATCGTTGTTCAATCTAGAAAAAAAAACATCAAATTTAACGAAAAAAGTTCATAAAATGTATATATGATTATGAATATAGATAAGTATCTACTTACTTGTTATTATTATATTATTATATTATATTTAGCCGGCGTTTAGCTTAAATTATAAAATAAATTAATAATAAAATAACAATAAAAATTAATAAAAATTGACAGCTTGCAAAATCAAATCAACAAGCATTATATATCTATTGTAGTACCTATGTAATAAACAATGAAATTTGAATTTAAAACTAACTGCTATAATCAGAGAATAAATTCGAATTGTAATAATTATATTGGTGATGCAAAGTTTACGCGAGTGCTCCTGGTTTTTAGTCGAATTTTCTCCGAAAAATTAGACTTATACAGTCTATACGATAAGAGCTGCGAGAGGCGAGACCAGGGGCACTATCCGTTTTCGGACCCGTAGAACACGATTATGTAAAAAAAAAAGATGTCTGATATATATATATATATATATATATATATATATATATATATATTTTCCCCGCAACCTTTAATATGTGTAGGGCCCCCCCTATGGAAGTTAAGAGATGAAATTTGGTAAGTGGGGCTTATTCCGATGCACAACAATACTATCAAAGTGGGGTCAAATTTTGGGCAAATTTTTTTTCGGACCCGACCTTTAAGGGGGTGGTGGGGGGCGGAAAAGCAATAAAACTTTTCCAAACCGGTTTTTAAATAATGTTTCGGTCAATTATCTACAACATATCCAAAATTCAGCTTCCTAGGATGATATGGTGGGAGTAGAGGGGGGAAAAACGATTTTCGCTGGATCTAACAGGCCCCCAGCCCCCCAGAATTAACGTAGAGGGTTGAAATTTGGGTGTGTTGATAAAGTTCGTACCTAGGTTGTGCTTTTTGGAGGTTTTAATATTTTACCCCCACCCCCCCCCCCCTCATTTTTAAGCTACAATTTCATGCATTTTCGACGTTTTCGAAGTTTGTACCACTCGCACAGGTCACCCGAATAAACCTAGAGGGCTGAAATTTTGCATTCGGATTGAGTTAGTATCAAGGGGGTGCCTTTTGGGGGTCTCGACTTTTAACCCCCTACCCCCACCATTTTTATACCCTAAAGGACATGATTTTTCTTGTTTTTTAACAGTTTCGTTCGGGTCAAAATCTCCCCAAATAAACCTAGAGGGCTGAAATTTGGTGTACAGGTTAAGCTAATAGCCAGACACTGTTTTTTGGAGGTTTCAACTTTTAACCCTTACCCCCACGATTTTTACGCCAATATTTCCTAAATTTTTTTGCTTGTTTTCTAACATGTCTAGAGACTCCATAAGGAAACCTAGAGGGCTGAAATTTTGTACGTGTATTCAGTTAGTATCCAGCTAGTACCTTGTAGGGAGTCCGCATCACTTTTCCCCCCACTTCTCCCATTTTTACATCGGAATTGAATGCTATTGTTAAATGTGTTTTAAAAGCATTATGTTTATTCTAAATACAAGTAGGCGAATAGTAATTTTAAAAAACGCCGTGAGCAGCGGGGCCCCATCACGGTAGTCGAATTTCCCCCTTCATCTTCGGTATTGAATGTTTACAAGCGAAATGTGATTGAAAGTCTACAACCGAATTGTCATTTTGTTGGTTTCAAAACTGGTGATGAGTGTTCGGCTGATCGAGGCTTTAAAAAAAGGTTTTAAGTATTTAAGGGTTGTATCTCAGTAAATTTCAATTTTGTGCCGAAAACAGGTAGCAGAAAAAAAACCAACACAATTCGTACGAGGGCATTCCTGCCCATGTTTATCCGCTAATTGCCTTTATGTTTTAGTTTTAAATATTAAAAAAGGACCTTAAATAGTAAACTGGAAGGCCTTTATAAAGATATTTTTTCATTCAAAAAAAAAAAAAAAAAATAAAAATAAAAAAAAAATTATTTCTTCGGTATTGAGTGTCTACAAGCGAAATATAATTGAAACTCCACAAGCGATTTGTAATTTTGGTGGTTTCAAAACTGATAATGAGTGTCCGGTTGATCGGGGCTTTATAAAAAGATTTTAAGTTTTTTAAGGGCTGAATCTCAGTAAATTTCAATTTTGTGCCGATAGAAGTTAACAGGGAAAAAGCCAAAACAATTCGTACGAGGGCATTTCTATCCATGCTTATCCGCCAATTGCCTTTGTGTTTTACTTTTAAATATTAAAAAAGGAACTTAAATAGTAAACTGGAAGGCTTTTATGAAGATATTTTTTCTTTCCAAAAAAATCCAAAATTTCTATTTTATAAATAATAAAAATCCAAAATTCCTAAATAATAATTAAATAAATAAATAAACAGTGACTTTAAAAACATTTGCAAATTACTTAAT
Source organism: Brachynemurus nebulosus (assembly GCA_035578155.1). Taxonomy (NCBI): domain Eukaryota; kingdom Metazoa; phylum Arthropoda; class Insecta; order Neuroptera; family Myrmeleontidae; genus Brachynemurus; species Brachynemurus nebulosus. Next base: position 24,978,493 of record JAPWDM010000001.1, read on the forward strand.
ATGTATGTATTTCATTTGTTAAAAAATTGTATTCACTTTTTTTTAAATTTTTTAAAATTACTATTCGCCTACTTGTATTTAGAATAAACATAATGCTTTTAAAACACATTTAACTATAGCATTCAATTCCGATGTAAAAATGGGAGAAGTGGGGGGAAAAGTGATGTGGACTCCCTACAAGGTACTAGCTGGATACTAACTGAATACACGTACAAAATTTCAGCCCTCTAGGTTTCCTTATGGAGTCTCTAGACGTGTTAGAAAACAAGCAAAAAAATTAAGGAAATATTGGCGTAAAAAATTGTGGGGGTAAGGGTTAAAAGTTGAAACCTCCAAAAAACAGTGTCTGGCTATTAGCTTAACCTCTGTACACCAAATTTCAGCCCTCTAGGTTTATTTTGGGGAGATTTTGACCCGAACGAAACTGTTAAAAAACAAGAAAAATCATGTTCTTTTGGGTATAAAAATGGTGGGGGTAGGGGTTAAAAGTCGAGACCCCCAAAAGGCACCCCCTTGATACTAACTCAATCCGAATACAAAATTTCAGCCCTCTAGGTTTATTCGGGTGACCTGTGCGAGTGGTACAAACTTCGAAAAACGTCGAAAATGCATGAAATTGTAGCTTAAAAAATGAGGGGGGTGGGGGTAAAATATTAAAACCTCCAAAAAGCACAACCTAGGTACGAACTTTATCAACACACCAAATTTCAACCCTCTACGTTAATTCTGGGGGGCTGGGGGCCTGTTAGATCCAGCGAAAATCGTTTTTCCCCCCTCTACTCCCACCATATCATCCTAGGAAGCTGAATTTTGGATATGTTGTAGATAATTGACCGAAACATTATTTAAAACCGATTTGGAAAAGTTTTATTGCTTTTCCGCCCCCCACCACCCCCTTAAAGGTCGGGTCCGAAAAAAAATTTGCCTAAAATTTGACCCCACTTTGATAGTATTGTTGTGCATCGGAATAAGCCCCACTTACCAAATTTCATCTCTTAACTTCCATAGGGGGGCCCTACACATATTAAAAGGTTGCGGGAAAATATATATATATATATATATATATATATATATATATATATATATATATATAATATATATATATATATATATATATATATATATATATATATCAGACATCTTTTTTTTTTACATAATCGTGTTCTACGGGTCCGAAAACGGATAGCGCCCCTGGTCTCGCCTCTCGCAGCTCTTATCGTATAGACTGTATAAGTCTAATTTTTCGGAGAAAATTCGACTAAAAATTTAAAAAAAAAGTGAACTTACTTTTATGACAAATGAAATACATACATATTAAGTAATTTAAAAATGTTATTAAAGTCACTGTTTATATATAAATTAGGAATTTTGGATTTTTAGTATTTATAAAATAGAAATTTTGGATTTTTTTGGAAAGAAAAAATATCTTTATAAAGGCCTTCCAGTTTACTATTTAAGGTCCTTTTTTAATTTTTAAAACTAAAACATAAAGGCAATTAGCGGATAAACATGGGCAGGAATGTCCTCGTACGAATTGTGTTGGCTTTTTTTCTGCTACCTGTTTTCGGCACAAAATTGAAATTTACTGAGATACAGCCCTTAAATACTTAAAACCTTTTTTTAAAGCCTCGATCAGCCGAACACTCATCACCAGTTTTGAAACCAACAAAATGACAATTCGGTTGTAGACTTTCAATCACATTTCGCTTGTAGACATTCAATACCGAAGATGAAGGGGAAAATTCGACTACCGTGATGGGGCCCCGCTGCTCATGGCGTTTTTTAAATTAGAAGCTATATCTGTATATCGTTCCGTGTGTATATGGTATTATGGTGTATCAAGTAAGGCTGTCTACACAATCAATGAAATAAAGAATAAGAAATAAGATTTAAGAAATAAGGAATAAGAAATAAGGAGTATGCCATCTAGTGACGTTGAATGGAACTTTAACGTAACTGCTCATAGGTATATGTATTTAGGTATTTTTGTACTTCAAAATTCATGAAAAAATAACGTTCGTGATGACTTTTATGTCACTCAAGTGAAAAAAATCACGAATTATGACGTACAAAAGTACCTACATATTTATATCTATGAGCAGTTACGTTAAAGTTCCAATCAACGTCACTAGATGGCATACTCCTTATTTGTTATTCCTTATTTCTTAAATGTTATTTCTTATTTCTTATTCCTTATTTAATTGATTGTGTAGACAGCTTAAATATTTTGGATACGTTTAAAATGCATTTATAGTCCAGTAGCACTAATTTTAAGCTCTATCTCACTCACTAAACATTAATTTTAGAATAGATGTAAAAATTTTTTAAAAAGAGATTCTTGTAGGGATTGCCGAAGAGAACATTTGTGCAAAATATTAACTCCCAGAAATGTTTTTTTTTGTATTGTTTAAACAATATTGAAAATTCATGAAGAGCGTTTTTTTACCTTTCACCGCTTACGTAGCCAAAAGGTGATAGATACAATAAAAAGTGTTAAGACCTTTTTTGTAGAGAATCGAATTCTCTACAGAAAAGTCCGGGAAAACATCTGTCTATCTTGAACAGGTGAAAAAATACAGCGCTCCAAACGCGCACTCAAAAATTCACTTTTTCCAACGTTCCGGCAAGATGTGTCGTCAGAAGGGCCTTTGTTTCCCAATAGTCCCAAAAGTCCAAAAAGCGTGGATGAGTCCATCAGCCAGATACGTTCGATCTTTAGAAGCGAAATTTTTGGCCATTTTTAGTGGCTTTTTGCAAAATTTTTAAAAAATTAACCACTCAACCGATTTTAAAAATATTTTCACGGTTAGATAGCTAAACTATTGTAGATAGATACAGGTTGTTATATGAAATCCGTCAGTGTCCAATCTCTGAAAATTCGCTATGTTATGCAGGTGCTGCGACAGGGGTATTTATTTTGATTGTATCACACTCCCTATTTCCTATATTTTCAAATGGTATATTTGAGCGATACTGATTCGATGCTGCAACGTTGAATCAATAACGCCTAATAAAAATAAATTATCTCCAACATTTAATAATGTCTGAGACAATTAATACCATCTGATATTTTATTCAAATTAAGTTTTCTCAAAACTATAAATTTTTAGATATCTGAAATACTCTTGGTACGGCAGCGCTTAAATTATTTTTATGCAAATATTTTTACTCCTGATCAGATTTGCCACAAATAAACAGCTTAAGAAACATGTAAGGAAAGTATTATTTGCAAATTTTTGTTGGTTATAGATTTTATTTTCAGTTGGTTTTAAAAAAAAAACTCATATTCTTTATCTATAAAGAACTCTTTGAACTCATATAGGCTTATTAAAAAAAAATTTCTGCCACCAACTTACCTAGCTAGATATTATACCCCAGTACTGATGGAATCATTGAAAAGTTATTTCACTTCAGATGTGCTCCATGTTAGTATAGAATCAGCTAGAGCAGTGTTTTTCAACCTTTTTCATGGCGCGACCCCCCTAGAGTGGAAAAATATTTCGCGACCCCCCTTACCTTCCGCTATTTTTAACTTTTATTTTTTTATGTTAGGTATCGATTAAATACGTAATTAGGTACCTGAAACATATTTTTGTAAGGACATTGAAGTTGGCGTGATGTGATGAGCGCTGTGTGCGCCATCAGGCGAGTACTGCGAGCACACTCTAACAATTTCGAACGCAATTCAATTGTTTGAATTCTTTGAATTGTGAACTTACGTTAGTATTTGAATTTATTGAATTGATTTGTTGTTTGTTTAGCAGTTGTTCGCTGTCTTTTATTGTCTAATATTCAAAATTCTTATTGCTCATTGTAATTATTGAAAATGGATAAGTTTCTGAAAAGATATGCACAACCTTCAACTTCAAGTTCCAGTCAGGAAAATGTAACAAAACCAAAGAAAAAGCGTCTGTATGACGACAATTATTTAAAATTCGGATTTACTGTAATTGAAAATAAACCGCAGTGCGTTATTTGTTTTGAAACTTTATCACGTGAAAGTATGAAACCATCCAAATTAGTACGCCACCTCAATACTAAACATCCAAATGAAAAAAACAAACCGTTGGAATTTTTTGAGCGTAAACTCCAGGGCCTTAATCATCAAAAAACTACTGTAGTACAGTTTTCCAGCTTAAACGAAAAAACGTTACTAGCTAGTTATCGAGTAGCTTTTCGTGTGGCTAAAGCAGCAAAACCTCATACGATTGCCGAAAATTTGATTTTACCAGCGGCCTTAGATATAGCAGAGATTATGTTTGGCAAACAGGAAGTGGAAAAGCTGAAAAGTATACCTCTCTCAGATAATACTATTCAACGCAGGATAAGCGATATGGCGACTGATGTTCGCGAGCAAGTCATAGAAAAAATAAAAAAAAGTACTTTTGTGTCCCTGCAGTTTGATGAATCCACGGATATTTCGGGTTGTGCGCAATTTGTACCTTTTGTGCGTTTTGAATCCAATGAGAGATTGATGGAAGAGATATTGTTTTGTAAAGCTCTTCCCACGAATACAACTGGTCAGTGCTTATATAATATGTTCCTTGAAGCTACCCAAGACTTCAATATCAATTGGGCGAAGAAATGCATAGCTATTTGTAGTGACGGAGCAAAATCCATGACTGGTTCGAAAAGTGGCTTTATTACCAAACTAAAGACACTGATGCCAAATGCTTGTTGGATGCATTGCTTCCTTCATCGCCAAGCTCTTGCGGCCAAAATATTGCCACAGGAATACAATGAAGTTCTCAATATAATCATAAAAATAGTAAACTCTATTAAAGGTAAAGCTTTACAGACACGTTTATTTCAAAAAATTTGCCAAGATATGGGTTCACTGCACCAAAATTTGCTTTACCATAGAGAAGTTAGGTGGTTATCTAAAGGCAAAGTACTGACAAGAGTTTTTGAACTTCGATCTGAACTTTTGGTGTATTTACAGCAGAGCAAGTCAGAATATGGTAAATTTATTTGTGACCCGGAATTTCTTTTAAAACTGGCTTTTCTTTCCGACGTATTCGAGCATTTAAATACTTTGAATAAAAGCCTTCAAGGACGAGATGAAAATATCGTTACTGCTAAAGACAAAATGCATGGGTTCATAAAAAAAGTAAATCTGTGGTCATCATCCATAAACAAAAACAACTTTGATTCATTTGCTTTGACTAAGTCTTATATTGAAGAAGTGAGCTCTGAGATAAACATTAAATCATATGTACCTGGCTTCAAAAATGTCTTGCAAAATTTGACAGAAGAACTGGGTCATTATTTTTCGGTACAAGAACTTTCAGAAAATATTGGACAAAGGTGGGTCATAAATCCGTTTTTAAAGGCAGCTACAGACGAAGCAAGTTTGGAAACCAACATAAAAGAAAATCTATTGGAATTATCTGCTGATGGAATGTTACACCTGGAATTCAAGTCTGTAAGTTTGGACACCTTTTGGTTAAAAAGAAAAATAGAATACCCACAATTAACTACAGAGGCATTGAAGTGTTTGATCCCATTTTCTACCTCCTACCTGTGTGAGTTGACGTTTTCTTCGATGGCCCAAATAAAAGGCAAACAGAGGAATCGTCTAAATTTAGAAAATGACCTGATTCTCTGCGTATCAAGAACAGATCCACGATGGGAAAAATTGGTCAACGAGAAAGAAGCGCAACCGTCACATTAATGATGATTACTGTAACCTTTAATTAACCTTTTCTATATTAAATATTATATTTTGAACTAGAGTGGTTTTATTACTAAAATAGTTACGGCTCCCTTAAAATGGCTTCGCGACCCCCCTAAAAAGGCTTCGCGACCCCCCAGGGGGTCGCGACCCACAGGTTGAGAAACACTGAGCTAGAGGATAAATGGTATGATTTTTCAAATATAGTAATCATTAGTAGCAGAGCCTCGGTAGGTTATTTACATATCTCTGTAAAAGAGATGTAAAACGAAATAATATTTAAAATATTGTAACAGAAGCAGAAGTAGGAGCGGAAACTTTGTTTGTCTTCAACGGAAGCAGAAGCGAAATAGAAGCGGTAAAGAAGCGGAAATAGAAGCGATAATTTTGGAAATTAAACAATAACTTTCATTTCTTGATTTGATGAATCCGAAAGCTAAATTGGCCTAAATATTTGCTGTTGCCACAAGTGTCAATCTTATTTGAGTTTCGGTAGAAATCTGTTATAATAATGCAGAAAGGGAATCAGAAATGGAAGTCTAAAAGAATAATAAAATAATTCTTTAAAAATTTATGGTAACTAATAAAACCTCTGGTCGTTCTATGCATTTCTATCGAATATACCATTTTAGTATGTTAGCGATCTTTTACCTTATAATACTGTCTTTAGAGATATATGTATATATTGTATGTATATGATATACTTACCAATGTATTTATAAAGTGCATTTTGAAAAATTACAGAATAACTTACATCGACACATAGAGGTTCATTTAATAATATGTTTAACGAGCATAAAATATTTGAGTGGACATTCCATTATGATAATCACGCATATAACAATAATTATTATTTATTGTTAAGTGAGGTTATGTTCAATTTAATGTTCCATAATCCTTTCACAATTTGAATGGAAACTATTATTCGATATTTCAAAATATTTGCTACATAAGAATTGTTAATAAAATATAATGCATTTTTAAAATTTTTTGTAATTAGACTGTCGAAATTTTACATTTCATGCTAGTTTAATTGTTATCCGAAGTAAATTAATGGATTGTATAAAATTTTAAGTTCTTAGATGGTCAAAACCATTTTTCAAAAATAAATAAAAATATTTATTTGAAAGAATTTTATTCTTAAGGTATTTTTAGTGAAATACTGGAAAAATGCCTAATTTACGGTTTTCATTTTTGATTACGTTCGTACCTATGCAATTTTTTTCCAAATGCAATTAGAAGTGTCAGACTGTTCGATAACTGGACTGACCATATTTTTAAAAGGATACGTAATTCAACATTTTCATCTAAGGACATCATTAAAATAATCTTTTTTTTTTATAATTCGTAATGGAAGTCATAGAGGCCTAATTTTTATAATTACAGTTTTTTTGTCAATGCTTTCATTTCAAATGGAATTAAAAAGATCAAAAACGGCTAGAAAGCTATATATTTGAATTATTTTTCACTTATTGTTACACGAGAGGTTTGTATTTTTTCGAATAAATTTGGGCTTGTCTAACGAAAATTTGTTGCCTAGCAATTTAACGAGAAGAATTGTCAACTAACAAAAACGCGACAGCGGAGCTGAAGCGTTTTTGGGTTGACAATTCTTCGAGTTAAATTGTGTTAGGCAAGAAATTTGAGTTGTAGAAAACACAAATTTATTCAGAAAAAATATAAAACTTAAGTGTAATACGGTAAGATAATTTAACGAATAAAATAAATTGGTTACCCAATAAATTAGTATAATTCATATTATTTCATATATTGTTACTATGGTTCTGAAGTCAGTAAAATTTTTTTATCGTGTTTACCTACAATGAAATGACCAATGAAATGTTTTGTACCATTTTTATCGCTGTAAAAGTCTGCCCTAACTTTTTTCCATGGTAAAAGTGAAAAAATTACAATTTTCTTATGGGACTTGATACACATGAGTTAAATTATCATAATAATCATACAGTAAAAAATATTGTTTGCATTACTCAAAAATTGAATCTTGGAAATCCATTTCATAAAAATGGTTTCGTTCAAGTAATATATTCTTTAATTGCTTTTTAACTTTTTCAAAATGTGAATTACGTAACTGTACCAATAGCCGATAATATTTTAAATATTTTGGATTTTTTGGCTTTATTATCCATATATAAATTAAACTATTCTTTGAAATTTTGTCAGATTTATTTCTTTGAATAAATTAATTGTTTTATTACTTATATCTATTTTTAGAATGTAACTTTTTTTACTTTTAAAAAGATTTATAACGACAAATTTAAAATGACTTTTTTTTTTAGAAATAATCACTGTAAGTAAAAATGATGCAATTAAAAACAAACGGCAACCAAGTAGGCATAGTATATTTGCATATCTAGGTACAGTAGGTACTAAATTGCAAAGTAAAATGTATTTTCTTTCCTTGAAAAAAAAGGTAACCGTTGTTTTTCTGTATTTTTATTACATGAAATAAAATGGTTTAAAATTTCTTTTTAATGCTACAAATAAAAATTTAATTTCAGTCGGTGTTGTAGTTACATAATACTAAAAAACGGGGTTATATACCTAGTTTACCTACAAATGCCTGCTCTTTTATACAATAAGTTACAAAAGTTTTGGTACACTTCCTAATCGAAATTGTTTATTCAATAGAAAACTTTAATATATTAATTTGACTTTGGGTAGTGTGATGAAACACTATGGGAAGAACCGTGAAAACTAATAATAAAATTTATCCACTGTATAGTTTTGATTAACATGCTCGTCAAACCCCAGTAGAATCTGTAATTTAACTAGCAGATGTAGGCTTTTGTTGCTATTCTTAAATTTTGGTAAAATTAAAATTATAGGACTGGCTCGAAACGTCGCTTCAGATTGTTGGTCACATTAATGTCATATAATGAATTTTGATATTCTGATAGGTAAATTTAATCTTAAATTATCAAAATTCTTTCAACAAATCCATTCGAAGTCATTTAAATAATTGTTTTTTCTACTCCTACTATTAAAAGTAACATCTTGCGCACGGGTAACTGTATGTAACAATTAACAATTGCCCACACCGTGCTGAAATAGAGTACGAAATAATATCCTAGGCCTTAATATAATAAAAAAAGTAGGCTGTTTCGTTGATTTAATAACAATATACTATTTTGAACTTAAAATCTACATAAATAATTCTGAAAATATACATAGAGGTAAAGGTGGTAAAATGAGCCCCCATTTTGTTTTTTGTTACTAAATTTTTTCTTTTGGATTCTTTTATTAAAATTTTTTAGGTAATGTAAACTACAACATCTTCAGCAACTAACATACAAATTTAAACCTTGTATTATTATTTTTAGTAGGTATATTAAAGAAATAAAAATGCTGAGCAAGTCATTTTTTGGGAAAATCGGTTTGTGCTGGTAATATGAGCCCCTATGAAATGTAATAGAACATTAACTAATTCCTTCTCTAAGTTTTCATTCATAATGGACTTTCTCCCTAATTTGGTGGAGACAGCTCCTTCAGAGGTTTTATCCAAACGGCAAGTCTTTGAATTGTGAGTTTAGGCACATTAAAGGCTTTTAAGGCTTTTTTCAATTCCATCTCTTTATCCTTAATAGCTCTTACAGTTTTAATGATATCATCCTTTTCCCATAACCTTCCTTTACGTTTTTAGATGGATTTAACTGTTTTCTGGGCATTTGTAACAAAAAACCAAAATCTTATAATGTATATAATATGAGGGGGCTCATTTTACAACTACGGCTAATTTGGAAATCTAAGGTTCATAAACTATTTCAAGATTGCACAATTCCACAAATACTCACTACAGAATAATCTGTATGTTCTACTCTATCATATACCGTCATTGAATGTTTTTTATTTCTGCGAATAATCAACGAAATAAATTACTAAAAACTTAGCTTTCAAAGTTTTTCAGCACGAAAATTTAGAAAATATGCACTCACAACCATAACAAGACAAGTAACTGAACTAGAGTACTTCAGCGGCACAACTAATAACTAAATTCAGAAATTAATCAAATAACCACTAGATGAGACTTACTTATTCGTGAGATATTGAAAGGGCTCATATTATGTGTAGGGCTCATTTTATCACCTTTACCTCTACATATTATGTTGGTTATTGATTTTTGTTTCCATAGTTTCAAAGTTTACATTGCCAAAAATTTGAACATCTACAACTGACATAATAAAAAATTTTACTACTTATTTAAATTCAGTCATAATTCTGAGCTCAAGTTGCCCCATGACAGTTGTTGTAATAGCTAAATTTTCCTTTCGGAAATTCATTAAAATAGTTGAATTCTGGTAAATAAACTAATTCTATAACTGCTTAGAAGTACACTACTAGGTCAGGTGAAAAAGTACAATAAGCTAAAAAAAGAAGCATTTACAGCTTGTTCATTTTAACTTGGCGGGTCACAGAATCGGCGCACAAACCTATTCGTGTAAGTAGTGTTGTAGTATTGTGGTAGTATTTGTGTACTTACACTCTGTAGATATGCTGATACACACTAACACATATACAGATATGCGTGAGGTTCAAAGTCCAGCCGCCAAGTAGAAATAAACAAGCTGTACAATTATTTATACTACCTACTATAAAAAATTAAGGGAGCAAAAAAAATTGTTAATTTTTTAGTGATTTTTGAAGGGCTGTATTTACGTTAAAAATGGCCGTATCGAGATGATAGAAAAAGCATTTTGAAGCTCCAAGATCTTTCGTCCAAAATTTTTTAGGAGTGACGGTTATCGAGCAATTCTAAAGAATAATACAAAAATTGAAAATTGAAAATTTTTTGCTTTTTCTTTCGATCTACGGGCTTAAAATTTTTTACAGTATAGCCATGGTATTCGCTTGATAGCCTGTTTATTCAGTTTCAATTTCCTTTTTTAAATTCTTCTCTACGTTGAATTGTTCCGGAGATATCCAACTTTGAATGCAAAAGAATCCTTTTTGCTTTAACCATCGATATCTCACTAACCAGTGATCGGACAGAAAACTGAAGGGCAGTTTTGGAATCTGGAATAAATTTCCTACAAGGTTGTACTGCGTACTTTAGGGCAAAAAATTTTTCATCCTTAATTTTAACCTGAAAAATGTGAAAAAAGGGACTTTTTTCCTTTTTGCGAAAATTGTCCGCATTCTTGCGAATATTGTTGGGGAATCTAATGTTTGTACGAATTTTTATACCTCATTATACCCTCAATAACCCTGCAAGTCGGCAGATCGATCTATCGAATGGTTTTCCTAAACCGTTTGTTCAAAATGTCAGAAAAAGAATTAAAGGAGCAAAATTGAATGACAAAAATTCATTTTCTTTTTTCAACTTTTGTCACAGTTAGGCGTCTTTTATACATTAAATATAAAAAAAAGAAAAAAAATTTTTCAAAATTTTTTTTAAAATTTCAAAAAATTGTAAAAATTAAAATTAAATTTTAAATAATAATTTTGAAAAAAATTTCAAAAAGTTTTATTCAATTGTTAAAAAAAATTTTGAACAATTCTTTTCTTAATTTTCAAATTTAATGGATAAAAGATGCCGAACTGTGAAAAAAGTTGAAAAAAAAATTGAATTTTTCATTCAATTTTGCTCCTTTATTTTTTTTTCTGACATTTTGAACAAACGGTTTAGAAAAAGCATTAGATAGATCGATCTATCTAGGGTTATTGGAGGTACATTGAGGTATGAAAATTTGTACAAACATTAGATTCCCCAACAATATTCGCAAGGATGCGGACAATTTTTCGCAACAAGGAAAAAAGTCCCTTTTTTCACATTTTTCAGGTTAAAATTAAGGATGAAAAGATTTTTTTTTCTTAAAGTACGCGGCACAACCTTATAGGAAATATATTCCAGATTCCAAAACTGCCCTTTAATTTTCTGTCCGATCACTGGTTACTGAGATATCGATGGTTAAAGCAAAAGGGATCCTTTTGCATTCAAAGTTGGGTATCTCCGGAACAACTGAACGTAAAGAAAAATTTAAAAAAGGAAATTGAAGGTGAATAAACAGGCTATCAAGTCAATACCATGGCTTTACTGTAAAAAAATTTTTCAAGCCCGTAGATCGAAAGAAAAAAGCAAAAAATTTTCAATTTTCAATTTTTGTATTATTCCTTAGAATTGCTCGATAACTCCTAAAAAATTTTGGACAAAACTAAAATCTTGAAGCTTCAAAATATTTTTTTTATCATTTCGATACGACCATTTTTCACGTAAATACAGCCCTTCAAAAATCACTAAAAAATTAACAATTTTTCTTTGTTCCCTTAATTTTTTGTAGTAACTGGTAGTATATATTTGGAGTCCTTTTTGGGTTATTGAAACATTGTATACCTATCCGAAATTAGCCGATTTATTCAACATTCCATATCTTTACTTTAATAAATGTAAAAATCTTGGTGATTTCATTAAATATATTCAACCATGTTAGGATTTTCAATTCGCAAACGTAGGGATTTGAAATTCAACGGAAAAAATAACTTGAGAACAGTGTTCCTTGCTTACTGCTGTCGGACATAAACATTTTTGAAGTGGATTGTACTATGTATACATCACACAAAAGGTACACTAAACTGGTACATTCACAAAGATAACTTTTAAAATAAAGTTAAAAAGGTTGATTAGAATGACCTTGTTTGTAGGTATCCGCTCATATTTACCAGTAAAACAAACACAAAACAACTATTGTGCTTGTGTAATATGCAAAATAGACGGTAGAGAATCATAAAAATAAAATTAGCAAATAAAGTTTTATTGCGAGAATAAAAATCAAAAAAAAAAAGGAGACGAGAAACCCGGAAAAGGTTTTAAGTTTTACATTTTTACTTGCTTACTAACAGATGAATGTAATAAAAAAGAAAGGTTTTTGTGGCTATTTTATTGCGTCTTTTGTGTGTAAGGGTGAAAGTTTTACTTCTTTTATAATTTTTATCGTCAAAAATTTTTATGGGTTACCATTTCAGATGCATATTAATTTTTCAGAAAACATACCTTCTTCTATTCCATCCACTGTTTTTGTTGTTTAAAAGGTGCACAGCGCTGTTTAGATTAAATTTTTTAATACATGTGCGTGTAGGACGTAAAATTTGTCTGGAATTTTTATAAATTATTTGAAGCCGGCTATATAAATGTCAGTGTTTATTTTTGAGGGTATAAATTTTGTTTAAAAGGTTTGATTTGTCTGCTAATGTGTTCGAGCAGCGTTTCGTTAATTTTTCATACGGTGAACCGATGTTCTTTTAAATACATTTGACGGTATTAACACGAGTGTTACTGGAATTAAAAAGTATTTGAAAGTATGGGGTAGTTTGTTTCAAAAATTTTCTGAATGTTAAAATTTTATATACGTTTATATTGTTGTATGCGAATAGAAAATTGGTATCAAAAACCGATATTTTGGAAATATTTTTTTTTTTTTACGAACACAATAGATTTTTAATATAAAATCAAAAATAAAGTAGATACCGAGCGTTTGTCGATATAGTTGCTATAATAATTGCTTTGAAAAAGTCAAATAATCTCAAATATACAAAAATAATTTTTATTTATAGTTTATAGAACTTATTAATAGTAAAACGAATTAAATAAGCTTTTTATTTAAATAGTTCAGCTGAAGTGTTATGGAGTAGATTCGATAAAAATTTTTTCAGGATACTTAAGGTGCGTTACATCAGAAAAGAGGGTTTTATTCGAGAATTTTTTACTCCGTAACGAATAACGTAGTCAATATAAAACTTCTTAGAGTGTATTTACGTGATCTAGGGTACAAAAACAATTTTTTCCCGCAATTTACAAAATAAAATGGCGGCGCAGGCGTAGTTTGAACATATTTTCATAAAAGGTTCATGGTGGGCAGCATTTAACAATTTTTCAGACAGCAACTAGAAAATTAAAGAAAAATTTTTCATTATTTAGATTAGTTTTACTAAAGCGGTACACAAGATTATAGAGGGTTCGATTCCCGACCGATCCGGATAATTTTTTCAATGACTGTGATTTTTAATTTACATTTGGATTTTGGTCATACTAACCAAAGAAATTGAGTGCTTAAAGTTTCAGTTTAGCTGAACGATAAGTGAACGTATGAATACTGCGTGTGTTTAAATGCAAACAAAAGTTTGTCATACGTAGTAATGTTTCACAAGCACTCGATTATATTTGAATTAGAAAAATTGTAACTGTTTTTGGCATTAGAGAGAGTACCAATATACATGGGTGGTTGAATGATTGTCTGGCTCGGGCGGCTGTCGAACACAGGGTCGTTGGTCCAATGGCTAAGATACCTGGCTAGTTACCGGGAGATCCTGGGTTCGATTCCCGGTCGATCCGAATAATTTTTTCAATCACTTTGTGATTTTTAAGATTGTCCTAGATAATCTATCTAAGAAGCTTCAGATAAAGTTTCAACGCAATCGGATGAAAATTGCTGGGGTTATCTTGCCCACCGTCTTGTAAAAATGTAGTGTTTTCATGGTACATTAATGTTTTGAGTTATGTATTTTCTATGAAACTTTGTTATGCGATCTAGTGACCTATACTTTTTATAGCTATTTATGAAATTTTTGGATAATTTTTTTTTTTTGCGATTGTTTTATGTGGTTTCTATTCGCGTGATTCGCACCGTATAAAAAAAGATATGCTGTATTACTCATACTTTAATCTTGAAGTTGATTACACAAAGTCATAATAAAATGTTAGATCATAAGCAGACACTCGGTTTTGTATCATTTATGATTTTCTAAGTACACACTAAAAGTAACAATATGGCTTGGCTTACTTATAATAATTCTCTATTAATAAATAATATATTATTACTTTATTATTATATATATGTATGTATTATTATAGTATAACACATATTACGAATGAATATGGCTCCTCCTAACTCCTGTTTGTTGAGTTACGTATATTATAAACTTAATGTACAGTATATTTAAAGAGCAATTTTCGAGCAAACTTTTTTTTTCTATAAAAAAAATACTTTGAAGTGACATTAACAACAGTCTAAAGACGATTATAGCTTTATACTTTAATGGCATACGAGTACCTACACACATACATACTGTGGGTTACTGGCTGTGGATGGTTAGGACAAAGTGGGAGCAAGAAAATGATTATAGAAGAAGGCATCCGTAAATTGAAAACTGATATCAAAGTTTATCTCCTCTTTTCCATTTTTTTTTTTACATTACTATCATCTACCAAGGAGGAAAACTTTCAAGAAAATTATTATCTCAGATAATTAAATCGTAAAGGATATTGAAAAAAGAGAGTAATATTATTTTTAATAACAAATATACCGTCTACTTTTTTCTTCATCCACGAACAAAAAATATGTTTAATTAAAAAATTTTTTGTTGATAAAAAAATTGTCTATCTCGTATTTTTTTTTAATTTTCATTTTCCAAATGAAAGATATGTATGATATAATATGTATGTTGTTTGTATTTTCCGTGGACGTTTTTTTTTAAATGTTGTCAATTAATTTTCATGAAAATGCTTTGAAGTTTTAATTGTAATTTGTAATTTTAAAATTAATTTTGTCTCCTTTTATTTTTTAATGGAAACGTGTTTTTTTCGAAAAAAACGTTTAACATAAACAACATTGGATATAAAAAGTATCAAATTTTAATTGCTGTACAACAAGCGGGGAAGACGTTCTTACAATAGGGAAAAAATTTTTGTTTTTAAGATAAACCTATGCTTTGGACGGTTTTACATAAGATCAGAGTTAACTCCTCTTTAATGTGACAATTTTTTGTTTTTTTGTTTGTCTGGGATCGATGCCGTTGTTCTTATCTATTCTGTGATGCGGAAGTTACAAGTGAGATTTCAGTACAACTCGATTTATTCGCAAAATACAATTTTATTTTTAAATGGTGACAATAGTTTTAAAGATTAGTTCTTCATTTTCAAACACGCTTTCTTTGCTTGATAATGAACAACTAATTTTTCACAGAATTGTTATAATTTAAATATAAATTAGTATTTTATGAAATAAAATATTTATTACTTACAAGCATGAAATACCATTAAGTAACGCTCAATTTAATTAAAATTCAATTTAAGTTTTATGCTTTTACAATGAATGTAATTTTTTTTTTGCATATCTTTTTTTACACAAAAAATTGTCTTTTATTTTTTCTTTTTCCTCTTACTAGACTAGTTCCGATTACTTTCGTGATCCTCTCCAGTAGCTTTTGTTAAAATAATATTAATAAATTATGTAGATAAAATATACATACCTATTATAGGGTGAAAGTATAAAATGTATAAAATAGAAAAGAATAGTAGATTATGTAGTGAAAAAATTAAGTAATGTACCAAGTAAATTGTATGTATTGAAAAGAGAAAAGAAAAATTATATACTGATAGAAGAGGAAAAAAAATCAATTATGTCAGAAATTGCAAGATCTGATTGCAAATTGTAATAATAGATACATTTTCAGTATAGTATTTTAATAAAAAAATGTCAGCAAACGTATGTCAGCTTTCAGAGGGTCTACAACAGTAGAATAGACGTACAGGGGGTTTTGCTCGCCCTAAAATGATAATAAAATGAGAAGTTACTGACTGATGACCATTTTTTTTGGTCTCCACCTGCATTTTGCTTGTCTCAGATGGTCCTAAAATAGAAAATTGGTGACTGGTGACCTTTTTTCTTGGCTCGCCACCTCCATTCTTTCGGGGCTATATTTTCGAAAGTTGTTCTTGAATTTCGGTATTTGTACACGGGGTCTATCTAAAACCAAAAACCGTGGCAAGTGGTCTACGACACAAAAGAGTTTGGGAATCACTGCTTTAGGCTTTTGAGTAAAATAAAGAGTATTTAATGATGTCAACATACCTGGAATAGGACAAAATATCAGTCCATAAGTAGAGCGTCAGGAAGTTCATTAAAATTAACAATTTTTTAAAATAAACAATTTAAATGAATCTTAAAAATAATATTTTCTATTGTATTTTAATGTCAACTTTTATTGCTCAACAGCCAAATGTTTTTCTCAAAAATTTAATTAAATATTTTTCATTAGAGTCGAAAATTATACATAAAAGAAAAGTGGAAAATTCTTAATTAAAAACAAGAAAATAAATATTAATTACAAAACAAAATTTTTCAAGAAAATTCAACTTAATTTTTAATTATTTTTTAGTAACATCGAATTGTAAGTATTTAGAAAAGGGTGATTCTTATTAAGTGTTCTAGAATATTTAAAATATTTGCTTTTTCAATTTTTTTTTTTTTTTTTATCAAATTTATTTAAAGTATAAAATTTCAGATGGTTGAAGTTTTTTTTTCCTTTGTATGCAAAGGTGCATGCAATGTTACGCAAGCGTGCATTATTTATGCATTGATTATGCAAGTTTAATATGGGTGAAGGTCTACTGAAAAAAGGGACAAATATTCGGAAAAAAAGAAACATTTTTAAAATAATATATTACCAAGTAAATGCATATCCATATACATAGTTGTTTAAATTTACTATATTTTATTTTTATGGATACATTATACATAGTGAAAAGGTTTTCTAGTATATACCGTTTAAGTTGGCAAATACGTTTTAAAGAATAAATTGTTATGTATATTGTAACAAGCAGAAGCGTAACTATACAATGGAGCAGGTGGAGTAGTCGTTCCAGGGCGCATGACAACAAATGGCGCAGCCGGAATAAGTGCAAGAAGGAAAGTAATAGTTTTGAATTTTTAAAAATTGGAAACTCTGGAAAGGTTTTTTTCTTTTTGATTGTTAGTGTTGTTTTTGGGGGAAAAGTGGACTTTTTGGAGAGAAGTGCTTGAGTTAAAATTGCTCCAGGGGGTAAAATTTGTAGTTACACCTCTGTGCCAGATATAAAATAAGAAATAATTTTATCAAAGACAAACTGCGAAGTCAGACTAACATTAATCAGTTTCCCAAGCGGCTTATTAGAAATGATTACAATAATGTAACTTTTGTCTTATTTCTTTACATGTTTTACTAACAAGTACGAATTGATAGTGAGAATAATAAAATTTTGCAAGTCAGCTTTACACTGGAAAAAAAATATTAATTGAATAGTCAAACACCGTTCTTAAAGTTCTTATATGATGAATATAAAATTTAAATAATGTTAAGTTATGACTGCTTCTGTGTATTAATATTATTTATTATTCCACAAATTTTCTTTAAAAACCTTTAATATCTAGTAGTTCTTGTAGGTAACTATTTAATTTTTAATTGTTTTTTAATATTCGTAAATCCGATTTTTGAAATAAAATCAACTAGACAAAATTGAATTTATCTGAATTATAGCCAATCAGAATTTTTAAAACTTTATTGCTGATCCATGTCAACTCGTGCTTCTTGAAATATTTTAAAATTTACTTATCAAAAATTGATTTATTTTGAATTATGAGTTTTTCGAACTATATGGAATTTGGGCAGTTTAGAGATAGCATTCGAGGCGTTTCGTTCTTCTGTATAATTTATCTAATTTAACTGAGACTATATCTTTTGACTTTTATCGTTTACAAGATCATAATGCTAGCGATTTTATTAGGGACAGACTGTATATGTATACATTATACGTGAAACAAGGGAAAATATTCGCAAATGCGTTTTTATTCGGTGGCGATTAGTGATGTCGTATGATTAATCGATTAATCAGTTTAGTCGACTAATTTTGTTTATATTGAATATATTTATTAATTAAAATGTGAACTATTAATTAAAATGTGAACGTCTTTAAAATGTGAACTTGTAGAAAAAAGTAGTTTATGGATCGTTTTAAAAATTACACCCAGTAATAGTGCAATTATAATATTGATTTTTGTTTATATTAAGCCAGATATTGACAATTATTATTTAATAGAATTATTTAATGATTTATTTATACAAATTCAAAATACATACACAAATACAAAAATAATAATTGCAGGTGATATAAATGCAAGAATTTCAAATTTTAATAATAATTTTAGTCCCGAAATGTTTGTCGGATCGTGTTTGTTTACGGAAAGAATATCTTTGGACAGTGAATGCAATGTTCGTGGTAAAATGATAGTTGAATGTTTTGAACCCATGGGAATGGTGGTCATTAATGGCAGAAGTCTGAGTGATTGCCCAGGGCAATTTACCTATTGTAGAAAAAACGCCAAAAGTACAATTGATTTAGTATGGACAAATGCCATTGATGACATCATTGATCTTAAAGTTTCTGATTTTATTTTAGACTCGGATCATTTTCCTGTCATTTTGAAAATAAACAGCCTTGGAAGTAAAACCTTGGAAACAAAAAGTCGAGAAAAGAAATCTCGTTTGGTGTATAAATGGGAAGAAATAAAAAAACAGTCTTACATCCAAACGCTGTCTGATAGAAGCATTTCGTCAACAAACACATCCGATACAGAATTATCATATAAGTATTTTTTAAAAATAATTCATGAAGCTGCGGAAGCTTTGGGATTGGTTACAGAAAAGCAGGTATATTGCAATCAGTTTATTAATTACAACAAACCGTGGTTTAATGAACTTTGTAAAGGTAAAAAAATAGAAAAGAAAAATGTTTTTAAGCAGTGTAGGGAACACAATTTCTCGGATCCTTTTCTAAACAGATATATTGAATGTAAAAAAGAATATAAGAAAACGATTAGGAATTGCAAACATGAATATTTTAACAACATAAAAAATATTTTGTGCAACGTCAAAGATTCTGGCAGCTTTTGGAAAGCAATCAGAACTTTTAAAAATAAAACTAAATGTAATCAGAATCCTATTAGTATGACGGAGTGGTATCAATATTTTGAGGGCTTATATGCTACCCAAACTATTAAAACAGATATTATGTTAGTAGATGTTAGTCACCCATTTTTTGATAGCAATATAACTATTTTTGAACTAAATTCGGCTCTGAATAAATGTAAATTAGCAAAGGCGCCTCGACCCGATTGCATAACAAATGAATTCATCAAATTCATCCCAGATAACTGTAAGCAATTACTGTTGAGAATGTTTAATGGCATCTTCGATACTGAAAAAATACCATCCAGTTGGTCAGCCGCGGAAGTATCACTCTTATACAAAAAAGGCAATAAAATGGAACCTTTTAATTATCGACCTCTGTCTTTGCTAAACGTAATCACCAAAGTATTTACATCTATTATAAGTAATCGGATTTTAGTTTGGGCAGAGCAGGCGGGAGTATTACCTGAATCTCAAGGAGGTTTTAGAAAAGGCAGAGGATGTAGAGACAATCTATTTATTTTAACCGCTGCTTTACAGGTAAATATTCGTCTAAATAGAAAAAAGGTCTTCGCAACATTTGTAGATTTCAAGAGGGCCTTTGATACTGTTGACCATGGTATTCTTTGGGATAAGCTTTTCAGCATTGGTATAAGTCGAAAGATAATTATGATTCTAAAAAGTTTTTATAGAAATGCTTCTTTTCGACTAAGAGTTAATAATGAAGATAGCCAGAAAATATGCTTGACAAAGGGTCTTATGCAAGGTGATTCTCTTAGTCCTTTATTGTTCATTCTATATATTGCAGATTTCGAAAAGTATCTGTTGAATAACGGTGTCAGAGGCGTAAACATCGACAGTTTCACAGATATCCGTTGCCTATACTATGCGGATGATCTTACATTATTAAATGATTCAGTTGGAACTGCTCAAAAGTCGTTATATTTATTGCATAAATACTGTCTAAGTAATAAACTTGAAGTGAATACTGAAAAAACAAAAATAGTAGTTTTTAGAAAAGGTGGCTCTTTAAACCCGGGCTTAAACTTTACGTATGACGGAAAAAGGGTTGAAATAGTAAATGAATATAATTATCTAGGTGTACTCTTCTCATGTTCAACAATATTTAAAAAGGCTGCCACAGTCGCTATTAATAAAGCAAATGCTGCGATTTGTAATGTCCACCAAATATTAGCAACATCTAAAACCGACTCATGGAACTGTAGAGTACAATTATTCCAAAGTATAGTATCATCTACACTGCTATACGGTGCAGAGATTTGGTCACTCAGGTATTTATCAGAGATCGAATCTGTTCAAGGTAGATTTTTCAAAAGCGTCTTCTGTTGGCAGAAAACGACACCAAACTACATGATAAGAGTTGAGACAGGTATGAAACCTATATCCGCGTGTGCGCTTCAATCAATATTATTCTGGTGGATAAATCTGTTAAATATGCCCGATTATAGGTTACCTAGTATATGTTATAGGAGATTACTAGCATTGGATACTACTCCAAATAATAATATCAGATACAACTGGGCTTCCACTTTAAAAAATATCATTTCTGGATTAGGTTTCGAGGAATTGTGGACATCAGCCAATATAAATCAGATTAGAAACTCAGTTAATTTAATAATTACTACCTATGAACGGCAAATCGCAACTGAGGATAATACACGCATCACTAACTCCACCTACAGTAGTTTATACAAATTTATAAAAAATATCAATGAGAATACTTACCTTTCTTTAAATTTGAATATCTCTAAACTAAGAATCGTCAGTCAAATACGGCTGATGGGTCAATTATATGTAAAATTTTACGTAAATAATATAACTTACAAATGGGACCAATCGCGAGTTTGTAATATTTGTAACTTGGGTGAACAAGAAAGCTTGATTCATTTTATTTTTACTTGCCCGATTTATAATTGGCTAAGATCTACTACAATAGAAAGTTTCATAAACCAGCATACAGATTCAGAAACACGGTTTACACATTTATTATGCAACTTAGAGCCCATGAAGATAAACGCTATCTACCGCTACGTAACAACAGCCTTAAGGGTCCGTAGCTTTATAATCAATGAATAATCAATTCAGGTATAATATGGTACTTGACTGTATTTAAAATTTATGTCAAATGTTAAATAATTCTGTGCATTATCATTATATATGTTCGGTTTTAATAATGAAACAAAAAAATTTGATAACTATTTAGAGGTTTTATTTTGAAAATCGCCATTTTTCAACAAATATTTAAATTAGTGAAAACACGCCATTTCTTGAATATGATCGATTTTGATAATTTTGATCGGTGAGGTGAAATTGTGTTTTCTTTTGAATATTTCTATTAGCTTATATATAGGTATAGTAATGATAATCACCCAGAATTCTAATAATTACTTGCTTTTACTTTGACATTTTATGAATATAATCAGGGTTTTGAGGTTATAAATACTGACATTGACGTTTAGTTGCCTCAAACTGTGACGTCACTATAGTGAGGTGTTTTTCCCGCTTTTTTCTCATTTAAAATTGTAGGGTTATTTTTTGATAAATGTTTACAGAATATGTCGAAAATAAAACAAAAAAAAAAAAAAAATAATAAAATAAAATAAAAAATTTACTTAACTCATATGGAAAGACAATGCTTTTAGAATATTTTTGTAACTTCAGTCAGGTACCCTATTGTATAATAATAAATTATAATATAGTCATGGCTGTATTCTTTTGTTAAGTTTTAAAGTTACTTTTATTTATATTTTAAAAAACAAAAATAAGTTATTGTTGTTATATCTAAGTAATTAATAATTGAAAATTGTTAAGTAATTGTACCAACCACCTGTAATATCCACCTGGGTTAAATACAGTATTATTATTATTATTATTATTATTATAGACTTTTACGCCAACCTGGCGCTCACTACTCAGTAGGACAGTACTGGGTAACATTCACCTATACCGGCATTATGCAAGGTATTAGGCTCTGTGGAAGGGTAATGTGCCAAACCAATCCGTAAAAGTACCGTAGTACATTCACGGACGGGTTTGTCACATCACTCCTTATATTGTTGTTGTTGTTGCTTGAAACGAGGTGTTATGCGTCTATTTTGGTGTACACTGGTTCGTACGACGAGACTTTTGTGGGAGCGTAGATGTTGGCTCAATGACAGACGGCTGTGAATGCCTAGTTCGTTTTCGTGTCCTCAGAGAATAGGTAGGATTAGGGACAGAGGGAAGGGAAAGGACTGTTTGTGTTTGTGTGTGTGTTCGTGTATGTGTGTGGATGTGTCGTTCTATTTTTCGTTTCTTGGTGTAAATGTGTTCTGGTTCATCAAATTGCTCATTAAGATCGGGTGTTCCTGGAATTGCGCGTTTAGATGGTACAGAGGTTGACGGACCTTGTGTTTTATTGAGTTGGGGAGGATTGTGCACCAGAGCGGTAACAGTGATAGTGCGGCAGTTGGTCGATCCTCCCTCTCCATCAGACGAATCTGGATCTGTATGTGTGTTAGGTGTTTGTGTTTCAGTATTAGCGTATTGTGTGTTTATGTATGTGTGTTGTGTGTCTGTAAGATGAGTGTCAGTGTGTTGTTCACTCACTGTAGATGGCTCAGATGGAGTACAAGCAGATCTTGTGCTTTCACATATCGCAGTCGGATTCGTATTACTGAGGAACTTCCGTACTATACGACATGTGTTTATGATCACTGCCTTTTGCATAGTGACATATGTGTACTTTGGGAGACCCAAGAGGCTCAAGCTATTGTGTAGTGTGTGTGGAATTACCCCGGTGGCACTGAGTACTATTGGAACAATGTGGACATGTTCCATTCGCCATTGTTGTTTTATTTCGGCTGCGAGGTCAGTGTATTTCTCCAATTTAACTGCGTGTGTTTTTTGTAAATTATGTGTATTCGGAACCGCAATGTCGATCAGATAGGTGGTCTTAGTTTGTTTCATTACGAAGGTGATATCTGGTCGATTATGATTTATGGTCTTATCTGTAATAATCGACCGATCCCAGTAAAGTCTACAGGAGTCATTCTCCGCTACTACTTTTGGTGTGAGCTTGTAGTATGGTGTTTTATCGGTTATAAGGTGGTGTTTAACCGCTAGTTTCTGGTATATAATTTTGCCAACCTGGTCGTGACGGTGTTTATATTCGGACTGAGCGAGCTGAGTACAGGCAGCTGTGATGTGTTGGATCGTTTCGGGTTTGGAATGGCATCTCCGGCATGAGTCAGATGTTATTGACGAGTCACGAAGTATGTATTTTGAGTAATTCTTTGTATGAATTACTTGATCTTGTATAGCCAGCATAAATCCTTCAGTCTCCGGGAAAAGACTTCCTTGACTCAACCATGCGTGCGACGCTGCTTTGTCGACGTTACTCTGGTTAAGATCATGTGGATGTCTTCCATGTAGAGGCTTGCGGATCCATTGCTGGATTTTGTCCTCCTTCGTGACCAAGGGGCAAAAACTATTTGGCATTTCTGTGTGTGAGAGGTTTAATGGTGTGTATGCCTTGTCGGCTTGGATTATTGAATTGTGTAGGTGTGATGCGTGTGTTTTGGTGTAAAAGTATTCTCGCAAGTTATGAACCTGTTTATTATGCATGTTCCTTATGTCTATAAGACCCCGACCCCCTTCGGCTCTTGGCAGCGTCAGTCGTTCTATCGCTGCTTTGGGATGATGAATTCTGTATTTAGTCATAAGGACGCGGGTCTTGATCTCGATGTTTGTCAAGTCCGTAGGCGTCCATTTGATTACCCCAAATGAGTACGTTAGCACCGGAACTGCGTAGGTGTTAATTGCTTTGATGATTTTTTTTCCATCAAGGTGAGTGTTCAGCAATCTCTGTACACGCGCTAGGTATTGCTGCATTAGGTGTTGTTTTACAGCGCTGTGATCTATACGTTCATCCTGGTTGAATCCGAGATACCGGTACGACTCTCCCTCGTCCATTGGCTGCATAACAGACTCCGGTCCGAGTTCAAATGCGACCGCATCTCGTTTTCCCCCAGAACGACATTGTGTCCGACATTTGTCGATCCCGAACTCCATGCAGAGGTCTCGCGAAACTTCCCTGGAAAGTCCCAGCAGCTTCTGTAATTGATGTTTAGTTGCTGCGTAGATCTTTATATCATCCATGTACATTAGATGTGAAATAGTATGGCGCGAATTCATTTTTGTCCCCACATTATAACCGTATTTGGTTTCATTCAACAGGCGTGAAAGTGGATTCATTGCGAGACAAAACCATAATGGACTCAATGAGTCGCCTTGGAATATGCCGCGTCTTACTTGAATAAGATCGCTTGTTGTTTTTTCGTTACCAATACTCAAATGTAAGGTCGTTCGCCAATCGGACATGATCGCTCCAAGGAAGTTCACGATACTTGGGTGTATTTTATACAGCTCCAATACTCTCCGTAACCAGGAGTGCGGCACCGAATCAAATGCCTTTTTGAAATCAATAAACGCTGTGTACAGGTTACGTTGTCTCCCTCTCGTTTGTTCCAGTACTACGGAGTCAATCAGAAGCTGCTCTTTGCAACCTTGTGACCTCTTTCGACATCCCTTTTGTTCTTCTGTCAGTATGGTGTTAATCTGACAATGTTCATTGATCTTTTCTGCCAGACAGGACGTCAAAGTCTTATACACAGTAGGCAAGCAGGTGATAGGCCTATAATTAGCAGGATTTTTTGTATCACTGTTTTTCGATTTCATATATGTGATACCCTGCGTTAGGAACTTCGGTGTCAGGTTTGGTGTTCTTATAAATAGTGTAAATTGTTCAGCGAGATACTTGTGTGTTGATGTTAAGTGTTTGAGCCAGTAGTTTTGTATGTTGTCGATGCCAGGTGCCTTCCAGTTATGCGATCTCTGTAAAGCTCTGGAGACGTCCTCTGTAGTAATGTCCGTATAGGGCATCTCCGGAAGATGTTCGTTATTCTTGTACTCTGTATCGATCCAGCTGGCTTTGTCATTATGGTCAATGGTGTTGGACCATATATTCGCCCAAAAACTATGGAGTGCGTTCTTCTCCGGTAGACCATTACTGTCAGTTACCGTGTTCGTTAGAGACTGATAAAATCGTCTCTCGTTTCTGCTGAACGCTTGGTTTTGTCGCTTGCGTTCAGTACTGGTCTTATACCTTCGTAAGCGCTTCGCTAGTGCTGTTAATTTTTGGTGAAGCGTATCTCTGATCTCTGTGAGTGTTTTATTGGGTTCCTCGTATTGTGTGTGTACTGTGTGTTTGTGTAATATGTCGTGTATGTATTTGTTGAGCCGTTTGGACCTCGTACCCTGTTGGTATTGGGTGATCCTGCCGAGATTGCATCGGATGTTGTTGATGCGTTTATTCAGTCGTGTTTCCCAAGCAGGAGTTTTGTGTTCCTTCGAGTTGTACGCTACAGGTGGTGTTACATCGGAACCGTTACAACGTATAGCGGCAACGGCTCCACAGTAAATAGCTGTGTGTAACTCGATAAAATTGTCACATGTTTCCAAGTGTTTAGGCAGTATTGTATTGTTTAATATCTCAACGATCTCAGCCAATCTACGTGAGGTGTGTTGTTTAGGCAACAAGTACCTATGTGTGGGGTCCGTCCCTTCAAATTCAGTAAGCGCTGTGTTAAATTCCAGTTCGATCTCTTGCAGTAGGGTGTCATTTACTGCTGTCTCATGGTGGTTAGGCTCATTCTCGACAAGTTGTTGAATGTCGTTTTGTGTGGGGCTTCCCATTTCTGGTGGGCCGTCTGCCTGACTTTCTTCATTTTGAGCAAATTGATGTGCGACTTGTGTTTTAATGGTGTTTATGAGGGAGGAAGGGATAAGATTATTGGTAAAAATGACACGTTTTTGGTCTGCCAGTCTCTGTTCAGTAACGCGACTTAGGTGAGGGTAGCTGCGCGCGAACTCTTGATGTAATTTTGTACGGTAACCAGTTTTGTCCGTTTCAAGTCTAGTAACTTTGAAGTATGTGCGTACGATGAATTCATTCAGTTCATCTGTCCATTGCATACGCACACGCTTCTTACCAGCTTTAGTGGTCCCCAAAGGATGCTCTGAGGAAACACTTAAAGTCGGCTGAGCCAAAGGTGTTGGGGGCTCCGTAAGTAGGGCAGTAGCATTTTGGCTGAAGGTGTTGTTACAGCTGACAGGTGGCTGCCTAGAACCCAACCTGTCGTCACCGTGATCTGAGCTGTCACATTCAGTGGTGACCCTGATGCGCCCGGTCGCTCCACCGGCAGCGGCAGTTTTCCGAGGCCTTTTTTTTATTTGCTCCATCCTAATGGGTTGTCCTTTTAGTCGCCTTTTACGACAAGCAGGACTTACTGTGGGCAAATTCTGCAAAGTGAAGCCCCCACCCACAGGGCGTTTATTATTATTATTATTATTATTATTATTATTATTATTATTAATATATTTATTAATTTTTCTGTATTATTTATTGAACTTCAAAACATGAAAAATAAAAAAGGATCTATTTGTATGATTTTTCACTTTTATGTGACATTGTGACAATCATGCCATATTTTCCTTTTTCTTAAAAAATATATTAAAAGCAATAATTAAATTCAAAAGAAAACATAATTTTTGAAAGAGTCACACAGGTTACCGTATTCATAAATTCGACTAAAAATGTAGTCGATTTGTCGACTACTGTATGCTCGAGATTTTCGACGAATTACTAATTTTGCCTGAAAAACGATTTTAGCCGATTAATCGACTAACTGTTTCCCGGCTCGACATCACTAGTGGAGATCATACGTTCACAAACAATTGGAAACATTTGCAAGCAACTGCAAATGATTGAAACAAATGTTTTTTAGTAAATATGTTCCTGTAAGGGACTAACAGTTTCGTGCATTTATACTTTATCTTACGAGCCTTTATCGTGTTTTCAGAGTACACTGTATTTTTACGTTGTTGAAATATACTACTCCAAACAATTAAGGGAGCAAAAAAAAAAATTGTTAATTTTTTAGTGATTTTTGAAGGGCTGTATTTACGTGAAAATGGTCATATCGAGATGTTTAAAAAAGCATTTTGAAGCCCCAAGATTCTAGTTTTCAGATCTTTCGTCCAAAAATTTTTAGGAGTGACAGTTATCGAGCAATTATAAGGAATAAGACAAAAAAAGTTTTTGCAAATTTTTTGCTCTTTTTTCTTGGTCTATGGGCTTGAAAAATTTTTTTCAAGCCACGTAAAACCGTGGTATTGACGTGATAGCCTGTTTATTCAGCTTCAAATTCCTTTTTAAAATTTTTCTCTACGTTGATTTGTTCCGGAGGAATCCAACTTTGAATAAAAAAGGATCGTTTTAGCGAATTTCGAAAACTCGAAATTCAGCTATTACAGTAGGTCTCATGACGCAATCTGAGTCCGGGACTATGGCAGAAATCTGTTTTGAGGTCCCTAGAATACGAAAATGATATTCACTAAAATTTATATATATATATATATATATATATATATATATATATATATATATATATATATATATATATATATATTTATGTGTTCCCACGATAACTCTCGAACGAAACGTCTAACGCTTATGAAATTTTGTGTGCGGACTGGATTCTGAATTGGCTTGGCTAAGTTCGTTAGCCAGACACGTCGGATGCCCAGAAGTAGGTTTTCTGGCCATTTTTTATCATTCGATCCTATCATAAGGCAGTTCGATTTTTACATCGTTGAAAAGGAAAAAAAAAATTATGAAGAAAATATCCTTATAATTTTCTTTCTATTTTAAGTATTTTTCGAGAAAATGTAAATTTTCACCATTATATTAGTTTTCTTTCTTTGTTAGTCTAATAAGTAATTTATATTTATATCTCAGTTCTTTATGAAGTATTAAAATATTTCACTTTTTTATTAAAGAATTTTGTGAGAACAAGTGAAGACTATTCACATATATGTGATATAACACACATACATGTATAGAGTTTTGTTTCTCATTTATTGCATTATAATTAGCATGGTTCTATCTCATGTTAAAAAATGTAAATTAAACAGATTTTCTAAGCTAATGTAATGAAGAATTTTTTTTTTTTTTATTGAATTTTTAAGTTAACAAGAAATTGAAGATTATGTTATGATATAAATATTATTAAATATGAAACAAAACAAAATATGTACAATGTACATATGTATGTACGGAAAAATATTTTGAATCGATTTTGCAAATTTTTCCACTAATAATTAATAATGTTAAAAAATTAAACCATTTCAAATGGATTTAAGGTATTTTATGTGAGGTCAAGGTTTTCGGGACCTAAAAAGGCCAGAAGTTAATTAACCAATCGATTTTAAAAATTTTTTCACAGTTAGTAAGTTAAAGTATTTGAATTAATTAATTAAATGATGTCCGCAAGAAGCTTACGGACTGCCATAAGTTATATGAGATCCTTAGAACCCTTTTCTTACTGTTAGAGTACTAGACTTGTATGAGTTTCGCCAGGATTTACTGATCCCATAATTGTAAAAAATAAACTAAACGACCAATTTTAAAAATTTCTTCACTGTTACAGAGCTAAACTATTTTAGATAGATTTAGAATACATTATGTAAGGTCCGCCAGGGTTCACAGGACCCAAAAGTGTCAAAAATAAACTAACTGACCGATTTTGAAAATTTTTTCACTGTTACAGAGCTAAACTATTTTAGATAAATATCAATTACGTTATGTAAGGTCCGCCTGGGTCCATAGGACCCAAAAGTGTCAAAAATAAACTGCCTGATCGATTTTGAAAATTTTTTCACTGTTACAGAGCTAAACTGTTTTAGATAAATATAGATTCCGTTATGTAAGGTCTGCCAGGGCCCATAGGATCCAGAAGTGTCAAAAATAAACTAACTGACCGATTTTGAAAATTTTTTCACTGTTACAGAGCTAAACTATTTTAAATAAATATAGATTACGTTATGTAAGGTCTACCAGGGTCCATGGGACCCAAAAGTGTCAAAAATAAACTAACCGACCGATTTTGAAATTTTTTTCACTGTTACAGAGCTAAACTATTTTAGATAAATATAGATTACGTTATGTAAAGTCTGCCAGGGTCCATCGGATCCAAAAGCGTCAAAAATAAACTAGCCGACCGATTTTGAAAATTTTTTCACTGTTGGGGAGCTAAGCTATTTTAGATACATATAGATTACGTTATGTAAGGTCTGAAGTGTCAGTAGGACCTAAAAGTGTCAAAAATAAAATAACTGACCGATTTTGAAACCTTTTTACTATTACCGAGGTAAACTATTTTAGATAGGTACAGGTTGTGTTATCTGAGATCCACAACTGTCCTGCGGATGCAAATGCGGCGTAGAATGCTACACAACGGGTTTTGAATATATATATATATATATATATATATATATATATATATATATATATATATATATATTACATAAAGTCCGCCTAGAATATACGGTCGAGCTGATTTTTTAATGAGGTCCACCGGGATCTTGCAGATCCGAAAACGCCAGTAATAAGCTATCGAACCGATGCTGAAAAATTTCTCACTGCTAGAGAACTAAATTATTTTAGATGGATACAACTATGCTGCACAAAATTCGTTCGGGTTCTTGGGTCCCCAAAAATACCAAAACTAATTACCCAACCGATTTTAAAAATTCTTTTACTCTTAGAAAGCTAAACTATTTTAAATAGGTACAGGTCTTAGATGAGATCCGCCAGTGCCTAAGATTTGGAAATTCGCTATGTTATGCAGATGCTGCGACAGGGGTATTTTGCTTTAACCATAGATATCTCACAAGGAGATGCACCCAGACTGAAATTCGGGATTTTGATGAAACTTCGCTGGTGTGTAGTATAGGTAAAAATAAGGGACCCGTATTTTTTTTTTATCGGCCATCGTCCACGTTTAGGGGGTGAAACCAGCCCCTAAAGTTAGGGGTTCAAATCATATTTCTTAAGATATCTCGAAAACTATAAGAGATAGAGGAAAACTTTAAATTGATGAAATGTTACTCTTTGAAAGACCTATTCACCTGTATAGGATAAATCAGGGCGGGGTTCATAAGGGGGGCTGTAGGGGTGAAAATGGGGGTAAATTTTCTTGCACAGCCTGAATGGTTCAATGTATCAAATTTTTACTACCATAAATAGAAAGAGCACCAAAAATTAAGGGATACGTGTTTTTGCGTTTTTTCGAAATATGTGTGGTATCCAAGCCACATAAGGAAGAATAACATAGGGTAGATTATATAGTATTATTATTGATTGCAAATACGTCCTATATTTTTGTATATTTGTGTGTATTTTCATCATGAAAATGTATTTGTTTACTTTCTGATAATGAATCATATATTTTTTAGTACTAACTTAATTGGTAATTTAGCCATGTGTACATTTGGTTACTCATATTCGATATTTTTGATACCTATTTTTGCGAAAGTTAAAGTTCTCTGGTGTGGCTGTGTTAATGAATGCTCGACAAGAAGCAGTAATCTCTTTCGTTCACTGTTCAAGTGCTTTGTAATAAATTTTTCCATATAGGAAAGGTGGTTGACACCTAAAAAACATACAAAAAAGAACAAGAAAAGTAGTATGAATGTTGAGAAAGAAATAAACCGCGTTTATTTGGTTAAAAACGAATTTGTAAAAAGATAAAGGCAGTTGTTGAATGGAAGATTATTGCTTCTTATCGAACATTCATTAAAACTTGCAGACCACACGGAGAGAAAAATCCTATAATTTTTGTAGAGAAAATTTCAGAAAAATTACTATGCTCCCCTATAATCCGTGCGCGATCGACGACCAAAATAAAAAATATGTGCTAGCATGGTAAAATTTAATGTGGTGCTAACACAACTTTTATCACACTCTTATGCATGTATATTATAGTTTAATTCTTGTTGTCGTACTCTTTCATTTGCGCATCTGACTCACGACCTTATATTGGTTGCACTGTACCTGTAAAAACATGTATACAAAAATGATGGCCAACAATATAATTCTAATACATATACTAAAGATAGGTAAATAACAAAAAGATGAATTAAACGATGACATCATCCTAAGAGAGTGTAAAAGCAACTGACAATAGCTGCATCAAGGTGCCTGATGCGAGCTGTCGGACAAAGTTTCTTCCACAGCTCACACCTATATGGTTCGCATGTAACCCATGTAACTCGCTGATTGAGGTACATTTCATTAGAGCGATCCCAACACAACCAACCTTCTTTCTGTTTTTTTTCTTTCTATTATTAACATGTTAGCATGGAAATTTTTTTAATAAACACAATAAAAAATTATTTTTTTGTCGGTAATGGAACTTTTTACTGTGCTGTTTTACAAATTTTACGGAGATAATATTACGAAAAGAACATTCCATCCTTTAAATTTTTTATGATTAATTATAATCTTTATATTTTTACCTTACAGAATTTAATATGTTCGTCTTTTATACGTCGATTGTAGTGCTGAGCACAGTAATTTTTATAGGAATTTTCTCTCCGTGCAGATAGCTTTCGCAGAAATAAGTATAAAAAATATCGAATATGAGTAACCAAATATACACATGGCTAAATTACCAATTAAGTAAGTACTGAAAAATACATGAATCATTATCGGAAAGTAAAAATTTACATTTTCATGATGAAAATAAACATAATAAAAAAATATAGGACGTATTTGCAATAAATAATATTACTATATAATCTACCCTATATTATTCTTCCTTATGTGGCTTGGATACCACACATATTTCGAAAAAACGCAAAAACACGTATCCCCTAATTTTTGGTGCTCTTTCTATTTATGGTAGTAAAAATTTGATACATTGAACCATTCAGGCTGTGCAAGAAAATTTACCCCCATTTTCACCCCTCCAACCCCCCTTATGAATCCAGTTCTGATTTAACCTATACAGGTGAATAGGTCTTTCAAAGAGTAACATTTCACCAATTTAAAGTTTTCCTCTATCTCCTATAGCTTTCGAGATATCTTAAGAAATACGATTTGAACCCCCACACGGAGAGAAAAATCCTATAATTTTTGTAGAGAAAATTTCAGAAAAATTACTATGCTCCCCTATAATACGTGCGCGATCGACGAAAATAAAAAATATGTGCTAGCATGGTAAAATTTAATGTGATGCTAACACAACTTTTATCACACTCTTATGCATGTATATTATAGTTTAATTCTTGTTGTCGTACTCTTTCATTTGCGCATCTGACTCACGACCTTATATTGGTTGCACTGTACCTGTAAAAACATGTATACAAAAATGATGGCCAACAATATAATTCTAATACATATACTAAAGATAGGTAAATAACAAAAAGATGAATTAAACGATGACATCATCCTAAGAGAGTGTAAAAGCAACTGACAATAGCTGCATCAAGGTGCCTGATGCGAGCTGTCTGACAAAGTTTCTTCCACAGCCCACACCTATATGGTTCGCATGTAACCCATGTAACTCGCTGATTGAGGTACATTTCATTAGAGCGATCCCAACACAACCAACCTTCTTTCTGTTTTTTTTCTTTCTATTATTAACATGTTAGCATGGAAATTTTTTTAATAAACACAATTAAAAATTATTTTTTTGTCGGTAATGGGACTTTTTACTGTGCTGTTTTACAAATTTTACGGAGATAATATTACGAAAAGAACATTCCAACCTTTAAATTTTTTATGATTAATTATAATCTTTATATTTTTACCTTACAGAATTTAATATGTTCGTCCTTTACACGTCGATTGTAGTGCTGAGCACAATAATTTTTATAGGAATTTTCTCTCCGTGCAACTTTAGGGGCTGGTTTCACCTCCTAAACGTGGACGATGGCCGATAAAAAAAATACGGGTCCCTTATTTTTACCTATACTACACACCAGCGAAGTTTCATAAAAATCCCGAATTTCACTTTGGGAGCATCTCCTTATCAGTAACCAGAATTTTTTTGAAATTTTGAAAAAAATTTAAAAAGTAATTTTTATCTTACTTTTTAAATCTTAATGGATAAAAGATGCCTAACTGGAAAGTTTAAAAAAAAAATTGAATTTTTTATTCAATTTTGTTCCTTTATTTTTTAATTTTGAAATTTTGAACAAACGGTTTAGGATAACCATTCGATAGATCGATCTGTCGATTTACAGGGTTATTGGGGGTACGTTGAGGTATAAAAATTCGTACAAATATTAGACTCCCCATCAATATTCGCAGGGATGCCGACGATTTTTTGCAACAAGGAAAAAAGTCCCTTTTTTCCACATTTTACAGATTAAAATTAAGGATGAAAAAAAATTTTTTTTCCTAAAGTACGTGGCATAGCCTTATAGGAAATTTATTCCATATTCCAAAACTGCCCTTCAATTTTCTGTCCGATCACTGGTTACTGAGATATCGATGGTTAAAGCACAGCCTGCCAAATCAACGTAGAGAAAAATTTTAAGAAGGAATTTGAAGCTGAATAAACAGGCTATCACGTCAATACCACGGTTTTACTGTAAAAAAATTTTTCAAGCCCGTAGACCAAAAAAAAGAGCAAAAAATTTGCAAAAACTTTTTTGTCTTATTCCTTATAATTGCTCGATAACTGTCACTCCTAAAAATTTTTGGACGAAGGATCTGAAAACTAGAATCTTGAAGCTTCAAAACGCTTTTTTAAACATCTCGATACGACCATTTTTCAGGTAAATACAGCTCTTCAAAAATCACTAAAAAATTAACAATTTTTTTTTTTTGCTCCTTTAATTGTTTGGAGTAGTATAGTTTCTACCATTTTTTATTTGTTTACTATAGTATAGGATTATGTAGAAATAGTTGGGAGTCTTTTCAAAGTACATCATTGACAACTAGTTTTGAATATGAAAATTATATAACCATATAAACACATAAAGTGACCATTTCCAATGGTATGGTGGTTGAAGAAAGACTTACATCTGCCGTTTCCAAAACTTAACCCCCTACGTAACTACTGACCTACCCTTCACTATTATAATGTGTATGCTATGCAATATTTTACATAATATGGTAGGTATATCAGCTATAGTTCTGTTCACTTGTATTAATTTAAATATTTGCAATTTTTACCCTGTTACCTATATTCGTCATCTGGTTGTATTTTATACAAAAATTAGAAAAATATAACGATATTTTTGTTAAAAAATTTCAAAATGAAAAAAGAAATTGAACTCACTTAAGTGTGTCTGCTTACTTTCGGCAATCAATACTTTTCCTTTCAAGGAGTTCAAAAATATTGAGGTGTCTTGTAACATTAGAGAAGAAATTTTCAGTAACAGGTTTTGATTGCAACCACACTGATTATTCTTTACAGGCCTTTAAACTAACACGGCTAATAATTTTTTTTAAATTTCCAAAAAAAAAATTTTCCTATGCGAAAACAGTGGGATGCTTTTTTTACTGGTGATGGAGAGGAAAAGCACTTTCAACTATGAAAAATAAAAATATGTATACCTTTTTTTTTTTTTAGACAAGAACAAGATTTAAAACAAGATTTTACTTATTCAAAAAAATATTTAGATAGTGTAAATTTCACATAACTCAATGAACTGAAAATCTGATTTACTCTTGGTTATTACTTTTTGGGACCAGTAAAGTGGCTGAGCGTGCTTAGACACTAGCACTTGCCGACAGGTAGGTCGTGAATTCAAATTCCGCGGTTGGCTATGCTCGTGAAGGTTTTCTGCAGTTTCTTTTCCCAATTCCAGATGAATATGGGGATAGTTCCTTTAAAGAAATTGGCTGTAGACGTATACCTTCCAAATCCTAGCCCCCACCCCCACTTTCCTTATCCCCCACACACTTCAGAAAAATGTATAATGTAGCATGGACTGTATAGAATGCAAAGATATAAATAAAGTATTTAAAAACGGACTCTAAACTACATTTATTCAAATATGGACTGTTTCCTACTGTTTGTCTCACGGTTTTAATCCTTGTTTTCACGGTTTTCATACATTTTGAAAATATGTATCAACCCGTTTCTACTGTATTCTGTATCAATATTTTTAATCTGCTCATCAATAATAGCCTTCAAGCAGTACTGAAATCAATACGTAGTTTACGATTCGTACTATAAACTGTATAACATGACAGTTATAATTTCTCTGTTTTTACCTTCGGACTACCGTAAAACCTACAACCTAACACCCTATCTTTACCTATTAAACCTAACTTTACCATACCACACTTTACGTTAAAAAATTAAAATTTCATAGTTTATACTCGTATATTCTGTAGCACTTTTTTCTAATGATGAAGATATTTCTAACAAACTACTTGTGTTATATAAGTTTTTCTGGCATTGCCAGCCGCAATTTCTTCAAATCATTAGATTTTTTTAGTTCCTATGATACATTTTGGTTTTAAGCAAGTGTGCAAACTTTAGTTGGTATTTCAAAAAATATACAAGTGACATAGATAATTTCATCATATGAAAAGTTACATAACCTCGTAAGTATATAAAATGATTTTTACGTTTACTTATTTGTGTATTGTCGAATAATTCGTTTAGGTAATATTATCAGTGGCGACGTGTGAAATTATTACCTGAGGAGACAATCTTTTTTTACCATCTTTTTAAATAGACTTATTTTCTATCTATTGTTATTTGGAAATCTGTAGTCTTTCTTAACCTAGTTTTTTTCTATAACAGACCTTTTGACCCAGCACTTTGATTGCAAAATAAAAATATTGAAATTTTTGACCAGCCATTTGTGCTTACTGCGCCAAGAGTAAAAGATATTGAAATTATTATTTTGTTAATTGCGGTTAGTGTGAATTAAAGGTTTCAAAAAATTTAAAATTTTAAAATAACTAGTTCTGAAATTAGTCAGTTTAAATATATTATAGTTTTTAAATTAGATTCATATTTTATTATTGCTAAAGAAAAAAGGAAAAAAATTAAAACTTTTGATGTAACAGCCTTAAACACATAACAAAGAAAAACAAATTGAAAATAAATACAAATTTTATTAAAAGGTTCCAATATTTAAATAAATTATCACGGATTTTTTGGTGATGTATTATTAGGTACGGAATTTTTTGGAAAAAAATCACCAGTTTATTAAGGATTATTTAGTTTTTATTTTTTTTTAGCAACGTTTCGAGACGCAATGCTGTCTCCTCATCAGGCCCTAAATAACATATTAGTATTATAACAAAAAAAAATTTTTTTGGAATAAAATTAATAGAACTAAAATTTACTTACAGTTTTTTTTTTTTTTATAAAAGAACAAAAATAAACAATAAATTTATTTAATAAACAATTTAAATAATAAACAATAAAATCTCATAAAATTTCCTGAAAAATACTGCTGGCAAGCAAAAAAAACGAGAAAAATTATTTATTTCCCCAAAAATATTGTTGGCGAGCAAAAAGAATCATCAACACCCAAATTTTATTTGATTTTCAATTCCGCCTAAAAAGCGGAAAGTCGCAAACAAGAAATTTTCACCGCAAATTTTACTTCTAAACCGTCCAGTTTGCGGAAAACCGCCCAATCTGGCAGTCTTAATAATAAAATACTCTCCAGTTGGTATGTATACGTATACATATACATACATCAGTATACATACGTCAGTAACCAAAGGCATACGCCGCATACGTGTCAGTAGCGAAGACAAAAACCATTCTGTTTCCCCTGACACTGCATATCGCATTATTGTTTCAGTTTTTTTATTATTATTCAAAAAGTACTGAATATATTTTGATAATTTTTGTACTATTAAGAAGAATACTACATTTTACACATAGATAAGAAAAAATTATTCCAAAATCTTTCTTAGTTTTTGAGTAATAATGATGTAAAAAAAATATTGGAGAATACTACATACATGCAGACTGTGTGTGTGAATGTGTAAATGGGTATTTGTTACACATGCATGCAAGCCAGGGTAAACAAAATTAAAAATGTCTTTTTTCCGTTTTTATATTATTGTTTCAGTTTTCTTATTATTATTCAAAAAGTATTGAATATATTTTGATAATTTTTGTACTATTAAGAAGAATATTACATTTTACACATAGATAAAAAAAAATTATTCCAAAATCTTTCTTAGTTTTTGAGTAATAATGAATTAATGATGTAAAAAAAAATGTTGGAGAATACTCTACATACATGCAGACTGTATGTGTGTGTGATTTTCATTCTGTATGACCACAGAGGCTCATATTTTTCAGGTTATATAATTATATGGGTGTAAAGTGTAAACGTATATATATTATATGTACATATATTCGTATATACGTTTTATTTGAAAATGTGAATGTATTGAAAATGGCCAATATTATAAAACTTAGATAATAAATTATTTTAAATTTTCTAAAGGATCTTAAATTTTATGAAATTTAATTTTTTGGGGGAGACACTGTCTCCTTTGTCTACTCCCACGCGTCGCCACTAAATATTATAGCAAATTTGGTAAAATTAGAGTCCTTTAATAAATCCCAACTTTACCAGTCAGCGCTGCCAACAGTCAGGGTTGTCAAAAATATACGAATTGCATTATATTTTTACACGAATTGAGATATTAAAATAAAAAACATTGTTATAGGTTTACATTTATACAAAATGTCTGGTAAACATCATAAGAAGAAAATTGGTGCAAGGACATACAAAAATTATCCTGCAGAATGTTAAATCTAGCAATTGATATGGTAAAAAGTAAACAAATTACAACATTATACACTAAAAAACAATTTGGAATCCAAAGAAGAACAATGCAGAATAAAATTGAGTATCTTGTTTTGGTTAAAAAGATTCTGATTTTGTAAGTTAGACAATTTGATTGAAATTGAACATTGATTGATTTAATAGACAATTGGTTTTTTTTATTTCTGATTTTGTTACTTAGTCAGTTTATAATATCAAATATGTAACATTATGTTTTATTTTTTTTAAACAAAATTTATTTTTTTTTTATTTCTGGCATTTTGTTTTATTAATTTTTACTGATTTTGTACATCCCTGATGAAAACAGCTGTATTTGACGTTTTCATAACATAATTCTATCGCAACTAGATTTATCGTTGAAAATTTCGAAATGACTGCGTATTATTGTTAGATATTATTTGGAATTCACAAAAAAAGTATGAACAACAATGGTATATTTAGAAATTTTATAATATCTTTTATATTTCACTAAAAAAATATGAATTAGTAATAATATGGTAAAGTTAGG
Source organism: Brachynemurus nebulosus (assembly GCA_035578155.1). Lineage (NCBI taxonomy): Eukaryota > Metazoa > Arthropoda > Insecta > Neuroptera > Myrmeleontidae > Brachynemurus > Brachynemurus nebulosus. The sequence goes on from JAPWDM010000001.1 coordinate 25,017,102, forward strand.
AACTCCTCGACATTTGAGCTTGTTAATGTTTTTTTTTTTTTTTTTTTTTTTTTTTTTTTTTTTTTTTTATTTTTGACTAGTAATTTAAGTTTCTGGAAAATTTATTTATGAGTTAGATCAAAATTTTTTATCAGTTTATTCTATTGAAACAGTTAAATATAACTAAATTAGTCCCGTCTTTATTTTATTAAAATTTGAATTGAAAATTATGGTAAAGTTAGGGTGTTTTACGGTATATGTAAAGAAACTTTGAAATACGTTTTTCTCAAATCGGTATTATCAGAGTTACCTACACCCTTTTTCTATCCAACTCCTCAATAGTATTCAAAATTTTTATCTGCCAACCTTCTTCTTAATTATGTAACAGTGTTTCTTGAAGTGTGGTACGCGTACGTTTGCGGGTACGCAGCCATATTTGGGTAATAGCGGTAAAATTAGTTAGATAATTATTAGATTTTAATACATAGGTTGTTGTTTAGCAATGTTAAATGAGAGTCGAGAATGAAAGTTAGTTGTTTGTAGCGACAAATCTTTGGAAAACGGATTCTTGAGTACCTTCAATAAAATTCAAAAGTTATGGCATAAATATAAACCTTAAAATAGGTGTAATATTTAGTTGTGTTTATTTAATTTTTCTGATGTAACATGACATCGTTTCTCATTTCCTACAACCAATTTTGTAGGGGGATACAATTTTGAATAGGCGTACGCGGAGGGAAAAGTTTGAGAAACACTGTTGTATAGTCTTAGTAATATTATGACACCTATCTTATTTTTTAACTTGTAAATATAACCTCATTATCATTACAATAATAATAGTATCTATGGGGATTTTTTTAAAATAAAATTTATTGAAAGCTCGTGCCAAAAATAATGAGGAAAATTTCTATGTACCTATGTAAATGATTAGTAAAAAAGTTCATGATCTTTTTATAAATCCCCCTTAAAAAAATCCATTATCATTACTTCACATAAGTAAGCAAACATATGACAGATATTGTAACCGTATGCTGTGGTTAACTGTTTAAAAAAATTGGAAGATGTACTCGTGCCATTAAAAAAGTTTTTTATAAATAAAAAAGCATATGATAGCCGAGGAGAAGTTTATTGGGTCCCGTGCGCCTGTATAGGATGCTACTATACCTTGCCAATTGTTTAACATTAAGTTAATCCCTATTTCATGCAAAAAAAAACCAGAGAGATATTATTTTGAATTTTTAATAGATTCGTTTTTTAGCAAACGGAGACTCCCTTTAAAAAATCTAAATATGTAGTAATATACAAATTTATGTCTATATACATTTTTTTTTTCGGAAAGGAGATTTTATTAAAGTGTTTTTTATTGAAAAAATTTCAACTGTAAAACCAAAAAAAAGATGTGTTTTGTGATATGCAACTTTTTAAAAAAACTAAATGATTAATTACTTTCGTTACAGTGACTTTTTATGATTGAATTTTATGATAAAATTCACAATTTTTAATTTAAAAAGTAAGTAGGATGGGGATCAGTCATATTTATATAAACAGAATTTTGATAATTTTTTTCGTAAAAATGGGAACTTTGATTTCAAATTATCATAGTATGGAAATTAGAAAATTTTTAGAAGTAATTTGGATGATGTATGAAAATTCGCATCTATAACGTTATTACGCAGATCACATTTCAGTTTTAGGTTATCAAATTGCTAAATTAGTTGGTAACGATTGGATTACAAAGTTTAATAGGAATTAGCTTCCACTGGAGTTTGAAAAATATCATAGATTGCTTCCCACGAGGCTTCATATTTGAGTTTTTTTATCAGAAATATTGCAAGTGGTTTATGAAATACATAATACGCTACAACCTAATTTTGGATTAGAATAAAATATTCCTGTCGCAGCAACTTGCATAACATAGCGAATTTCCGTTTATAAAAATTAGTTTTTTTCGATAACCAGTTTATATAGAATAATGGTTTAAAAACCTTTTTGATGTGATTTTTGCTCCTCTTTCTAATGGTGTAAAAAAATGTCGCAAAAATTTTTGAACTTGGGAAAATTTTGGCAAAAAAGTAATTCTTTTCACGAAAAATGCGCAAAAACCCATGTTTTCGGCATTGGACATATCTGGCGAATAAACTATAACGACTGTCCAACGGTTTGGGACTTCCAACATTTTCACTAAATTTCGTAAAAAGAGGACATTTATTTCGAGAGTTATTGTGTGGACACACATACACACACACACACATATATATATATATAAGTAGATAGGCTAGGAGAGAGCTGTGACACCGCAAAACTAAGCAACTTGAACCCTTTTGCCAATGTTTGAAATCGTGTAACTTTACGGTACTAGACATTCCGAACTGATGAGTCATCAAACTGTATCGATGTGCAAACCTTAACCTTTGACCCGGCACGTACCGAGTACATGTATTTAAAATTTGTTGTTGACATTTGACCCCAACACTCGCTCATACTGTTGGCCTTGAAATTCCAAACACATGAGTCATCACCAGCAACCAAATTAATTTATCTTAACCCATTATGCATCATCACTATTTTCGTCACAATTTAGTTTTGTGTTAACCCATTACCCGCCATAGTTTTTGAATGCAAACCTAACGCATGCGCAGATTGAATTTAAGTACACGACGCATGCGCAGACTGAATTTTAGGTTACAATTTGATAGATGGGGTACACTACTGCGTCAAAAATGTGGGGTTACCCTAACTCGGGGGTGGTCCCAAACTTTTGACACCGTACTGTACTTAAATTTTTGGTACACTGCCGTGTCAAAAGTGTGGACCCCCCCCTGGCCAAAAAGGTATCCTATCACTTTTTGAAGCGTACTGTACGTGCAAACCTTGACCCCAACACGCGCTTGCCTTAATTGCGTCATCTTAAACGAACCATCACGTCAAAAAATGTGGGGAATACCCTAACTCGGGGGTGGCCCCAAATTTTTGACGCCGTACTGTACTTAAATTTTTGGTACACTGCCGTGTCAAAAGTGCGGGCCCCCTGAGTAAAAAGGTATCCGATCACTTTTTGAAGCGTACTGTACGTGCAAACCTTAACCCCAACACGCGCTTGCCTTAATTGAGTCATTTTAAACGAAAGGTACATTACCAAGTCAAAAATGTGGGGAATACCCTAACCCAAGGGGTGGCCGCTAAATTTTGCGGGGCACTGTACCAAGCGCTAGATTTTAAAACCAGACTCCGGGGTCCAGATTTCTGACCGCTACTGTACTGCCGGAAATCGAGTGTTAACTGTACCTTATGGGGATTTTTGGTATATTTAACCTTGGAAAATTCCAGGAATTTTTATCAGTTTTAAAACAAACAAACAACTAATAATTAAATGTTTATTTTAGCTGAATTATGATCATATGACTCATATATGGAGTTTTTTTGGTATAAGAAAGATGACATCATGGAATATTAATGAGTTAAAAAATTGTTTAGTAAAAAATATCACCCATTGTAGGCCTCAAGCAAGAAATTATTTTTATCAGTTTTAATACTTTAACATTTAACCTACAGTGACCAATTTTTTAGTTAACTAACAAAAATTCTTGAAATTTTAACAAGTTACAAAAAATATTACTTCTTATGGTGCACAACACTTTTGAATTTGACTGTAGCACAAAACTGTTTCTATATCAAACGAAAATTATCTGAAATAATTCAGTATGTACATATGTATAGACTCTATATATTAAAAATATTTTATGTATACACTCTGTATATTGAGAATAAGAAAGAAAATTTGTATATAATTTTAATTTTTATGAATGCTAGTAAACGAATTGTATAGCCATTTATGAATAAGTATTAAATCTAATTATAAAATAATTTATAAATATTGCAAAAAATTTGTTTAATCAGCAAAATCAATGTATATCATTTTAATACTGATACATATTTATATTAGGGTATAATAGTATTGTATTTAACATTTTTAAACAGAATAAAAGTTCAATTTTTGGTTTTAAATTACTATAAACACGTCGCGTAATATAAAAATGATAACAGCATTGAGTTTTACTAAATTTTTAAGTCTGTAAAATCAAAATTTTTATAGCTAGAACATTTTGAATTTGATACTTTATCAATCATTAACATATATACAATATCATGTATATATAACTGGTGTATATTTAGTATTTTTAATAAATATTTTAGTATACAGGGTGTATCATGAAATATGCTTTTCAATTAGAATAATAAATTTCATAAGATTTTTGTTAATACTCTTATTGGTTAACGAAAGAAACTTTTTGCTGTAAAAAAAATAGGGGAATTCAGGGTAATAATTAAATAAAACGCACATATTTTTCTTTTTTTTAAATTTTATTTATAGAATATGTATACAAAAAAATTAAATTGCTTAAATCTATATATTACTAAAAATCTATTTATTTTCCATATAAAATTTTTTTAAAAGAATACAGTTTTCTAATGAGCAAATTTTATCTGAATGGATCATACAGCGTCTTGAATAATATTCATCTCGCAGATTGGAAATCTTCGGTACATCAAATATTTCCTCCAAATTCAAAATCCACGGCTGGTTTTCGGTACCATCAAACAAATTTGAAATCAATTTCTTCTTTTCACCGCCCTTGAAACTTCTTTAATATAGGTTTCAATATGGAATGAAGTTTTTTGTACGGAATAAATCCATATGACCAAGGTATCCCATGCCAATTTCGGCAAAGCCAACGTGCAGCAACCCGTTCATATTTCTTCGGCAACTCGTTGAAATCAAACGGTGCATCGAATATAAGATGTAATATTTCATCCGAATTTTCCGCAACGATACCAACTTCATTAAAATAAAATTGGCTGTTAGCTCCTTGATAGCCTTGTATGTCAAGAAACGCCATTTTTTATCGCCGCCGTAGAACTGAATTTACTCACACAATCCACAACTTTATATAAAATAATTAAAATTGGTGAGGATAGTTAATTTGTGGGATGTATCCGAAAAAGGATACTAATAGCTATTGCTAGTTGACCATCAAATTACAAACTGTTAATAATATTTAGCACATTGGTGCGTACCATGTTCTTTTCACTTTAAGACCTAGTGATTTAAGGAATGCTAAATTTTCGGGTGAAATGTGTTGTCGCTTAAAAGTTTTACGTTTAATGATCTTAGGTTTCGAAAGTCCTTTGCTAGGTTGTTTAGCGTTGGACTGCTCTGAATTGTAAATTATCATGGTTCGAAATGCAATTGTTTTACCACGAAATTGTTTTTTCAGCGAAAGTGATGTTAACTCTTTGACAACCACCGGTAAATTGACAATATTTTGTGTAAGTTTAACTAATTTATACCCTTTAACCATGATAATGTGTGTGAGCCCTTTAACCATGATAAGGTGTATGAGCTCTTTAACCATGATAAGGTGTATGAGTCACTCCGGGGGCAAAATAAGTCACTCCGGGAGCAAAATGAGTCACTCCGGGAGCAAAATGAGTCACTCCGGGAGCAAAATGAGTCACTCCGGGAGTAATATGAGTCATTCCGGGAGCAAAATGAGTCAATTCGGGAGCAAAATAAGTCACTCCGGGAACAAAATTAGTCACTCCGGGAGCAAGTAGAGTAACTCCGGGAGCAAAATAAGTGACTCCGGGGGCAAAATGAGTTTCTCCGGGAGCAAAAAGAGTCACTCCGGGAGCAAAATGAGTCACTCCGGCAGCAAAATGAGTCACTCCGGCAGAAAAATGAGTCTCTCCGGGAGCAATATGAGTCACTCCGGGAGCAATATGAGTCACTCCGGGAGCAAAATGAGTCACTCCGGGTGCATGTGAGTCACTCCGGGAGTAATATGAGTCATTCCGGGAGCAACATGAGTCACTCCGGGAGCAAAATGAGTCACTCCGGGAGCAAAATGAGTCACTCCGGGAGCGAAATGAGTCACTCCGGGAGCATGTGAGTAACTCCGGGAGCCAAATGAGTCACTCCGGGAGCGAAATGAGTCACTCCGGGAGCCAAATGAGTCACTCCGGGAGCGAAATGAGTCACTCCGGGAGCGAAATGAGTCACTCCGGGAGCAAAATGAGTCACCCGTTGGAGTCAAATGAGTCACTCCGGGAGCAATATGAGTCACTCCGGGAGCCAAATGAGTCACTCCGGGAGCAAAATGAGTCACCCGTTGGAGTCAAATGAGTAGCCCGGTGAAGCAAATGAGCTAAGTATATATACGAAATTGTCTGAACCGGAATCAATGGAGTGGGATAAAATGGATGTTTCAATTGGTGAATTTTTCGAACGTGAACCAATGCTACTGAACGAACTGACTTTGGAAACATTTCTTCAAATCTACAAGTGGATCAGTTTGAATGTGCTGAAAAGTTATGGTGCGAAAATCATACAACGCGCCTGGATTTGGTTACCATCCTATTATCGAGCCATGTTTCAAGAATGTGAACCATGTTTTAAACATTATAATCGACCATGGCCACAAGATCATATTGATGGACCACCTGGTTTGAAAATTCGCTGTGAAATGTGCAAGAATGGCGTGAAAATGGAGGAAAACTTTCAACCGCCCGTTGGTGAACCATTGACATTTGCAACACGGATTTCACACGTTGAAGACATATTTCTGACTCATCCTTATTTGTATACAAAAGTTAGAAATTTCGATATGTTATTATACTTAACAAAACAACTATTGAAATATGATATTTGGGTGCAACATCTGTATGCATATATGATACCCGAATATGCACAACGAATTTGTCAAGTATGGGATCAGTTACCTGAAAACATGAAACAATTACGTTAGGGTGTTATTGAATATATAAGCAAATCATACAATTTTTAATATTTATTTATTGTAAAAAATATTTCATATACATTTATTGTAAAAAATATTACATATACACTTACTGTGAAAATATTTTATATTCATACTTATATTTTAAAAATAAAGAACAATAATTATTTACATATATGTGTTATTTATTTGGAAAAAAAAGCCTTTTTATCTTACAGGGTTAAAAAATATAAAAATAAAATATACAATTCAATGAGGGATAACTGCTGCTTCTTATACGGTTATGTTTTTCAAAATTCAGTAAATTCTTAGTGTGGATAATCAATTAAGCATCATCATCATCATTATCATCATCATAATCGCTAGCATCTTCTTTATCAGTTTCATCCAGATAATCACCTAGTGGCTCAATAACATCAGCCTTTTGAAGTTCGCGAAGTATAGAGAATATTTCTCGACCAACAGTAGTTTCTTTTAAAGCATTTAACTCTTTGATTAAATCTTCTCGATCGTAAACGTTAAACAACAACATATTTTTATTTTCCTCTAAACTTCGAATAATATTGAGTATTTTTTCACCAGTCTCTGAAGTCTCGTATAAACGTTGTAATTCATCTATTAAAGTATTAGGATTATGCCAGTATTTTATTTTTTTCGATTGTATGTTAACATTTCTAGACTCTCTCAAGTTGTCTTGCTTAAAATGCTTAGCTAAGGTCCCGTTTTCAACATTTTCATTTGAAGCTATATGACGTTTTAGGCTTATTGGTTTAACCGAATTGACAATTTTCGCTTTATTTTCCGAGTCAACGCTTCGAACCTCTTTTAACATTATAATATCTAAAGCAGTTCCTAAAAGTTTAGTTAGTTGTGAAGAGGAGGTTGTTTCATTGCAATTGTTATTAATTGGTGTTAAGTGATTTACTTGCTTACTTTCATTAGACCAACTATCTTTCTCGTTTTCAGATTGACGACGGTTTTCTCCTTTTTTCAAAGAGTTAAATTTGGTTTGAATGGCTTCAGTTGCAGCAGCTATCCTTTTTTGGTCAAACGGATTCAAGATTGCGTCAGAGTAATCAATATCATGCTGTAGTTGAGATGTATTTTCATCAATATTTTTTGCTTCAACGCTATAAGCATCATCATTATAATCAAATCTAGATATACAGATATCATCAGGTGTTTTATTATTAGCATCATATGGTATGAATTTGCTTGATGAGTTATCATTCTTTCCAATCATACCATCATTAATATTGCTTAACGAATTATGTTGAGCATTTAAGTGTCTAGAAAGATTAGACTTTCGCGTAAATGCTTTACCACAAAAATCACAATTATACATCATTCAGCGGGAGGTCTTAAGCGTTCGCTAGTAAATGAATAACTGTTCAAAGATTTATTGCTTCTCTACTTATATATACTTTGCTTCACCGGGCTACTCATTTGACTCCAACGGGTGACTCATTTTGCTCCCGGAGTGACTCATTTCGCTCCCGGAGTGACTCATTTGGCTCTCGGAGTGACTCATATTGCTCCCGGAGTGACTCATTCTGCTCCCGGAGTGACTCATTTTGCTCCCGGAGTGACTCATTTTGCTCCCGGAGTGACTCATTTCGCTCCCGGAGTGACTCATTTCGCTCCCGGAGTGACTCATTTGGCTCCCGGAATGACTCATATTACTCCCGGAGTGACTCACATGCACCCGGAGTGACTCATTTTGCTCCCGGAGTGACTCATATTGCTCCCGGAGTGACTCATATTGCTCCCGGAGAGACTCATTTTTCTGCCGGAGAGTGACTCATTTTGCTGCCGGAGTGACTCATTTTGCTCCCGGAGTGACTCTTTTTGCTCCCGGAGAAACTCATTTTGCCCCCGGAGTCACTTATTTTGCTCCCGGAGTTACTCTACTTGCTCCCGGAGTGACTAATTTTGTTCCCGGAGTGACTTATTTTGCTCCCGAATTGACTCATTTTGCTCCCGGAATGACTCATATTACTCCCGGAGTGACTCATTTTGCTCCCGGAGTGACTCATTTTGCTCCCGGAGTGACTCATTTTGCTCCCGGAGTGACTTATTTTGCCCCCGGAGTGACTCATACACCTTATCATGGTTAAAGAGCTCATACACCTTATCATGGTTAAAGGGCTCACACACATTATCATGGTTAAAGGGTATAAATTAGTTAAACTTACACAAAATATTGTCAATTTACCGGTGGTTGTCAAAGAGTTAACATCACTTTCGCTGAAAAAACAATTTCGTGGTAAAACAATTGCATTTCGAACCATGATAATTTACAATTCAGAGCAGTCCAACGCTAAACAACCTAGCAAAGGACTTTCGAAACCTAAGATCATTAAACGTAAAACTTTTAAGCGACAACACATTTCACCCGAAAATTTAGCATTCCTTAAATCACTAGGTCTTAAAGTGAAAAGAACATGGTACGCACCAATGTGCTAAATATTATTAACAGTTTGTAATTTGATGGTCAACTAGCAATAGCTATTAGTATCCTTTTTCGGATACATCCCACAAATTAACTATCCTCACCAATTTTAATTATTTTATATAAAGTTGTGGATTGTGTGAGTAAATTCAGTTCTACGGCGGCGATAAAAAATGGCGTTTCTTGACATACAAGGCTATCAAGGAGCTAACAGCCAATTTTATTTTAATGAAGTTGGTATCGTTGCGGAAAATTCGGATGAAATATTACATCTTATATTCGATGCACCGTTTGATTTCAACGAGTTGCCGAAGAAATATGAACGGGTTGCTGCACGTTGGCTTTGCCGAAATTGGCATGGGATACCTTGGTCATATGGATTTATTCCGTACAAAAAACTTCATTCCATATTGAAACCTATATTAAAGAAGTTTCAAGGGCGGTGAAAAGAAGAAATTGATTTCAAATTTGTTTGATGGTACCGAAAACCAGCCGTGGATTTTGAATTTGGAGGAAATATTTGATGTACCGAAGATTTCCAATCTGCGAGATGAATATTATTCAAGACGCTGTATGATCCATTCAGATAAAATTTGCTCATTAGAAAACTGTATTCTTTTAAAAAAATTTTATATGGAAAATAAATAGATTTTTAGTAATATATAGATTTAAGCAATTTAATTTTTTTGTATACATATTCTATAAATAAAATTTAAAAAAAAGAAAAATATGTGCGTTTTATTTAATTATTACCCTGAATTCCCCTATTTTTTTTACAGCAAAAAGTTTCTTTCGTTAACCAATAAGAGTATTAACAAAAATCTTATGAAATTTATTATTCTAATTGAAAAGCATATTTCATGATACACCCTGTATACTAAAATATTTATTAAAAATACTAAATATACACCAGTTATATATACATGATATTGTATATATGTTAATGATTGATAAAGTATCAAATTCAAAATGTTCTAGCTATAAAAATTTTGATTTTACAGACTTAAAAATTTAGTAAAACTCAATGCTGTTATCATTTTTATATTACGCGACGTGTTTATAGTAATTTAAAACCAAAAATTGAACTTTTATTCTGTTTAAAAATGTTAAATACAATACTATTATACCCTAATATAAATATGTATCAGTATTAAAATGATATACATTGATTTTGCTGATTAAACAAATTTTTTGCAATATTTATAAATTATTTTATAATTAGATTTAATACTTATTCATAAATGGCTATACAATTCGTTTACTAGCATTCATAAAAATTAAAATTATATACAAATTTTCTTTCTTATTCTCAATATACAGAGTGTATACATAAAATATTTTTAATATATAGAGTCTATACATATGTACATACTGAATTATTTCAGATAATTTTCGTTTGATATAGAAACAGTTTTGTGCTACAGTCAAATTCAAAAGTGTTGTGCACCATAAGAAGTAATATTTTTTGTAACTTGTTAAAATTTCAAGAATTTTTGTTAGTTAACTAAAAAATTGGTCACTGTAGGTTAAATGTTAAAGTATTAAAACTGATAAAAATAATTTCTTGCTTGAGGCCTACAATGGGTGATATTTTTTACTAAACAATTTTTTAACTCATTAATATTCCATGATGTCATCTTTCTTATACCAAAAAAACTCCATATATGAGTCATATGATCATAATTCAGCTAAAATAAACATTTAATTATTAGTTGTTTGTTTGTTTTAAAACTGATAAAAATTCCTGGAATTTTCCAAGGTTAAATATACCAAAAATCCCCATAAGGTACAGTTAACACTCGATTTCCGGCAGTACAGTAGCGGTCAGAAATCTGGACCCCGGAGTCTGGTTTTAAAATCTAGCGCTTGGTACAGTGCCCCGCAAAATTTAGCGGCCACCCCTTGGGTTAGGGTATTCCCCACATTTTTGACTTGGTAATGTACCTTTCGTTTAAAATGACTCAATTAAGGCAAGCGCGTGTTGGGGTTAAGGTTTGCACGTACAGTACGCTTCAAAAAGTGATCGGATACCTTTTTACTCAGGGGGCCCGCACTTTTGACACGGCAGTGTACCAAAAATTTAAGTACAGTACGGCGTCAAAAATTTGGGGCCACCCCCGAGTTAGGGTATTCCCCACATTTTTTGACGTGATAGTTCGTTTAAGATGACGCAATTAAGGCAAGCGCGTGTTGGGGTCAAGGTTTGCACGTACAGTACGCTTCAAAAAGTGATAGGATACCTTTTTGGCCAGGGGGGGGTCCACACTTTTGACACGGCAGTGTACCAAAAATTTAAGTACAGTACGGTGTCAAAAGTTTGGGACCACCCCCGAGTTAGGGTAACCCCACATTTTTGACGCAGTAGTGTACCCCATCTATCAAATTGTAACCTAAAATTCAGTCTGCGCATGCGTCGTGTACTTAAATTCAATCTGCGCATGCGTTAGGTTTGCATTCAAAAACTATGGCGGGTAATGGGTTAACACAAAACTAAATTGTGACGAAAATAGTGATGATGCATAATGGGTTAAGATAAATTAATTTGGTTGCTGGTGATGACTCATGTGTTTGGAATTTCAAGGCCAACAGTATGAGCGAGTGTTGGGGTCAAATGTCAACAACAAATTTTAAATACATGTACTCGGTACGTGCCGGGTCAAAGGTTAAGGTTTGCACATCGATACAGTTTGATGACTCATCAGTTCGGAATGTCTAGTACCGTAAAGTTACACGATTTCAAACATTGGCAAAAGGGTTCAAGTTGCTTAGTTTTGCGGTGTCACAGCTCTCTCCTAGCCTATCTACTTATATATATATATATATATATATATATATATATATATATATATATATATATATATATATATATATATATAGGGGAGAGTCTCCTATATTGGACCACTTTTGCCATTTTTTAATTGTCTGATTAATCAATCTTGATGCTATAAAACGAAAACATTAATTCGTCTCTAGTTGAATTTTAAGAAGACTCTACCTTGGGTAAAAAAAATTGGTCCAATTTAGGAAACTAGTTTTCTAAATTGGACCGATTGGTTCTTAAATTGGACCACCGTTGATAATAGCATAATTAAGCAACAGTTGAAGCTTAAAAACCTCAAAAATTATGATTTTATTCTACTTTTATTATAATGTATTACAACAGAAATCAACATTACATAGGAAAAAAAATATATAGTTGAAACAAAAAGTACATATCAATTCTAAGATTAAAAGCTCAGAAATTATTTTCTACAATAAACACAAAAGTACTTTTTCACTCTCTCCGAAGAATTTGCACATTTTAAGTGATTCCATTCTTTGCACATCATGCACTGAGTCATTGACTCAATTCTATCTTCTTCGCAAATTCCACTGTACCAACTTTCAGTTTCTTTGTTAGATTGACCACTAGTGCTATTAGCTACTGTTTCAAAAATCATTTCTTCTCCTTTATTAAAAGCCTGAAGTGCTTTTTCTAATTATTCTTGCTTCCATTGACCGTACTTTCCTCGTGATGTCATTCTAAAAGTAATAAAAATTATAAATGTTAAATGGTTCTTTAATTGAACCGGTCCATTTTAGAAACTTCTACTAGGTCCAATTTAGGGGACCATAATGTTTGTCTACAAAAACCGTTTTTCTACATCTAATCCATGTATATATTTTTAAGATTATGTCGTCATAATAAATTACATATGACATAGATAAAACATAAATATAAAAATAAAAAGTTGTAGGTACCTACCTGTCAACTGTTTAGTCGAACGGTAAATAATGAAAATTTAACATCGACTTAACAATTTTTCATAAATTTGCGAGTTTTCAAAGGCTGCTTACTTGACAATTACCTAAATTCGTACTAAGAAATAAATTCGAATGTTGTTTAATATTTTTATTGTTAGATGGCTCTAACTGTCTTTTAATTGCTTAAAACAGACGCGGTCCAATTTAGGAGCCGGTCCAATATAGCAGACTCTCCTCTATATAAATTTTAGCAAATGTTATTTTGGAGTTCTAGGGACCTCAAAGAAAATTTCTACCATAGTCCCGGGCTCAAGTCGCGTCATGACAGTGGCTGTAATAGCTGAATTTTCGATTCGAAAATTCGTTAAAATTAATCTTAATTTCTTGATTTCGGTACTATTATACTTTCTGCAAAAATTACAATTACAAAAGCCAGTGTAACCTATTGAGAATGGTTTGAGTTTTGAAGGAGCACGAGGAAAATGTAGTTTTTAAATGTATAGTTAGTCATCTGGGTAATCAGATCCAGACTGAAATTAAAAAATCATTCCGAAAAAATCTCGGAATCTTTTTTAATTTAGTTTATTACAATCACATAATTTCGAATGTACGTATCACAGGTGTAGATTTCAACTAACATACGGTTAAAAAATATCTTTTTCCTTCTTGAGGGACCTTCTCGTATTGGAAATTGAAGATGAAAATTTTTTTCACATTCCAAATAATTAAAAAGGCCTCTGAAAATGAAATTGAATTCCTTTTACAATTTTTCATTTTGAAACTCCATTTTCTCCTAACTTTTCAAATATGAATAACCAATTATAATTATTTCGGTTAAGTTGTGTGGGTAGCTTTTAGAGCTACAAGCTTTCGGATAGCAACAAAATTTTTAAAAATTCTAATAGTAATTTGAAGTGGAGAAAATGGTCCGTAATAGTGGTCCGTTGAACGTTTGCATTGAGGTATGTTTTAGTAGGTGTTAAAAAACATGCCTCAAAAATTTCTAGTTAAAATTCTTAAGGAAAATGCTGGAGGATGAATAAAATTTTTGTTTTTTGTAAATAACTTCAAGAGAAATTCCACAACCTTATTGTATGGGATATCAGTAGACCTCGTAAAAATCTTTTATTTTTAAGTCTTGTTTGCAAAAATTTTCCTTATAAGATATAAGAAATCAGATTATTAGAGAATTGAGCCTCATAGTAACACATGTGCAAATAATATTGATAAATATATTTACTTTCATATTTTTTTATGATAAACCGGAAAAATAAAGTATCTCGCATACTTTGTCTCGAAAACTGTGAAGAACTCTCACTATTAACGAACCCTTATCTAATGCGTGTCCAACTTATGTACGAAACATTGCTGAAATACTTGATAAAATTCTGAACTAATCTTCCTGTTAAATGGTTTGTTTTCTTTTAGTTTCTTGTACATTTAAAGTAATTGTAAATTTTAACCAATTCCAAAAAATTTAAAACCACAAACAATTCTACAACATTCTATTTTTTAAAATTTAGAAAAAATCTATAACAATGTTGTTATGTACTGACAGATGTTTTGATTAACACGCGAATTTATTCTTTTTTTAGGAAAAAAAAAACTGTTACAATTCATTACAAAAAACTTCAAAAAAGTGGAAAAAAATGCCGAAAAGTAAAAAGGGTGAATGAAATAAACTGATTAAAATTTGATCATCGAACAAAAATCTATACATTTTTTGCAAAAAAAAATTAAATTTCTGTAAGCGTATCGAAACACTGATATTCATTTTACTCACCCGTTCAATCCAAAACCAGTAATCAGAATTACACACGCACGCAACCCTTATATTTAACAATATTTAATGTTGATTGTGCTTTATTTAACCCTCCCATTCCTCTTCAGGCTATTGTTGAAATGTTAGCTGATGTCTTTCTTCTTATCCGCCATTACTTTTATTACGTCCAAAAAATATTACATCCAATATTGTGCATTATATGAAAACGTAAAATAATAGTTAGGTCCAGTCCGACAGTCGAAATCATAAAATAAAAGATAAATCGATCCCCCTTTATCTTTCTCTATCCCTTCTGTAATACATAAAGGGTAGTGTTTTTAGAGTTTGTATTTTGGAACAATATAATGACCAGTTATAGATTCAATGCGTGTATATATATGTCTTTGTAGCTTTTGTTCAGACAAACACAGTGGCTACTCTTTCGAAATATTATTTCCAGTTATCCAGTTAAATTTCATGTGTAACTGGATTTTGTATTCAATGTATTTTTTGTGTGTCCACATGTAAAATGTATGCGTTTTTGGCAAAATGACCAAGTGCATCCTATATATATCATATGTGCTTTTATTTTTGGAGAACACCCGGCATATAAAAAATTTTTGGCTATACTTTGTAAAGTATGAAAAAATCTAGCCTACTTGGTTATTTTTGAAAATTATTCAACTACAGCTAATCCTGATGTAATTTAGCAGGTTATCTTTATTGACAAACTACATTTGCTGAGTTGTATTTTTAGGGTACGTTCATAAGCTATTTAGTTTGCTCAGGTGAAGGTGAGTTATATAGAAAGTTCTGATGGGCTACGTGAGAAGTGAGGGAGTCAGAGTCAAGCTATGTACATAAATGTGAATGTAAAATTTAATGAATAATCATGAATTACTTATGACGTGCTTATGGCATTTTGAAATTTCACAAAACGACCTCATATGGATTATGTTACCATTACCACAGTAAGGAGACGTGTGTTATGGGCAAACATTTTATTAACCTTTAAAGACGAGAGTAAATATAAAGTATAAATATAAAGTATAATAGCAAATATAAAGTAAAAAAGTAAAAAAGAAACAAAAACAGCTTTTTTACTTCGTCCGGGCCCGTAACAGAGGCTCCAGGCCCCCTTTTTAGACCCGGACCACCAGAAAATTGTCCTACCTGACCTTCCTCTCGCTGGCCCTGGCTGACGGTAATAAGTATGTGTATTATTTTGAAAATATAAAACTAAGTAACTTTTGACACAGTATAAAGAAAGCAAACTTTAGTAAGTGAAATTTCTTTATACTGTGTTTTTAGTATATATAAGAGAAAACAGCACAAAATGTCTTCTGGACTTAATATGAAGAAAACTATCTATTCCCGGGGAGTAACGGTAGAAGATCAAGACTAAAGTTATATTGTAATCTACATGTTGGGGGAAGAGGTTCGACAAAAATTAAAATAGAACTTCGTATTTTATGGGCACTTCCTTGGCCACCAAGATCACAGATTCATTCTTTGAGATTATGTAAGAAAACAGTTTTTATTTTTCCGTTTGCTAATGATTAAGACTCGACGAGTGATTATTCAGATGAAATGCAGATGAAAAATGTAAATTTCTTTAAAACTGAAATTAAATTGAAACTTTCACTCTTGAAACAATGATTATTTGAAATTATATTCAATTTTTGTTTGGTAAATCGTAATCTTGAAATTGATAGCATGGGTAGTTATTTAGAATTTCAGAAAGAATTTTAAAGATTTTGTAATAGTCTTCCATTTTACTGCTTTACAAAGTACATATACTATATAATATGTCCAAAAAATTCGTAATGTCCACTGTGACATTCTCGTAACATTATTTAACAATTCCAACCTATTTAGAGTTGACTGGTTCATATTTTAGTGACACAAAAAATTATGTTATACGGTGATAATGTTGTACCCGTTGTGTGCCGTTGTACCATTTGACAAAAAAAAGATGAAAAAAGCTAAAAAGGTAAACAGCATGTGCTATAAGCCTATAACAAAAAAAAAAAAAAATACGTACATAACTGTGTCTATATTTAAAATATTTTTTTGTCTGCTATTGTAGATTTCGTTTTAGATAGCGTATTAGCGAATTTCCAGAATGGAAGCTCGCTATTACAGCCACTGTCATGACGCGACTTGAACCCGGGACCATGGCAGAAATTTGTTTTGAGGTCCCTAGAAACCGAAAATAATATTCACCAAAATTTATATATATATATATATGTATATATGTATATATATATATATGTGTCCGCACGATAACTCTCGAACGAAATGTCCTAGGTTTACGAAATTTGGTGAAAATGTTGGAAATCCCAAACCGTTGGACAAGTTCGTTAGCCAGACACGTCGGATGCCAGGAACATGGTGTTTGTTCTTGCAAAAAATTAGTTTTTTGCCAAAATTTCCACTTATTTAAAATTTTTTGCGAAATTTTTTTACATCATTTAAACGACGAAAAAAAATTGCATAAAAAAGGTCTTTAAACTATTATTCTATGTCAACTAGTTTCCGAGAAAATTTAATTTTTATAAAAGAGCATTCGCTATGTTATGCAGGATGCTGCGACAGGGGTATACCTATATGCATAATTATATGAAAGAATGTGTTTGTGGTACAGGAAGATATATAGATTGTATATAAGTCATATACGTCATACATATGTATATGTTTGTATGTTACTTATATGCCGTTTTTTAGGGTTCCGAAGAAAGTTCTATTTTTTAGAGCTCCGAAATAAATCTCCGAGACTATAATAGAAATTTGTTTTGGGGTCCCTAGAAACCTAAAATAATATTCACTAAAATTTATGTATTAAATTTATATTTAGTCCCACACCGTTGGACAAATTCGTTAGCCAGCCATGTCGGATGCCTAGAACATGGTTTTTTTGACCATTTTTCGTGAAAAAAATTAGTTTTTTGCCAAAATTTTCTAAAGTTAAAATTTTTTTTTGACATTTATTTACACCATTAGAAAGAGAAGGAAAAATCACTTAAAAGGGTGAAAAATCACAGAAAAACGGATTTTTATAAACGGAAATTCGCTATGTTATGCAGGATGCTGCGACAGGGGTATTTTTTCTATTCAGTTATAAGAATTATTACTTTTCATTTTATTAGTTTTATAAACCTGCTTATTTATGGGAATTTGTAACCTTTCCAATTAGCAATTTGGTATTGTTACAAATTTTTTTTGTGCAATAGTCTTCTTAGTATTTGTGAAATAAGATAGTCAATGTACAACGAAAAGGTTTTATTTTAACGCTTACATTGAATTTTTTTGATAAGTTCAGTATATTGAATTTTTTTTGCAATAATAATAATAATAACAATAATAATAATAATAATAATAATTCAGGTTGTTCTTATTATGCTAAATCCACCTATATCCATCGCCATAATGCAGCGTTGCGTGTGCTCTACTTTTATCTTCGTCATCATTACGAAGTTGACAAAATACCAGTCTTGCCCTACGATCCTGCGGAAGTAGAATCCTTTCTTGCCAACCAAAAGTGCAAGATCTTTTGGAATATGCCGGTTGCAACTACCACGCAATTGAACGCTAATAAGCCTGATGTTGTGCTCCAAGATTTAACATCTCAGACTATGTATGTTATCGAGTTATCTGCTCCGGCGGAAACTAATATAGTCGAAAAGGAGGAGCAAAAAAGGATTAAATATCAAGATCTAATACACGAACTGTGATAACTGTACCCGGGCTATACTGTCCACTTGGTCGTACTTATAATCGGATGTCTGGGGGGTATGCGTAACTCCTTTGTGCGCAACTTAAGTATCATTTCGGCTTGTAGATCTGACGCCAACATGTTAGCGGCGTCAATGCAGAAAGCAGTTATTATCGGGACGCTCCTTACGCTTCGGTCGCACAAGACGACCTTTTCCGGGAGTTCATGAACATCTTTGACCGCCCATGCTCCGTTGAGAGCGGGTCCTCGAACATCCATTGGACTTGCCCTGCTTGTGTCTTGCAGCGCGGTTCGGGGATTCATTAGGTAGGGAAGACCAGGAAGAGGATGCTGTATGACGGACATTACGTACCTGATCTGGTACGCTGCACGGACACTTTTTCCTCCGCCTGGGGGTTTTTGAAGTGCAGTCGCGTTTATTTCGTTAAATCTCATAATAATAATAATAATAATAATAATAAACGGACAAAACTGGTTACCGTACGAAATTACATTAAGAGTTCGCGAAAGTCTTGTCGTACGACCCAGTGTACACCAAAATAGACGCATAACACCTCGTTTTAAGCAAAAATAACAAAAATATAAGGAGTGATGTGACGAACCCGCCCGTGAATGTACTACGGTGCTTTTACGGGTTGGTTTGGCACATTACCCTTCCACAGAGCCTAATACCTTTCATAATTCTGGTATAGGTGGAAGTTACCCAGTACTGTCCTACTGAGTAGTGAGCGCCAGGTTGACGTAAAAGTCTATAATAATAATAATAATGGAGGTTAATTTTCACATTCCACATCATTATTTTTGTATTTTATTTATACACGTTACAATTGTACTACAATTACCTATTATGATGTGGGTGGAGGATGGGGGAAGTAGTGATGGCGCTAGGATTTGGTGGGTATGCATCTGCAGCCGTCTTCGTAAGGTAGGTACTATGCCGATATTCATCTGGAGTTGTGAAGGAAAACTGCAGAAAACCTTCACAAGCATAGTGGAAGGTGCATTGGCCTAGGTGGTAAAGTGCTTGGCTAATTACCGAGATATCCTGAGTTCAAGTCCAGGCCGATCCAGTTTGCATTTTTGTTTTGTTTTGCCTTTGCTAGCTAGTTTTGCCTTTTCAGAAATCTAACAAGAAGATAGGTAGTAATTTTTCGTGAGTTGATTATAAATACTGTGCCTAGTTTTAGCATTTCTCAGCGGTAAGATAGGTATGTAATAACTAGTGCGAAATACTATAAAGTTACCATAGGTAAGTTGGATACTGGTAGAAAGTTTTGAATCCCATGAGTCCGTTAAATTTTCACGAATAAGTGACAAAATTTTACGTTGTAATTTTACAGATAATTACGTTTTGAGGATGATCTTTGCTGTAATCTACTGATATGTATATTTGCAAGATATTACAAGTTTAGATTTTTGAGGGTTTCCGTTAGTATAATTTCTCCTGGGTGGCTATTTTGTAAGTCTGAGCATATGAAGATTTCTCCTGTCATTTATTCTATTATAGGTAAATTAAGTCGCTTAGCTTCAGTCAATTTTAATTTATTGGATCAGAATCACAAATATAAGACAAAGATATGGTGGACAGCGTCTAAATGACTAATTTATATAATTATGCCTACATTACGGACAAAATTTATATAAATATATG
This sequence comes from Brachynemurus nebulosus, assembly GCA_035578155.1. Lineage (NCBI taxonomy): Eukaryota > Metazoa > Arthropoda > Insecta > Neuroptera > Myrmeleontidae > Brachynemurus > Brachynemurus nebulosus. Next base: position 25,037,223 of record JAPWDM010000001.1, read on the forward strand.
TATAGAAATCAGGAACTAATCTTCATACATAAACTATTAAACAAAAACACGACTTAAAAGCTTCAATACAATTTCGTTCAAAGTAAAATAATATTTTTCAAAAACATCTTTGTATAAAAAATATCCTTTACGTTCGTTTTTTTTTTTTTTTTTTAATAAATGGGGAGAAAGATTTCTTAAAAATGGACAATATAAAAAAAAGGTTTGAATATGAATTGATTAATTTTTGAAAACTGGACTAATTTCAATAAAGTACATAGGTTACCTTGCATATCTACCTTGATATAGAAAAGTTTCTTTTGTTGGCTGGACGTTGGTTGAGTTCTAACGGTCATGTTTCTTTTTGTAACAGTCTAACTGACCCTAATTTTTACATGTGTTCGTTTTGTAGTTTCTTTCTGCTCTCTTTTAAAAATTGTTATACTTTTTGATGAATATATATATTTTTTTTTTTTAAGTTTTTGATTTACATATAGGAAGAAAAAAAATTGTAAATTGGGTTGTAGAAAAAAAGATTAAAATTGCAATGGATTAGTTATGCTAACCATTAGATTTATTGCAAAAATAACAATTGTTCGCTAAAAAAATGTATATGTATATATTTTTTAGCACGCTTCAATTTGAATATGTGATTACTGGTCAACAACGGTAGTTTGATTCTCTTGCGTTTTGACTTAATATACAATATTTTCTAGTTTTGTTAAATTGTAGATAATTTTGAGAATGAAAAATTCAAATTTATGCTCAAATTGTTTTGAATAAATATATTTACCATCAGTTGGGGCGAATCTAGACAGAGCTGCCTCTCGATATTTCTTCGTCAGTGTTATGACCGTACAAGGTCATAGATCAATTTATACTACTGAATTTTGTCAGTTATGAGTTAGTCATCTAAGAAAAGTGGTGAACGTGATATCTTTGTATTTTGTTATTTTACAGGCGCATTATTTATAATTTTTAAAAATAACGCGCGTTTTGAAATCTTATAAAGAAACTGCTGTACAAAAAAACAGTTATACCATGTGAGTTTTTTGAGAGTTGCCATTTCTATTACAACAAAATTTTTATGATAGAAATGGTACTGGAATAGGTTCTTTTCTTGGATGTAATGGAAATGTAAACAAGAAAAACACTATCGGTTGAAGTAGCCTCAAGTACATATGCATATTGTTACCGCCTAACTGATAAATTAAAGGAAAATTTAAAAAAATAAACTTGGGTAAAAAAATTTTTTTGCTCATTTATGTTGTTAATTAATGCATTAGATCAGTTTTATCGAAAAATTAATATATAGTCCCATTTAAAAATCTATAAGTTTGTATCATAGCTCGAAAACCATAAGAGCTATAAAACTCCTGACTATAACAATCGGGTTGCCCCCCGTCGATATCTACAGCTCTTATTTGAACAATTTTTCGATTAAATCAACGGTTTGGCTGTACTAAAAATGGCAACTCTCGAAAAACTCACACAGTCTATATATATAAAATAGGGACTGGCAACAAAATGTTTGGCGTTTTTTTGACAATATATGTACCAAAAATGAAAGCTGTATTGTGCTTAATTTTTTTTTTTTTTATAAATTGATTAACAAAAAAAAGTCTATAGGTGAGGCGAATTCTACACCATAGTGCGTCAATATAAAAAAAAGGTGGGTATAAACTACATAAACTGTAGTCTAGATGACATAAAATGGGCTCTTTTCGACAGAGGCGCAACAACCGGGAAGGTACAAGGGGTCCGGATTCCCTAAAATTACCTGGAAATTTTCCTTCAATTTATTTTATTGATATTAAAAATAAAATTTTTAGTGGTTTACTAATATTTTTTATTTGAAAATCAATTCTGGGAGACGACATTTTATTAAAACATTTTTCATTGTTATTGGAGAACTGCGTTATCAAAAAATTTTATAATTTAAATTTTTGTCGGGACCCTCTGTAGATATGTAGTTGTTGCACCCCTGCTTTCCGATATTAAAAATAAATGAAAATAGCTCAGACAAGCTGCTGAATATTTCCGTGTTCCCAAATCGACTTTGCATGATAGACTCAAAGGCAAATCGAAATAAAATTCATTTAAATCCAAAATGTTTTATTCCACCCATCAAAAGTCATTCGCTGATGCAGTTATTTATCTTAGCGAATTCCAGATTGGAAATTCAGCTATGTTTATCTTTTTATGTCTGATTTTACCCATATGCATGACTGAATGTGATTTATATTGCAAATGAAGCACTGTCCAGATTCGCCCCACACCTAGGAGCGAATCTAGACACTATATAACCAAAAAAAAAAAAAATATTGCAGTACCAATTTTGATATTTTTATTACTGCCGTATATGCTCGTGATATTAAAGCATTTAAATTATTTTTTTAGAATTTTTTAGATAAACTCTAAACAATTTATTGCCAAAAAACTGAAAAAAATCGTCCAGATTCGTCCCAACTTACGGTACTCAATAATTGTGTTTTATAAAGTGGAATTTAAGTTATAATTATTAAAAAAGCTTTGACCCGTATAATGTTCTTAATTATACGGCCTTCAGCCTTCTAGTTGTTATTTTTAATTAATAAATTATCAGTTTTAATTGGTGTTACAAGTAATACTGATTCAAGTAGTTGTTGCAACAAAAGTTAATAAACATAATAGTGTTGATTTGTTAATTATTAAAGTTTATTAGGTAAGGTTAAGTAGATTTATTGAATAGTTTAAGATTTTGATTGCTTGAATAACTTTTTATGTTTCTTTATATCGAATAAACATTAATAGTTATAGATAGTTTTAAAATAATTGCAATCCTAACGCAATTGCTGGGTATTCTCTAATCCCCTTCCCTTTTCAAGAGGTCAGTGCATATCTAAGGAATGAACTTTCGAACTAATAAATTTTCAGAACAACTTAAACAGAATACGTAGGTACATATTTAATTTGACTGCTGAAAAAATGTGGATTTAAAATAGTTGTTTAAAATATTAGTTGGTTATTTCTGTACCCTATATATATATATATATATATATATATATATATATATATATATATATATATTATATATATATATGTATATATATATATATATATATATATATATATATATATATATATATATATATATATAAACTTTTTCCCGTAGTAGCAGATTCATTTTTGTCATTTTTTTCGTGAACGGTATTAATTTATGTCAATTTTCGTTAAAGGAAAAGTAAATATTATAAAAGTAGAAGAAAATTTTCATTTAGAATTTTTAATAACCTTTTAAGAAAAATCTCTTTACTAAATACATATTTGAATTTTGTTTTTCCGCTTTTTTTTTCGTCTGAAAATATGAAAATTGCTCATAAAACACATCATTATAATAAAAAATGCAGAGCTTTTCTTTTATATATTCGTGCAAAAAAAGAAATTACTAAATTTAAAAATATACGTGCCAAAAGCTATGCCAGTATGCCATAATTATAATAAAATAAAAGTAAGGTTTACATTAAAATTTTTCGAAGTTATCGCTACAGCTTTAGTTTGAAAAATCGAGCGATGAGTGATATTGGTTTTCAGTTTTCATTTGAAATTTTTGTAAGACTAGTACCTACTGCATATCAAGTAGCAAAGCGAAGACAAAGGTCAATTTTGTATATTAGATTTTAGATTTGCCAAGACTACAAGGAAAATGAAGAAGTAAAAAAATCTAATTTGGAGTAAATGAACTAAAATGAATTAAAAGGTTACAAAGCTTGTTGTAGTATAAAGTTCATTTTAAGTTTGATCTTAGAAAACTAAAAGGTCAATTAAAGTTGAAATTTACAAAATGACAACTAACCTAACGTTACTTACTTTGAAAATTTTACCATGTATATAGTTTTGCTTTTTAAATATTTAATTTGTGTGACGTCGTGTTACACGTCATAAAGACGTCATAACTAACACCTACCACACAAAACCAGCGCTTGATCTTAAGTGGTGGAATAAGTGTTAATATAAATTTAATCCTGCTAATGCAAAATACGTACCCATGAAATATCAATCCATTATTCAAAAGAGTTTGGAAAATATTTAGGAAAAGATGGTTTTCGTTTCACCCCTATAGAGGGATGTATCTCCCGTAGTTTTGGAAAAAGGTGTAGATGAAAAGGTACCATTATTTTTGAAATTACTATCAGCTCTAGCAATTACGGAACATAATTTTGGACGACCCTGTATATTTAAGTATATATTCAAAAAAATTTTTCTATTGGGCAATTTTTTCACAGAAATAAATTGTTTTCCCTGAATAGTAAGTAATCTATAACCAATTCTATAACATTCTCTGTCACCCAAGCTATCTCTGTGCAAAGTTTCAAGTCGACTGTTTAAGTAGTTGAAGCATGAAGGAAAGACAAACAAATAAACTCACTTTCACATTTGTAATATAAAGTTACGATACATTTTTTAGCGAATTTCCAGAATGGAAATTCAGCTATTACAGTAGGTCTCATGACGCGACTTGAGCCCGGCACTATGACAGAAATTTGTTTTGAGGTCCCTAGAAACCGAAAACAATATTCACTAAAATTTATATATATATATATATATATATATATATATATATATATATATATATATATATATATATATATATATATATATATATATATATATATGTATGTATTTATGTATCAGCACGATAACTTTCGAACGAAATGTCCTAGGTTTACGAAATTTGGTGAGAACGTTGGAAGTCCAAAAATCTTGGATGAGTTCTTCAGCCAGACACGTCGGATGCCAGGAACGTGGTTTTTGTTCTTGCAAAAAATTAGTTTTTTGCCAAAATTTGCTATAATTTAAAAGTTTTTGCCACATTTTTTTACACCATTGCAAAGACGGAAAATATCACATAAAAAAGGTTTTTGAACTATTATTCTAGGTTAGCTAGTTTTTGAGAAAATAAGAAAAAAAAGTCAATTTATTATTTTATGGAGATATCTGTAAAAATGGAGCCAAGTACTTTTTGTGTTGATGCTTCAATATTTATTTAAAATACCCTGTCGCAGCATCCTGCATAACATAGCGACTTTCCATTTACAAAAGTACGTTTTTCTCGGAAACCATTTGATATAGGGTAATTGTAAATAAAAAAAACCTTTATGTGATTTTTCCGTCTCATACCGCCAAATTTTTTTCACGAAAAATTTCATTTCACGAAAAAAATTTGGCGGAATGAGGCGGAAAAATCACATAAAGAAGGTTTTTTTTATTTACAATTACTCTATATCAACTAGTTTCCGAGAAAAACGTACTTTTGTAAATGGAAATTCGCTATGTTATGCAGGATGCTGCGACTGGGGTATTCGTATACCTATGGTTTATTTAAATTAAAATAAAGTTATAAAAATAGGTTACAATTTAGATATTCAATTCTTTTAGATTTTAGTTTTCAAAAGACTACAAGAATTTACAAATGGTACATATTATATTCCGTCATTGATAAAGTTTATTTCAAGCGAAATGACTGGTTGATAAGAGAAAGGACATACTGTTAATATATTATATCGTATATATTATAACAACATATACTCGTATTGTGGCTCTATTATGTATATTTAAATATGTACAGAAATATACATACAGAAGAAATTGTTAGCTCGGAAATTAACAGAAATTCAACTCCTCTCTTTAACTCCCATGATCATAATATAATATTTTCTTCATTTTCATCTTGGAAATTTAATATTTCATAATTTATTCTAAATATTTTATAATTATATAAATTGCTTGCAGGGATTTTTCCTATGCTATACTGCAAAAATGATTACTTTGTTGTTTTTCACGAAAAACGAAAAAAGAAAATTTTCCCGTTCCTTCAGACGTAGACGTACAAACAACAATGTTTTGAAAATTATATTTTTTTCGTTTTAGTGTATTTAATTAAAATGCTTTGTTTTCGTTTATTTTCCTTTTTTTTCAAGCAGTAAATTTGTTAAATGTTTTTTCATTTTTGTGTTTCAAATAAGAAAGTGTCAAAAACAATTCTGATTAACAAATCAGAAGCACAAAGTTTAATTATAAATTCTTTTTTTTTTGAATTAAAAATTTAACGAATGTAACCTTTTGATAAGAATAAATTCTCTGCTTTTCACAAATCGTGCGTAGGTATTTTTGAATTTCTATGTAATATTAAAAATTTTTGTTTCAAGTCTTTTGTGATTTTTATGTCTGGTTTTGATTCTTGTTAAATACATTTTTTGTTTATTTCTCTCTCATTTTATTTAAGGGAAAAATATTTATTTTTGACTCCTAACACAGAAAATACAATCTAGTTTATATTTAACATAACTGTATAGTCTTCAAAAGTGTCAACTGTTCATTCGACTTGGCTCGTGTTCCAAATTCATCATAACTGAAATTTTACAAATGCTCAAAAATAAAAACATTTGCAAAAAATTAACTAAGTTGAGTTGTATATATATATATATATATATATATATATATATATATATATATATATATATTATCAAAATATCTATTCATTTTTATTCACATTAATCACATCAAGTGCGATATACCTGCATACACAAATCACGAATGCTGTTTGATCCAAAAAATGCTCGATACCTAATTATTATTACTATTATTTGAGACCGAATTTATTATTCAAATTTGATGCACTTTTTTTACTGTTTTTGCAAATTTATCTTTTGTCTAGGAGGGTAATTTTGATTTCATTAAAATGCATGTGCTAATTGCATAATTTTTACGTTCAGTTTCAATTATATAGTAATTAATAATGAGTTTTTTTTTTTTTTTTAATTTCGATTTCAAGTGCGATTCCTGGCCGATCCGGATAATTTTTTCAATCACTTTGTGATTTTTAATTTACATAATGATGAGTTGATGACATTTCCGTATCAAGTCCCATAAGCATATTTTAACTTTTTCACTTTTACCGTGGAAAAGAAAGTTAGAACAGCTTTTTACAGCGAAAAAAATAGTACAAAACATTTCATTGGTCATTTCATTGTAGGTAAACATGATAAAAACGAAACAAAAATTCGTATTGGTAAATTTAACTGATTTCAGAACCATAGTAAAAATGTATTAAATAATAATATGAATTATACTAATTTATTTTATTCGTGAAATTGTCTTAACGTATTACACTTGAGTTTTATATTTTTTTGAATAAATTTGTGTTTTGTACAACTCAAATTTCTTGCCTAAAATTAATTTAACTCAAAGAATTGTCAACTCAAAAACGCTTCAGCTTCGCTGTCACGTTTTTGTTAGTTGACAGTTTTTCCCGTTAAATTGCTAGGTAACAGATTTTCGCTAAACAAACCCAAATTTATTCGAAAAAAAAAAAAAACAATCTTCTCGTGTGAAAAGTGAAAAAACAAGTATAAAAATTAGCAGTTCTTTGTTTAAATGTACTATACATACATGGTATGAAAATCCCAATCTTAATTAATCACGATCCCGAAATGGGGATTGATGCTTAAAAATTCCGAAATTTTAGGATTAGAACTCCCATGCCTGGATTAATGCTCTAAACCTCATTTTTTGCGCATATGAAATAAAGTATACAAAGATTGTGGTATAACATATAAATTGAACTTCAAGAGTTTGTAGATATTTAATTTTCGTGACCCAATTTGGGATCGTGATCCATACTTTAAGAAACGTTGAACTAGGAATTTAATTTGTTAATATCTGTCAGTCAAAAATTTTTAGAAAGACTAAAATTACCTTTAATTTCTTTGGCACTGACATATGTTCTATTGGACTTTATCGAAATAAATACCTACCAACGAAAATTATGCAATGACATCACCTAAATTAACCGACTCCACACTAACGATACCATCATTTCGATTTTGGTGTAGGTAACTTCAAATAAACCGGTCGTTTAATAACAACACTTTCAACGCAACGGTCTAAAAAAAGAGGAAAAGACCGTACAAATTACAAAAATTGTTTTTTAAAACAAGCTTAAAAATCATCCTTAAAATTATAATTACAATTTTTAAGGATATTTAATTTTACCGAAACACCCATTTCCGTAATGATAAATATAGGTTATAATTCGACAATATTTAATTTTGTTTTGTAATTTTTGCAAAAGAATAACTCCGATCATTTCTAATATTAGGTATCTAAACTAAACATATGACGTTGCGTATATTTCTGGGTCTTTCTTAATTTTGTTTTCAATTTGGTACGGTTTTTGTATTTTACAAAAACTTTACATATAATATAGTGTGATATCAAATTACCTTGATGGAAAAAAGAATATGAATGAAATTTTAAAATCAATTGTTTGATGTGATTTCGAAGCCAGTTTGAGTACATGTGTAGAGCAGCTGATTGGATTAAATAAAATTGTAATTTTACTATCAATAGAACGACAATTAATAATATATTTGTTTACATTTTTCTGGAAACTTTTGATTTTTACAAAACAGATGTGTTTTAATTGATGATACCCACAAGTAAAGAAACAAATAAAAGTAAGAAACTCCTTAAAATTTGTGGAGGGTCTTATACTGACGTGTGCCTTATCACTGTATAGAGCTGTAGAAGCTCAACTTTAGAATAGAACTAGCTGTACCCGCGACGTAGTTCGCGCGACTCATTGTTATAAAATCAGTGAGAAGTATATAGGTGTAATAATTCTGTGGCAACAAACCAAAGTATCTTAAGTCAATTTAAGTAAAAAAACAGATTTCTATTAATTATTGCACACTGTTCATTAGAACATTACGTAATAATGTCAAGTTGACCTACGTTTTACTCAACTTAAATAGGAAAAACTTTACAGCAGAAATACAGTAGTTTATATTACTTTTTATAGGCCCTATCAATAGGCAGAGTAAGAACTCGGCTTCTGAAAAATAAAAATTTTAGACTTAATATACTTTGGCTTGTGGCCACAGAATTATACAGAAATTGCATAGAGCAATAGTTTTTGCGTAATGCGTGCATATGGTCAAAATGGTTTTTCTATTTTCCCGAGGAACTGGAACATTTTCCCAGAGTAAAAAGTATCTTAGATGTTGACCCAGGCAATAAGTTATCATCACACCAAATTTCGTCAAAATCCTTCCAGTCGTTTTTGCGTGATGCGTGAACAAACAGGCACAAATTTTAAAAATAGCTGTTTTGGTATCTACATCGATAACTATTGACAGTAGCAGTACAATTTTCAAAAAAAATTTCATGTACAGAAACGTTTCGTTACAATTTTATTATATGTAGGTATATATTTAGTTTTTTTAGTGACCTTTTATAGGAAATTTTCCAAAAGTTTCAAGAGATAGAACAAATTATTTACTTCTAAATAGTTGGTGAATCATAGAAAAAATTTGAAAGTTGGACGAAAAAACAAATCTGAAGATCTGAAGATGTTTATTAAATATTTTACGAAATCGATATCTAATTCATTTCAATCTAATGAATCATCCACATCAAAGAGATAACTAGAATTAAATAATAAGTAGAACGCATAAGTAGACTAGAAAAATACAATATTATGTTGTCCGGTACTACTTTTAACCATTTATTTTATACGATAGCTTAAAAGAGCTTGATTCCCGCCATCTACCTTCAAAGATAGTTATTATTAATACAAAAAATAATAATGATATTTTTTTTAAATTTTGAAAAGAAAATAAGAAGCTTATACGAAACATTTACAATTTTTAATGGGTTTGAAAGCGTCTCGGTAGTTGAAAATTTTTTCGTATAAATACGTTCGTAAATTTGGTTTGGTAAATTTTTGATGCGACAATTTTGCATAGAAATTCGTTTCACTGTATCTCGGCCACTAATGGACTGATCGGTTTCATATAAATCGATTTTAGAGATATCATACTTTAGGATCCATGTATCTTACGAAGGTGTAACACTAGAACGTTGATCAAAGCGTCTTTAGAAAATATTTAAGAGATTCTACTTAGATTTTAAGCCATAGTAATTCCGACAACACTAACTTAGAATCGAATGAAATCAGTATTATTATGAATAGATATGGAAGAGGTATAGGCGTGTTCAATAAAACTCCTTGTTATGTTTGGTAGAATAAATTTTATTTATAGAATTACTATGTACAGTTCGTTGGGGCGATATAGGTACACTGTATATATTGACGTACGAGGTATCTGTCCTCGCCATAACGTCGCGTCAATCGATTTGACCACTGATTAACTAACTACTGATCAGGGTTACCAACTTTTTTTTTTCCAGAGACCACTAGATTCGACTTTGAAACCGTTAAAAAAACACTAAAAACCACCAGTTCTTCATCGGCAAGCAAAATAAATAAATAAATAAATAAATAAATAAAAATAAAAAACGACAACAAAAAATTTTTTTAAAATAAAAATTTTTATAATTTAATTTTTATGATTTAATTATAACAAAATAGAAAAATAGAACAATATTATATAAATTAATAATGAAATAACCAGCAGTTTTAGTGGTAAAACCACTAAGATGGTAACGATGAAAACCACAAACCACTAGAAAAAAATTTTCCCCACTGTGGGACGTTCAACACTGCCACTGACTCCACTGGTACTGTTGTTGGTGTATTTATAGCGAGATGTGTGGTTTACTAGAATGTTCCAATGCCTCCCGCTTCTAGAGCGTTCTAATGCCGTACAGGGGTTGATGTCGTATTCCTGGAAAGTTCTGTTCTAGAGAATTCGATCATTTGGTGTGTGTGTGTGTGTGTATTATTGTCGTCATAGTATTGAATGGATGTTGTATGCGTGTACAATTAACGGGATTTTTACTGCGTTGTACGTAGTGTTGTCTCGTCGTTGCCAGAATTTTCTGTTGCACGTCTATGTGTTTGTGTGTGTTGTTGCCACATTATCAGCAGAAAATGTGGAATAAGGTAAACTCAAAAAATGCCGGAAATCTAGCACAGTAGAGGCCAATTCAACTGCCATTGCGCACAGCGGGCCTATACCCTCTACTAGTGGGATAGCTACGATCTGTGCGTGTGCAGGAGCCATGATCAAAGATAATGAAATTCATTCTGAGGAGGGTCTCCACATTGTACTGCAGAGAAGCTTTATCCTACCACAGATCTCTAGGCTCAGGAACGATGGGAGAGGTTCGCGTCATTTTTGCCGTCTATGAGAACTGATTTAATTTGCAATATATTATGTGATAAACTTTTGTTTCAACGCACCGGAATTCGTCGCATTCTCCATCAGTCGTAGGTTTTGAATCGCAACCGTGTACTAGTTGTACGGCCTTGCTAACTCTGTGGTACTAAATAATCTGCCGTCACTGCACTAGTGACGTAAAAAAGCAAAAAGATGGAGCTCACAACGTTCTTACGTAAATTCCTACGACTCAGATATGACTGAGCTTACCTTAATTTTTTTCAAATTATAGATTTATTGTGAATTACATATCGAGTCACATCTGATAATAACTTACAATATTCGAGAGCTGAGCTTTCTAATTTTTGTTTTACAGTTTTAGATTATTTATATTTAGCGAACTGTTTTATATTACTTTCAATATAATTAAGTTGGAGTTTTGTCGTGTATCATTTTTCAACCTTTTTTTAATAATTATTTATAATTTTAATAAAATTTAAAAATGACCCTTTTAACTTTTTTGAAAAATTAGTTAGCTCACACAGTAAGTGGTAGACAAACAATATTACCTATTAAAATTAAATTAGACAAATCATTTGCATATCTAAATTAAGTTTCAAATACATGTATTAATATGTTTATAAAAATATACTAATATATTTATGTACTCTTTTGACGACTAGACCGGAAACAATTTTTCAAACTGACCAAATTTAATTCCACCAGACCATGATATTTCAGACAAACAATATATTTTTTTTTTCATAAAGGTAATCGAAAAAAAACCGAATAAATATTATTAATAACAATATTTAGGTTACATGAGAATTTTTTGCGGTACTAGACTGTACCAAAATACAGTTACAATTTTTCTTAATTTCAAAAGTAACGTTTTTGGATACATTATCAAAACATAGTTATCATCCCTTTCTATTTCTGTTATATTTAACCCTTACGTATATATGTTATAAGTGCAGGTGTTTTTAAATTTATTATTTAGGTACTGTATATCATACTGCAAGGGTTAATATTTATTTAAAGGGATGTTTTAACCCCTTCGTGTCCTTTCGAAAAAAGTGAGACTATGTGGCAGGTGGCACTATTGTTTTTTTGCAGATCGTTTTATTTATTAGAACGATAAGGCTTAAGATATTTTTTTGGATCAGTTTCGTCTTATTCGTCAATGAAAGTGAGTTAGGTATCGAATTTTTGTTTTTAAAATTTTGTTTAGTAGACATGTTTAGTAGACAATTTTGTTGTTTTTAAAACTTTGTTTAGTAGGCAAATTTTGTTTAGTAGTAGTAAAGTTTTAAGTAATGAATAGGCATGAAAACACCCCAGTCTTGGAAAATTTTATAATAATTTATAGTATGTATAGGTATAGGGAAACTTATTTGGTCAATACTAAAACATTGCATTGTAGTTTTCTTAATTTTATGTACTTGTTTATGTACTTTTTATAATTTTATGTACTTATGTAAGTTGTATTAGGCTTGATGCACATTAACGCTCAGCTCTTGATACGATATCGCTACGCTCCCGATTCGATAAAATATTAAACAATGAGTGTATTCACATCATCGCTCCGATACCGCTCCGCTATCAGTCGCGGTACAGTCCCGCTCCAATACCAATACCACTCCGGTAATATTTTAGCAGAGCGATATCAGACTTGTTATGACTTGTACCTATAGTGTAAGCACTTTTTTGATTCCACTCCGCTCCGCTTGCATTCAGTTGTTATGAAAAGAAAGATGTTGCATTCAGTTGTTATGAAAAGAAGAACTGCGTGCGTACCGAGAGTGACATTATAATATGAATGGAGAACGAATAGGTACCAGAATGATATCAGCACTGTAATGTGAATACAAGATTATATCGGAGCGGAGTCAGAGCGGGACCGTACCGATATCGGCATTATAGTGTGGATCGGGCCTTAAAAACATCGAGGATTGCTGAGTTTTCAATGTTTACAAGTTAGTGGTATTTTTACTACATTTTACTGAAAGTTTTTCTTTCCAGAACTTTCTCCATAATACGCAGTTTTAAAAGGTAGGGATTAATAATACTCTGTTAATATGTATTTGTACAATGAAAAGAAACAAAAATTTTTTATTTCTGTGCTAAAAAATTTCAGCCAGAATATGAAGTGAAACTGAAAATTAAGAGGCCATAACGCGCTATGGCCGATTTTGTCGTTCGAGGCTATAACATATTCAATCAAATCCAAAATGGTCTGTAGTTTTTGTACTGTGCAGGTTATTTTTTACTCCAATTTACTGAATGTAGGTATTCCGAGAAGAGGTTTGACATAACACCTTTTTCTTTACTGTTTTATATACCTATATAAAAATATTTGGCTAACCAAATATTTTTTTCAGTATTTCTAATTACTGAATTCCTGTTTTACATCAGTTAGTGCAGGAATGTTTTGTCCATTGTTTAATTTGAGTTGACACATGTTTTTATCAACTTTAAAAATCTGTTCTAACTTTTAAAAATGACAAAAAAAACAGCAATAAATATTCAAAAGTAAAAGGCAAAACCGGTAAAACAATTATTTAATTAATAACCCCTGGCAAAATTGACAAAAACATTTTTATACATAAAATATAGAAGGAATAAAATTGGTGCTTCTACAGTGGGCAATCTATCGAATTGTTGGGATTTTCTATTTTGGTTGAGAAGAGAACTTACGATTAGTGATGAGCAAATGCAAGACCAAGACCAAGACTTGGCAGTCTTGGTCTTGGTCTTGTTCTTGCATTAAGAATCTTGGTCTTGGTCTTGCTACAGCAGTTTGAGTCTTGGTTTTGGTCTTGGTCTTGGTCTTGGTATTGCTAAAAAATCTTGCACTTTCTTGCATTTTTTTATTACCGAATTTTTTCCTTCTAAAATCAGAATTTTCTCTCTTTACGGTATTAGTTATACTTTCAAACTATTTAAATAGTTTAGCAAGAGTCTTGCTTTTTTCTTGCTTTTGTCTTGGTCTTGCTCACTTGAGTCTTGGCATTGGTCTTGCAGCCATACTTATAGTCTTGGTCTTGGTCTTGGTCTTGCTCTTGGTATACATAGTCTTGATCTTGAAAAAAAATGCAAGACCAAGACAAGACTGCAAGACTAAGACTAATTTTGCTCACCACTACTTATGATAATATAAAAGGGTTCCTGGAATCTTTACCCGTAGGCACAATTTCCGCAATACAAATTCAGTTTTAATTCAGGCATTTCTATACCTGTCCCAACTAATGTTCTTTTAGCTTATGTAGTCTTACTTATTCGATATTTCATCTGCGGATACTCATAGGTGACCATACGTCCCGTATTTTTAGCGAATTTCTAGAATGAAAATTTAGCTATAACAGCCGCTGTTATGGTGAGACTTAAACCTGGAGTGTTACAGAAATTTGTTTCGAGGTCCTCTACAGGCCTCAAAACAAATTCATGACAACTCGAACGAAGCATCAATTTTTACGAAATTCGATGAAAACGGAAATCCGAAAATCTTGGATGTGTTTGTTAGCCAGTTCCGGCCGATTTTCGGAACCGGGTATTTTCGTTCTTTTTCGACAAAAAATTAGTTTTGGCAAAATTTTTCAAAATTCAAAGTTTTTTTAAACTACCCCAAAAAAGCAAAAAAATCATTTAAGATAGTTTTTGAGCCATCCTTTTTAATTTTTAAAAAATTCTACGTATTTTACCAATTACTTTAATTAACTAATTTTTAGTGTTTAAAACCCTATCGTGGCTTTTCTCTTTATATGAGGTGCTAAAATTTTTGAATGATCTCAAAATGTTTGCTTTTGCTGATCAATTAATGAGATATATTGACCAATTGCATATGACTAATTTGTGACCTATTAGACTGAATTTTTTCAATGATAAGCTTTTTAGATTGGGTGCTAGCATCATGGAATCGATGAAACAAAAGTAGTATAATAACATTGTAATGTTCACTTTTCCTTTACTCATAATGGAGGAAGCGACACCAATCAGTATCTACGTAGTCAGGAGCATAAGAATGCTGAAAATACTTTGGCTTCAATCAAGTTTTTTTGTTGGAAATGTGCCCACCTTAAGTATTAATGGATATTATGTCAAAAGATATTTCCACAAGATTAAATATTCAAAATAATGTTTGCGATTTAAGATGTCTGTCAGCACGGAAAATTTGAATTTCAAAGAACAAAATTCAGTAGATAATGTATTATGGAAGCACCATATACAGTCTACTATAGAAGACAACAATCGAGTCAGGTAGCCTCCACCGTGTAAGCTAAAAACAACTAATTAACATAATATAAATATTAATTTATAATAAAATTTCAATTTGTATATCATCAGCCTCTGCAATAATATTTCTTTTCAAATGAATAAGCCCTGTAGGTGTACATACCAATGTATACCCAAAAAAAACCCTTATTAAATTTATAACAAACAACACATCTAAAATACAGATATATGCGATGCATCTATATAAAAAGCGCGCGAGCCAAGAATTATATCTGTCGCTATAATCTTTATACCTACTGAGATGATCATCTATCCGCACCACCATAGATATAATATACTCTATGAAAAAAAAAAATTATAAATAATGTATATTACAACTGACTATGGGGTTTACCTTTTTTTTATATCCATTGTATATGAGTCGCGTGCCGACTATTAAAAAACGGCAACCATCACCAAAGGGGTAAAAAGTAAATTGGTAAAAAAATGCATCAACTACCTGTTTAGACCAAAAAATATTTCCTTACTTTTTTTGGATTCTAATTTCTTTTTTTATTGTCATTGAATAAAAAACTTTTTTCCTTATTAGTTGGTTAACCCCTCTAATTATCGATGTGGTTAAAGAGTTGTGTACAAATGATTATTAGTTTTTTTTTTGTTGAAAAAAATTTCAGCAAATTTACCTGAAAATTTTTTGGACAAAGAAACCCTTTTATTAGTATTTAGTTTGGTGTATTTCCTTCCTGCTTAAAAAATATAAATAAATAAATATTGACTATTGAAATAAAAAAGGGTTTATTGGATTAGTTTTTGGATAATAATATAGGTAATTTGTCAAAAATATGACTTTATGATATTTTTAGGGTTATTTTAGGTGAATTAACACAAATAATTGAACAATGTCGTTATAGTAAAGTACAAATGAGCTTGTATGATGAATCGATTTTTAATTTTTGTTTCATACTGTATAGTAATGTTGGTCTGTTTCTCGAATGAAATAAAAATTGACAAAGAATTAGTGTTAACATTGTAAATACAACTGCGTGAAAATATTCTGAATGAAAGTTACTTGTTTGTAGGTGTAGATAAAGGTTTAGGTAATATTTCCTTTGCTTTTTTGTTATATAAAGGGGAGGGGGTATCAATACTCGTGTACAGAAATCATCTTATTGAAATTTAAAAAAAAAATTGTGTTTTGAAAATATGATACCGGAGTTTTTTTCTCCATTTTACCGTTAAATCTTTCGTTACTGTTAAATTACATTATTTCGTAGCCCTGTAATTTAATTTTTGGTGTAAATGACCATCCCGATTTTTTTCAAATGGCCGAAAATTGTGGATTTTGAATGGTCAAAAGTTGTCGCTAATTCTTGACAGTTTGCCTCAGGTTTCTCTTTATTTCTTGACGCTTTGTTTCGTCGTCAATATGCACAGGTTGACCGGAGGGAGTTTCATCTTCCAAAGAAAAATTACCCTTTTGAAATCTACCAAACCACTTTTCAAAGTTCTGTCAGAAAGTGCATCATCACCATAAACACTACAAATATTTCTCGTTGCTGTATTAGTACCTTTTTTATTTAAACTCGTATAACATGACACGATGTTCCTTGATGTCTAAGATTGCTCATTATTACTGACAAAAAAATTATTTAAACACTGTTTAAAGATGCATGATACAATTGATACATATTAGAAGCAACACTATCGACCAAACACTAACATGTTCGTGCATGTTTCGTTTGTGGTTGCTACTTGAAGAAATATGAATTCATCCGAGCGGCTCCGAAAATTGCACGAACTTTTCGGATGACCTAATAGAATTCAGAGATAGTAGACCTCGTAATCTGCAGAGTAATAAAAAATACATTTTCGGTTCAAGTCGATAAAAGTTTGTTAAGGGGATAACCTCTTAGGCCAAGGTGAGTTTCAGCCGATTTACGGATGAATAATTTTTGGAACTGTTAGCCATTAAATAATTTTCTATACGTCCAATAATGCTGAATAATTACTTGATGATGGAAATATCAAAAAGCGAATAAAGCCAAAATATTTAAAACAAGTACAACTCAAAAAAGTGCTCGATTTGTGTACGTAATCTAAAACAGCTATTGAAAACCTGTAGTAAAACTCTCAATTTTAATTAGGGACAACTTTTTTTAAACTGTGACTTCCGGTTTTTTAAAATTTGATTGTACGTATATTATTAGTCCTATTATTTTAAAATTTAAACAAATTGCTACAAAAATAAACGTAAAAATTGAAACAGTTTTATCAGTTAAGAAATAGGGGAACTAATTCAAAGTATTTACTCTGATAAAGTGATAAGAAAACGTGTCTGGTTCCATATATCTCGTTGTTTGATATTTGCACATGAAACAAAGTGTTATATTCAAAAATATAAATTAAACAAACTGCATATTTGTTGAGGTACACATTTTAAATAGAATTTTGTAAGGATTATTTGCATGGCACATAAAAATGTGTTGATTTTAACAGTTTACCCGAATCAATCCAAACAAAGTTATGTCATTAGAGCTTAGTTATGTTTCTGTACGAAAATTTACAAAATTTGGAAACCGTAGTTAGAAAGTTTTTTCGCCGAAATGAACCCCGGAGAGACTTTTTGGCGTACCGTAAAACCGTCTAGACCCGGACAAGAGGTCTAGACCCGGACACTTTGCACCAATCTTCAAATTAATTAATTTCTTCATTAACCTGCAACAATAAACATTTATTCTTGACGTCATTAGAGAGAGAAAAACATCCTCTAAACAGCTGTACCAATTAAAACTACGGATTTCAACATTTACTATCTCATTTTACAGAATTACTATCCTACAGTTTTTCAAAGAAATAAAATGTGTGTCTAACTTAGACATGTAATTTTCGTCATAATTTTTATATTGTTTTAGTTTTGACATGTATGTGTTCAGAATTTTATCGCGCATCATTTAATGATGTTTGAAGTTATATTCGATGTATATATAAAAAAATACATGTTATGTATGTATATCCGTTTAGACCCGGACACATCAGTATATTACTCTATGGTCGCGATTCGCACCAGTTGTAACTCCCACTGTCCATACGTTAATATTCCCCCCAGAATTACGCGGTTTATGCCTCCTTCTGGTGTCATATCGTAAGTATGTTTACTTTATAAAGAGGCATACTATGCATTGCCCCCTCCCCCTTCCCACAAAATATTTTGAAATCTTTGACAGGTTTAAAGACATCAGACGATATAAAACATTGTCCTAAACCCGACGGGAGAGGTTAGTTTGCATGTTATTACATTATTTAAGTAAGTGTCCGGGTCAAGACGGATTTGGGGTGTAGACCCGGACACTTACTAATTATTTTTATTTTTTTTATTTTTACTTATAATGAAACAAATGGGTCAGGGATATAACAAATAATATACGCTCTTTCTAATGGTAATACTTTTGTTGGTGATATCTATGAAGGAAACATGTATAAACATAAAACTATACCAAAAAATGTAAGAAAGTGTCCGGGTCTAGACGGTTTTACGGTTATTTATTTATTTTGGATATTTATAAGTTCTATTATTATAAATAAATTGATTTTTATTATTTATTGAAGTTTTAACAAAAACCACAAATATTTTTTTGTAAACATTTTTTCTTTTTTGGAAGAAAACTAATACTTCATAAGATGACGAGCAGTTTGTATTTAAAATTAAAAACTATTTCATTGTAATCTAATATTATTTTGTATATGATGTTGAATGCGTATGCAACCGCTGTACCATGGAACTTCTTTCTATTCTAAAGAAATGTGCAATTATTTTTTTCTGAAGTATCTATCAAAAGTGCAAACTAACGTATGCATATAAGAAGACTTCCTACACATATGCATAAGGATTTATTAACAATTGAATGTCCCTTTGAATTTCGTACAATTACATAATGTTTGTCAGTATTGGCGATTCATTCGATTACGGGCATATTAATCTGGTTAAGGTTTTTTTAATGTGTTAGAAGTTTAAATCAATTTAGAAACTTATCTGTACTTTTAATATTAAAGCACCTTAGGTAACGCACAAGTTCTCAAAGAATTCTCGAAAGATGTCTGAAATCCATTTAAGTATTAGTTCGAGGTCTCCGGATTAACACTTGTTTTATAATTTATGAAATTACTTCAGTGATCAATAAAATTATGTCTGTGTAGTCCAGGAAATCTGATGCAGGACTCCGTGCGAAATATTTTCTTTTTTTCTAGTTTCTTTTCTTCTGATTTTCTGGTACTCAAGCAAAATCAGAATTTGTAACTAACCCCCACTAAATGCTAATCAGGGCCGGTGCGACTATATAGGCAAACTAGGTGACCGGCTAGCGCACCAGAAATCGAGGGGCGCCAAAAATCTGGGGACGTAAAAATTATAAATTTTGCAAGTAGGTACTGTATGTATTTTTGTTAACTAAATTAACTTTCTAAATGTTTGTAGGTAATATTTATGTATTTTTATGTCAAAAAGATTGATCGGATACTTTGTATCTAGAAAAGTATATTAAGAAAGGGGTCAGTCGACCTACTTTTAATTATCTATTTTTAGGACTTTTTAGTGAAATAATTTTTTTAATGCTCAAAAAAGTGTCGATGTTTATTATCTGCATTACATGGCCAAATGGTCAAAAAACGACATTTCATGTTACACGATCTAATGTTATTTCAATTAATGACGAAAATGATTCCAAGCTACAAGAAATATATTCAGAGTTAAAGAATTAATTTTATACATTTCTATATTGCTTAAAAAGTGTCGATATTTATCTAAATTACATGGTCCACCAAGTGGCCGGAAAACGACATCTCATATTACACTACCTAATATTATTTCAGGTAATGGTGAAAATGACTCCGAGCTAGAAAAATTCAATTTACAATTAAATAATTGCTTTTGAACGTTTCTCTAATGTTAAAATAAGTGTCGATATTTATCTTGCATCACATGGTCGGCTAAGCGCGGCTGCACACCTAGGAGATACGACACGAGAGATACGACATGTGAGACATAAGAAATGTGTCGCTTGAAGACACCCATCGCTTGAGTACATTTAAATTGCATTGAAAACACAAAATTGATGCACACCTAGGAGATATGACATGAGCGACACAGACATTTGTTTTAAGCGACACAGCGTGCGTGTCTCCTGTCGCTCGTGTCGAACGACATGTAAGATAAATTTAAAAATTAAATTATACAGTTCAAAACACTCTCAAGAATATTAGACATATTTATTATCGTATCAGTCCTCGTTATTAAGGATAATAACAAGGATAGTATCCGATCCAATGTTATTTTTATAGGGTTCCAATTGAGCGACCACTTCAAAAAAAATTCAGTAACTGTGCCCTAATGCACTTAATTACTGCACCAAGTCTCATCAAAATTCAAGGGCTGCAACATGGTAAAAAAAATATTTTTTATTTTTAATCTGCTGAACCGCCCCTCCAGTGGGTCCGACCCTGGAATTATATACATCAATCGAAAGTACTTTAAAAATAAAGTGTTGTGTCTCATAAAGTGTTTTTTCTTATCTCTTATAGTTTTCGAGATCTATCATTATCTTTGCAATATCTTTTGGTCAAAAGATTAAATGTGTAGTAGAATTCCTCATCTTTTTTTCGTTATTAATCATTTTATTATAATAAAAGAATCAAAAATAGCAATATACAAAATTTGAATGTTACGAATGTATTACTAAGAATTTCTTGTCTAATTTTTGAAAATACCGGCACGTGAGGAAATAGGAAAGATGATCCATGAAAGATGTGATGACTTGGGAAATATGTGTTTTAGAGGGTTTTTTTTTTTTTTTTTTTTTAATGTATAAAAAAGCATTTTTTTGCTAATTATATCAATAAATTTTCTTCAAAAATATTTTTTTTATGTAATATTAGATGCATACCGCCAATTTAAAACTCTTTTTGAAAAACTGTCAAATATCGTATTCAAATACTGTGTACTACCAAGGAGGTAAGTCCAAAAACGTTCCAAAAAATGTATCGTTTACAATTAATTTTGTTAATTATGTTAAAAATTACCCATTTTTATGAAATTATGCCCTAAAACAGTATTGTAAAAGTATTGTGAATATCACAAAATTAACATGAAAAACTACTGTCACCAAATTGAGAAATTCCACTTGTTGTAGTGTCGTTCATGTCGTATCTCTCGTGTCGTATCTCCTAGATGTGCAGATGCCATGTCTTAAGACAAATGTCAGTGTCGCTCATGTCGTATCTCTCGTGTCGTATCTTCTAGGTGTGCAGCAGGGCTAATGTAAGTGGTCAGAAAACGACATTTCATATTACACGATCTAATGTTGTTCCAATTAATGACAGAAACGATTCTAGCCTACAAGAATGACACAAAAAAAGACTGGTAGATTTGGCGACAATATCAACTGAACAAGAATAAGTGCAAACCATCGTCTTTAATGAACTAGTTCTTATATTTTCTAAGCTGAAGACTAAGGAAAGTAAAATATAATCTTCAGTTTTTTTTTTGTTTTCTGTTTTGTTATACTTTGTTTTCTTTATTCTTTTTTTTAATCTTTCTTTTTTTATTAATTATTTATTAATAATTTATTGTAAATAAATAAACATTAAGTACTGATTTAATTGTGTTAATATGCTTTACACGTTAAAAGTTGAATATTCATTGTATGACTTTTAATTGTTATTATGTTTAAATAAGTGTTTATCAAGTTCGGGGGCATCAAAAGATATTTCTCTTTGATTGGTGAAAATTTGATTTCTATACCTGCGAAATTTATCGATATAATTTAGCCGAAATGATTTTAATCTTTTTTGACATGCCTCAAATTTTCATGTCAAGTCAAAAACGGTATTTATAAGAGGGAAATAAAACAACTTCACTTTGGAGCTCAATATTTCACAGCCAGGGCTTAAAAATTGAAATGGTAAAAGGAATTTCAACTTCATTTTACGAACCCTTTCGAATGATAACTTACAGGATGTTGCACATGAAAAAAACTTTCCGATACAAGCGACTATATCTCAAGAAACGAAGAAGTTTTTTTTGTGGTAGATGTAGAGGTTTACACTTGTAGCATAAAATAAACAATTTTATGCCCTAGGGCCCTAGGCATATGGCAGATAGGCATGACGAAACTATAACGATTCTGAGATTTTTGCTTCGGGACCCTAAAACGTACAAAACTGTTGAATATCACTGGTATATTAAATGATGAAATGACAAACATCTTTAGACATATATTATTCGATCAAAGATAGAAAATATAAGATGCTATTATAAAATGAATTGAATGGTTTGGTCCTAAAATTTGAATAGACCGAGTGGCGGGCTGATTATTTTGATTCCGATGCAGCGGAGATGTCGTGTAAAGGAGATGTAATTGAAAATTATAATACATTATGGGTACACAAGCTGAGGCGACCAAATTAACCGAAAACCGAGGAGTGGAGAAACGAAGCGATATTATAATACAGTGTACCCATCCATGGCATGGTAAGGTGGCGGTGCGGGTGATTGAGCGGGGTAACAAAGACATTTATCATTGCAAATGTTTAAAGTAGATTTGATTGTGTGTATGTTCAGGAACAGGAAGGGTCTTCAAAAATGTTATTCGCTTGAGGATGTTGACCTAAGAAATCACAGGTAGGTACGTTTTGATAAATTTTATATATATATATATATATATATATATATATATATATATATATATATATATATATATATATATATATATATATATATAATATAAATTCAAATGGATACAAAGCATATTTAGTTATATATAGCGCAACCTGATAATTACAACGTTAGGTGTAAATAAAGATTTGAGAATTGAGATAGGTACTTAGTTAAATTTTGAGTAAGATACTTAGGATTTTTATTAATGACGCAGTAATTCCAGAAATTTGCATAACTTTTGCTACGTAATTTGATTTGCCAATGATCTAGATCGACTAAGGTAATGAATTCCTTCATATTTTGTTAATGTTTGCACTTCTTAAGAAACCAATTTTCGAAACGGCTTCAATAACCTGTTTGAACCATTTTCTTACTGCTAGAAATGGCAGCTGAGTTCTTTCTGTTTAGATTTGAACTCTAAATGAAGTAATAGCTCAAAATTACACCCAAATTTTATCCTGTCCAACTTTTACTCAGTAGGTAAGATTAATTGAAGTCGAGAGTGAATAAATTTATTAATCAACATTTAGAGTTAAGTAGTGGTACGATTACTGACATTACTCATTGAACTCCCCCTCTTTTATTTTGGGATAATATCTGAAAATTGAAGTACGACCCGGGAGGTTAAAAATTTATAAACTTAGTAATGTATTTTGAAAGTGTTTTCAAATAGTGTTAGCGAAAAATTCGTCATTCCGTTTAGTGTGTAGTTTAATCGTGATTTCTTGAAACGTTGAATCGTTATGAGGGGGACCGCTATTCAGAAATCTAATAGCTTGCTCTGTATAAGAATAGTGTCGACACTGTTTCTTGGTAAAAGTGTCTCCGTCTTGCCTAGTCTATTTCAGCTTTAAATAAAACTTTGTTAAAGACTCTTACTAAACTTTCATTTTAAATTGACTTTTATAATATAGTAACTGGTTTTACTGTACAATGAACTAGAAAATAATAAGATATCTGTTCGTCATTGGTTACGTAAACAAAATAATGTCAACCCTCATTCATATCTTTCTTTTCTCCTTCTGTCTTGGTTATGTTGGTTTGGTGAGTCGGAGCAGGAGCAAGGAGCTTGTCCAAAATTCATAATATATTATAAAATATGTCTACCGATGTACCTACATAGGAGTAATATTCCATATATTTATTGGTATCCAAAATAATAGCATAGTCATTTTATATAATAACAAACAACCAAAATTTTTTAAAAGTGGTTACTGGTAATTTTTTGATGTCTATGAACGTGTATGATTTTGATTCATTTTTGAAAGTATTCTTCAAAAAACTTGACTTTCATGCTTCATTTTATATATAATATAATGTAAAAGATTTATGCGAATATAATACATGATACTTGAAGTAAAATTTTGATGAATTAAGTAAAAAGAAAGATGATCTTTAACGCTTGAATTATGCTTTTTTTTTATCTCTATGAATGCTTAGAAGTAGTTGGGTGGGGAATTATTCAAAACAATCGCTCTGATTCCTTAAATCAGTTTTTCTATGGTTTTATTATTTTTTTTTCGCTGAAAAAGTTAAAGACATTAATTTATCTACACCACTGATTGAGTGATTGATTTAATTTCCGTTTTAGTTTCGTTTCCTGTAAAGAATCTAGAACAAGCCAAGAGTAGGTATGCCCTTTTCCGCTATTAGAAATTATATTTAAAACCAAAAGATTAAGAATGTTTGCTTCTGTGTGTTCGGATATGGTATAAGCTTTTGCGCAATATTTAGGTACCTTTTTAACGTGACAATTTTCTTGTTAAAAAACAAAGTTTTTTAGTAAAAATTTCTTCATAGTTATTTGACAGCCTATTTCTTTTTTGCTGTTATAAATATATGTTAAAATAAATTACATAAAATCAATCCTAGGAATAAGTAGTAAGGATTGGACAGTTTGGGAACCTCCTTCCCTCCTGCCGACTTTTTGAGTGACCTCGGCAGGAGGTAAAACTACCGAGGCGGTTCTAGAAGCCTCCGGCGGTGGGTGGAGCAAAACTTGGTCTCCAACCTAACGATATCTAGTGAAATTTTTTCTAACCTAACAGAACCCAATGGAACTTGACCTAACCTAACGAAACCTAAGTGAACTTAGCTTAACCTAACAAAAGTTTTTTCTAACCTAAGAACTGAAAAATTCCCTAACAGATGGCGCAGCCACCTTCGAGCCTGTGAATTCGCTACTAGATGGCGCAGCCACCTTCGAGCCTGTGAATTCGCTACTAGATGGCGTTGCTAGTCTGGATTCCTGTGTGTAAGTTTGAAAAATTGTCAATAGATGGCATCGAAAAACTTTTTTTTTGATAGTTAAACTAGCCATTAAAAGATGGCCTTGCTTTCATAATTTTATAATATTTTTATCTGAAAACAGGCTTAAACTATCAGCTGACGTCACTAAAGGTAAACTGATATCAAACAGCGAAGATTTCTCTCTAATATGCAAAAATGAATTTTATCATATGATTGTATATTTTTATCTGAAAACAGGTTTATACAGGTTTTCCTCTAAATAAAAACACATTTTTTTTTATTTTTAATTTTTAATTTTTATTAAATAAAAACACATTTGTTTATTTTTAATTTTTTAATTTTTTCTTATTTTAATAAATTTATTTTAAAAGAAATATTTTACAGTAAAAATGTTTAAATGTTATTACAATAATATTTGTATATGGATATGACATTTTCCATGGCGCAAGTTGCTCCGGAATGATAGCCGCATTGAGGACTAGTGTATGTTGATGTTATGATTCTCAACTTAGGGCAAATTGTTATTTCTTCAAAGTTCATTATGGGCGCTGACGGTAGTAGTCGTTTCAAATAGCGTACTTTTTCTTCTCCCTTCGCATAGATGATGCGAGTTCCGTGTAGATTGTTTATTAAAATGTATTGTAGTTCCTCGTATTCAATATGTCCATCCATCCAGGCGAACCCATGATGGTTTTTCCGTAACCAGCGAGCTGTGCGTTGATCCTTTTCACTTAATCCGCAAAACGGTATTGGTGATTTGAAAATATAGTGTTGTAGTATATAATCTTCACCACAATTTTCTTCGGAAGAATCGAATTTCAACAGAGCTAATTCCTTTATGTAGAATTTCCCATTTGTTGAATTTGGAAATCCTTGGAAGTCAACAATTGCTGCGTCGGTCTTCATTGTGCGTTGTCTAGAGCGAAACTGGCTGATTTATAGTCGGATTGCGATGCTTTTATACATTTTTTGTAACAATATTCGTCAATGGATTATATTGAACCACACGGTCATGTAGTAGAAGACAGAATGCTGATGTATTCTCCGACACCTCCTTCAACGTTTTAAATTCAATTCGAATATCCGCCGGTCAACTTTTCAATGATTCGTTATCGTGTTATTTTATTGTGTAAAATCAATTAGTTTGTCGACCCCGAGTTGGTGTAGTGGTTAGCAACTCCGCTCTTATCTGGTAGATTGTGA
Source organism: Brachynemurus nebulosus (assembly GCA_035578155.1). Taxonomy (NCBI): domain Eukaryota; kingdom Metazoa; phylum Arthropoda; class Insecta; order Neuroptera; family Myrmeleontidae; genus Brachynemurus; species Brachynemurus nebulosus. The sequence goes on from JAPWDM010000001.1 coordinate 25,063,701, forward strand.
GTTCGAAACCAACCGGGGGAGATTCGTCATCTACATTACTACGCCGCTCATTAGTTTATCGTAGAATTGTTGGTATTTCAGAGTTTTCAACGAGTTGTTTAATAATTTCCTCTCGACGCTTCGCTTTACTTAGTTCTCTTAATTCTGCGTTAGAACATTGAAGAAGATTGATGTAATGATCCGTAAATTACATACAACAGAAATATTCCGATATTTCAATATTTCGTCTATAATTGAACTTGAAAAGTCTACAAACCACCTCTATAAATTCAATGGTGTTTGTTGAATAATTTTTTACTATTTTAATACACAAGTCAACCAATTGGTGATCTTTGATTCCTCACAGAACACTTTCTTGCATATGCACAAATTTTTAATATAATTATAAATTTTACAAGTTAAAAAAGTGATCATTGTGTACCTATTTTTGTTTAAAACTATACTTAATAAAAAAAAATTTTAAGAAAAAAAACCGATCTTTTGATTTACACCGATCCCCTAAAGAGAAATCAAACTAATTTTTGATATTATATCTTAAACTTGATGTATATATAAAAATTCCATTTACAATTATGGTACACCATATATACTCGTAAATTTTACAAAAATGTATCACTCTGTACATTTTTTAAATCTGTGTGCATATTCTTTGATGTTATTTAATCAGCTAAATCTTTAATCAACTAAATCAGCTAAAATTGTTACATACTTACGTTATAAATATCTAAGTGTGTATTTTTCTTTTAAATAATATATAACTTAGAAATACTCATGATTACTTTACTATAGCTGTAATCACGCGATATCATGTTATAAAATACATAAGAATTTACTCATTTAATGTAAAAATATTTGGTCATCAACAATTAAATAAAAACGAATTTTTTTAAAATATATATAGTAATATAATATTTCGCATATATACAGTACTCTGTTAAAAGTATGGGTTTCTACACCGTTAAAAACATATATTTTACAATATCAATATATTGTAAAAAATCATATTTCTTAATATTTTTAAAACTGAATATGTAATATCAAGAATTTAAAACAGTTTTGAAACATTAATTTCTCCTCATAATATTTTTTTTTGTCTTAAATTAATAGCACAATGTTCCATATATTTTAAGAAAATTTTTCTTTTAATATTTTATAACTTATCTAAAAAATTTATAGCTATTTTTATCAAAAAATTTATTACTTGCTATTGTTAAAAAATTAGTTAAATATATCTATAGGTATTAAGTGACCCCTAGTTTTGTGAAAGACGGTAGTAATAGCAATTCATCTTAAATACGAAATTATTTTATCAATGCTAAATAAGCGTTTTTTTTTTCTCATATTATCATACTCCAATATATTGTATATTATTATAATTTATAAAAATGTGTTTTATTTATTAAAAAATTTAGCAAAATTTTAAATAATATCGCGTCAAAATAATATTCAGAAGTCAATAAAAGACAATAGCAGTAAATTTATTAAGATAACTATAAATAAATATTAATCTAATGTTGAAATATTTATTATTAAAAATAGTACTGCTTAGTAGAAAATTAGGTACCTATTGTTTTGTTTTCAAATTTACCTTTTTGCAATTAAAGAAAATTTTAGTAACTATCGATGCCTATATAAAACGATACCCATAAAAGACAAGCATGCTCTGATCTCAACAATTTTTTCCCATGTTAAATTTGTATGTTCTTATTTCGCTGAAACTTATTATGTTTATATATTCCCCCGCAATATTTTCTACCATAAACAATAGTTATAGCAAGCTAGGTAGGTATTGAATAAGTATTTTTTGTTTGTTAATTTATTGATGATAGAGAAAAAAAATTATGATTTTATAGACAGTGAAATACATTTAAACTATTTTTTTTTTGCAGTTTAATTTTGTAAAAACACCTAAAAATTATCAGTCACAGACAAATATTTCTAAGCAAACGAATTGAAAATGTAGTTTTATATCATAAGAATAAATGCGTATATATAGGGTGGACAGTAAATAACTCTCATAATTTTTAAAGAGCGGATGAAAACTTTAATTTTGGATTACGAAATTTTATTTTTTTTCCGGAGTTAAGCTGCATTCAATTAATTAACCCTTTCCTGCACAACAGTTTTAGATCATTACTGTGCAAACGATACTTCAAATTAGCAAATCATTAATAACATGGGTAAATACTTATTAGCAAGAATTACATAGTTTACACATATGTTCTATCGCACCAGAATGTTAATAGGACAATGCGATTTAATTGCCTATATTCAGGAGCAAGCAAAAACATTACCTATTTTAATAACTTAGAAAATACACATTACATAGTTCGTTGTAAGAACAATCATTTCGGTGATCTTTTTTTTTTTTTAACGAATTACTAAATTTGCTTAAGGACTATGGTATGTAAGAAATAACAACACTCACATAATTTTAAAATAATTAACATATAGCTATTGGAAAAGTTACAAAGATTTTTTTAACAACTTATTAAATGCTGATAGCTTATTTTAATATCTCCTATAGGGCCTTAAGTATAACCCTTCACCCGAAATTTTTTCATCACCATCGTTGGCGACTGTATTCTCGTCATCATCAGCTTCTCCTTCGCTCGCAGTATCTTCGCTATCGCTAGTAGATGTTTTTTCATCATCATTGAATACATATTTTAACACTGGTTCAATAATATCATGCTTTTCCAATTCCCTAGTTATTGAGATAATCCGCTTTCCAATGTCACTTTCCTTTAAATTATTAAAATGGCTTCGTTTTTTCTCGTTTTCGATATAATCCGCGAAGCTGGGATTTATAATATGACTCCTTTCCATTAAATTGCACACAGTATTAACCATTTCTTCTCCAATTTGCGTCTGAGTCGCTAAACTTCTTAGTTCATCAACTAAATGGTTCGGGTCATCAAAATATTCTTCTCCATCAACAGGTTTCGAATGGCCATTATGAAGGCTAGCATTTTCATCATCATATTTGAAACGTTTAGCTCCGCCATTTGTTGAGTTAGATGTCGAAGGTTGTTCCTTTTCTCCTGAATTTTTATTTTCTTGCTCTTCATCCTTTGCGCATGCGTTCTGAAGCTCTTTGACCATTAATATGTCTAGAGCAGTTTGTAAGAGACCAGCCATCTTTGGAGTAAAACTTGTTTCTTTGTAGTTATCAGGCGATGGTAAATGCTTTTGTTCATCAGATCGATTATCTTCATCATTCGCCGATTGTAGAATATTATGCGAGTTTTTTAAAGCGTGGAATTTACGTCTGATTGCTTCTGCTGCAGCCATCATACTTTGATTAAAAGTATTCAAGTTTCTTGTAGATAGATCTGTATCATCTTCCTGCTGATTTTGAAATACTGGTGCTTTATCTTCCTTTTCTTCATTTCTTGCTTCAAAACTATATTCGGTTTCATTATCATCATTTTCATCATTAGATTTTGACGATTCACTTTGTCTCCTGTTCTCCGCGCTGTTCACTTGTGTCCCATTATTTACCGTGGTATATTCAAACTGATTATTTGCGATCTGGTCATTATTGTTTGTTTCATGTTCCTGAGTATGCACTCTTCTTTTCATATGACGTAAAAGAGAACTTCTCCGCGAAAATGTCTTGTCACAACGTATACAGTTAAACATTTTGATAGATGTGAAGAGTTCGATTTATAACATAACACTGATTAGTTTTTATATCGACATGATCTTATATAGTACAACCAGAGCAGAATTGACGTAAAGTAATGACACCAAAATGCACCAAAGGTGCACCAAATGACACCAAACTGCACCAAAGGTGCACCAAATGACACCAAACTGCACCAAAGTTGCACCAAATGACACCAAACTGCACCAAAGGTGCACCAAATGACACCAAACTGCACCAATTGACACCAAACTGCACCAAATGACACCAAACTGCATCAAAAGACACCAAAATGATACCAAAAACAAATTCTAAAATCCATCAGTTTCTGTGCTGCTTTACTGTTGGCGTTACTTTACGTCAATTCTGCTCTGGTTGTACTATATAAGATCATGTCGATATAAAAGCTAATCAGTGTTATGTTATAAATCGAACTATTCACATCTATCAAAATGTTTAATTGTATACGTTGTGACAAGACATTTTCGCGGAGAAGTTCTCTTTTACGTCATATGAAAAGAAGAGTGCATACTCAGGAACATGAAACAAACAATAATGACCAGATCGCAAATAATCAGTTTGAATATACCACGGTAAATAATGGGACACAAGTGAACAGCGCGGAGAACAGGAGACAAAGTGAATCGTCAAAATCTAATGATGAAAATGATGATAATGAAACCGAATATAGTTTTGAAGCAAGAAATGAAGAAAAGGAAGATAAAGCACCAGTATTTCAAAATCAGCAGGAAGATGATACAGATCTATCTACAAGAAACTTGAATACTTTTAATCAAAGTATGATGGCTGCAGCAGAAGCAATCAGACGTAAATTCCACGCTTTAAAAAACTCGCATAATATTCTACAATCGGCGAATGATGAAGATAATCGATCTGATGAACAAAAGCATTTACCATCGCCTGATAACTACAAAGAAACAAGTTTTACTCCAAAGATGGCTGGTCTCTTACAAACTGCTCTAGACATATTAATGGTCAAAGAGCTTCAGAACGCATGCGCAAAGGATGAAGAGCAAGAAAATAAAAATTCAGGAGAAAAGGAACAACCTTCGACATCTAACTCAACAAATGGCGGAGCTAAACGTTTCAAATATGATGATGAAAATGCTAGCCTTCATAATGGCCATTCGAAACCTGTTGATGGAGAAGAATATTTTGATGACCCGAACCATTTAGTTGATGAACTAAGAAGTTTAGCGACTCAGACGCAAATTGGAGAAGAAATGGTTAATACTGTGTGCAATTTAATGGAAAGGAGTCATATTATAAATCCCAGCTTCGCGGATTATATCGAAAACGAGAAAAAACGAAGCCATTTTAATAATTTAAAGGAAAGTGACATTGGAAAGCGGATTATCTCAATAACTAGGGAATTGGAAAAGCATGATATTATTGAACCAGTGTTAAAATATGTATTCAATGATGATGAAAAAACATCTACTAGCGATAGCGAAGATACTGCGAGCGAAGGAGAAGCTGATGATGACGAGAATACAGTCGCCAACGATGGTGATGAAAAAATTTCGGGTGAAGGGTTATACTTAAGGCCCTATAGGAGATATTAAAATAAGCTATCAGCATTTAATAAGTTGTTAAAAAAATCTTTGTAACTTTTCCAATAGCTATATGTTAATTATTTTAAAATTATGTGAGTGTTGTTATTTCTTACATACCATAGTCCTTAAGCAAATTTAGTAATTCGTTAAAAAAAAAAAAAGATCACCGAAATGATTGTTCTTACAACGAACTATGTAATGTGTATTTTCTAAGTTATTAAAATAGGTAATGTTTTTGCTTGCTCCTGAATATAGGCAATTAAATCGCATTGTCCTATTAACATTCTGGTGCGATAGAACATATGTGTAAACTATGTAATTCTTGCTAATAAGTATTTACCCATGTTATTAATGATTTGCTAATTTGAAGTATCGTTTGCACAGTAATGATCTAAAACTGTTGTGCAGGAAAGGGTTAATTAATTGAATGCAGCTTAACTCCGGAAAAAAAATAAAATTTCGTAATCCAAAATTAAAGTTTTCATCCGCTCTTTAAAAATTATGAGAGTTATTTACTGTCCACCCTATATATACGCATTTATTCTTATGATATAAAACTACATTTTCAATTCGTTTGCTTAGAAATATTTGTCTGTGACTGATAATTTTTAGGTGTTTTTACAAAATTAAACTGCAAAAAAAAAATAGTTTAAATGTATTTCACTGTCTATAAAATCATAATTTTTTTTCTCTATCATCAATAAATTAACAAACAAAAAATACTTATTCAATACCTACCTAGCTTGCTATAACTATTGTTTATGGTAGAAAATATTGCGGGGGAATATATAAACATAATAAGTTTCAGCGAAATAAGAACATACAAATTTAACATGGGAAAAAATTGTTGAGATCAGAGCATGCTTGTCTTTTATGGGTATCGTTTTATATAGGCATCGATAGTTACTAAAATTTTCTTTAATTGCAAAAAGGTAAATTTGAAAACAAAACAATAGGTACCTAATTTTCTACTAAGCAGTACTATTTTTAATAATAAATATTTCAACATTAGATTAATATTTATTTATAGTTATCTTAATAAATTTACTGCTATTGTCTTTTATTGACTTCTGAATATTATTTTGACGCGATATTATTTAAAATTTTGCTAAATTTTTTAATAAATAAAACACATTTTTATAAATTATAATAATATACAATATATTGGAGTATGATAATATGAGAAAAAAAAAACGCTTATTTAGCATTGATAAAATAATTTCGTATTTAAGATGAATTGCTATTACTACCGTCTTTCACAAAACTAGGGGTCACTTAATACCTATAGATATATTTAACTAATTTTTTAACAATAGCAAGTAATAAATTTTTTGATAAAAATAGCTATAAATTTTTTAGATAAGTTATAAAATATTAAAAGAAAAATTTTCTTAAAATATATGGAACATTGTGCTATTAATTTAAGACAAAAAAAAATATTATGAGGAGAAATTAATGTTTCAAAACTGTTTTAAATTCTTGATATTACATATTCAGTTTTAAAAATATTAAGAAATATGATTTTTTACAATATATTGATATTGTAAAATATATGTTTTTAACGGTGTAGAAACCCATACTTTTAACAGAGTACTGTATATATGCGAAATATTATATTACTATATATATTTTAAAAAAATTCGTTTTTATTTAATTGTTGATGACCAAATATTTTTACATTAAATGAGTAAATTCTTATGTATTTTATAACATGATATCGCGTGATTACAGCTATAGTAAAGTAATCATGAGTATTTCTAAGTTATATATTATTTAAAAGAAAAATACACACTTAGATATTTATAACGTAAGTATGTAACAATTTTAGCTGATTTAGTTGATTAAAGATTTAGCTGATTAAATAACATCAAAGAATATGCACACAGATTTAAAAAATGTACAGAGTGATACATTTTTGTAAAATTTACGAGTATATATGGTGTACCATAATTGTAAATGGAATTTTTATATATACATCAAGTTTAAGATATAATATCAAAAATTAGTTTGATTTCTCTTTAGGGGATCGGTGTAAATCAAAAGATCGGTTTTTTTTCTTAAAATTTTTTTTTATTAAGTATAGTTTTAAACAAAAATAGGTACACAATGATCACTTTTTTAACTTGTAAAATTTATAATTATATTAAAAATTTGTGCATATGCAAGAAAGTGTTCTGTGAGGAATCAAAGATCACCAATTGGTTGACTTGTGTATTAAAATAGTAAAAAATTATTCAACAAACACCATTGAATTTATAGAGGTGGTTTGTAGACTTTTCAAGTTCAATTATAGACGAAATATTGAAATATCGGAATATTTCTGTTGTATGTAATTTACGGATCATTACATCAATCTTCTTCAATGTTCTAACGCAGAATTAAGAGAACTAAGTAAAGCGAAGCGTCGAGAGGAAATTATTAAACAACTCGTTGAAAACTCTGAAATACCAACAATTCTACGATAAACTAATGAGCGGCGTAGTAATGTAGATGACGAATCTCCCCCGGTTGGTTTCGAACTCACAATCTACCAGATAAGAGCGGAGTTGCTAACCACTACACCAACTCGGGGTCGACAAACTAATTGATTTTACACAATAAAATAACACGATAACGAATCATTGAAAAGTTGACCGGCGGATATTCGAATTGAATTTAAAACGTTGAAGGAGGTGTCGGAGAATACATCAGCATTCTGTCTTCTACTACATGACCGTGTGGTTCAATATAATCCATTGACGAATATTGTTACAAAAAATGTATAAAAGCATCGCAATCCGACTATAAATCAGCCAGTTTCGCTCTAGACAACGCACAATGAAGACCGACGCAGCAATTGTTGACTTCCAAGGATTTCCAAATTCAACAAATGGGAAATTCTACATAAAGGAATTAGCTCTGTTGAAATTCGATTCTTCCGAAGAAAATTGTGGTGAAGATTATATACTACAACACTATATTTTCAAATCACCAATACCGTTTTGCGGATTAAGTGAAAAGGATCAACGCACAGCTCGCTGGTTACGGAAAAACCATCATGGGTTCGCCTGGATGGATGGACATATTGAATACGAGGAACTACAATACATTTTAATAAACAATCTACACGGAACTCGCATCATCTATGCGAAGGGAGAAGAAAAAGTACGCTATTTGAAACGACTACTACCGTCAGCGCCCATAATGAACTTTGAAGAAATAACAATTTGCCCTAAGTTGAGAATCATAACATCAACATACACTAGTCCTCAATGCGGCTATCATTCCGGAGCAACTTGCGCCATGGAAAATGTCATATCCATATACAAATATTATTGTAATAACATTTAAACATTTTTACTGTAAAATATTTCTTTTAAAATAAATTTATTAAAATAAGAAAAAATTAAAAAATTAAAAATAAACAAATGTGTTTTTATTTAATAAAAATTAAAAATTAAAAATAAAAAAAAATGTGTTTTTATTTAGAGGAAAACCTGTATAAACCTGTTTTCAGATAAAAATATACAATCATATGATAAAATTCATTTTTGCATATTAGAGAGAAATCTTCGCTGTTTGATATCAGTTTACCTTTAGTGACGTCAGCTGATAGTTTAAGCCTGTTTTCAGATAAAAATATTATAAAATTATGAAAGCAAGGCCATCTTTTAATGGCTAGTTTAACTATCAAAAAAAAAGTTTTTCGATGCCATCTATTGACAATTTTTCAAACTTACACACAGGAATCCAGACTAGCAACGCCATCTAGTAGCGAATTCACAGGCTCGAAGGTGGCTGCGCCATCTAGTAGCGAATTCACAGGCTCGAAGGTGGCTGCGCCATCTGTTAGGGAATTTTTCAGTTCTTAGGTTAGAAAAAACTTTTGTTAGGTTAAGCTAAGTTCACTTAGGTTTCGTTAGGTTAGGTCAAGTTCCATTGGGTTCTGTTAGGTTAGAAAAAATTTCACTAGATATCGTTAGGTTGGAGACCAAGTTTTGCTCCACCCACCGCCGGAGGCTTCTAGAACCGCCTCGGTAGTTTTGCCTCCTGCCGAGGTCACTCAAAAAGTCGGCAGGAGGGAAGGAGGTTCCCAAACTGTCCAATCCTTACTACTGGAATACATACCTTCAGCCAAAAGTAAACGTTTCCCAAGTCTAAAATGCAGCGTTTGCCAAACAATCAGGGCCGTAACTAGAATTTCAGGAGCCCCGGGGCAGGAAGTACTTTTGAGGCCCCTACGCCGCCCCGGGCAAAAAGAAAAGAGGCGACCATTTTTTTTTTGCTTGTCAGTCGTTTGTTTGTTTCCTGCCCTAATTTTACAGAAATACCGCCCTTAAAATTTGCTAAGAAATTTAGAAATGGGGAATTTCTTGTATTCTCTTGGGGGTCCCCTTTGGCTGGGGGTCCCGGGGCAATGCCTCGACTGCCTCAGCCTAGTTACGGCCCTGCAAACAATGTTCCACAAACAGTCATTAATTGTCTCGAAAAATAATATGCACCTGAGGTTAGAGAACATTTTTTTTTTTTGTGTCGTTAGAACAATTTAAAACAACTTTTAAAAGAAATTTTGGAAAGTAAACGGTAGTTTTTTAACAAGAAAAAACTTTAAATGAAACTAAAACATTTATGAATGTTGAAATACCAAGAAGGATTTACTAGGGGTACCATTGAAAGGGATACCATGTTTTCTATAGAAATATAGTGAAAAAAACATTCCAAAGTTAAAAAAAAAATTGTTTTCTGTAAGGAAAACAAATTGGATCAAGCTGATCGCAGTGTATTTTCAGGGAGAAGATAAGTGCTAGAAAAATCTTATAAAATCATTTTATCATAATATTTTTGTAGGTCTCTGAATAGGCAATAACTGTAGTACTGTCTGTTGCAGATATAAACTTTTAATGTCAAAAGTGTTTTGCATATTTAACGAATAAGGACTTGGCTTTCCCCCTTTTTAGGTATCCAGTTAGGTATTAACATAATTCAATAATTTTTGTATATAAAATACAAAAAGTAGAAAAATATTTCTTCAAAAGTTGTGGCAAAATTCTGTTTATTTTTCAATGAAAATTACAATTAGATTTGAAATGTAAATTCATGTTATTTCTTTATCACATTTTCACTAACGCTAAATTTGTTATCAATTAGTAATTTTTAATAAAAATTTATTGTGTGGGTTTATATGGAAAGTTATGGAATATTTTAAGAATAATGAACACAAGGAATATTTCTCAATAGGTGCAATAATATTATTATATTTATTAGGGTTTCGAAGAAAAAACTTTGGAACCGCTATAATTTTGTCAATTCCGTTTATTTGTATATACGTTCGTTCGTCACTTCCCCCCGATTCCTACATCTTTCGACCTACGAATATGAAGTTTTCCATGTATTTGCGACAGGTGTAGATATTAATTATGGTAGTTTTTCGTATTAGAAAGGGTGAATGAAATTTTTTTCACGTCTGACATCTTGTTGCATCTCGTTAGAAATGATTTTTCTTTTATCATTAGTAGAAGCTTTTGGTGAGTTCTAGACTCGCCATATTATGGACAAAAAACATTGTATAAAATATACCACATACCACCACTCAGCTCAGTTTTGACAAGAATTGAGCTGCTATGACCAGCGAAGTTTGACGCTAATAATACTTGAAATTGACACGAATAATTTTTGCAAGTAATAAACTTTAACTATTAATATCGTATAAAATCATATTGGTTTGTTAAAAAGAAAAGAATTATTTATAATTTAATCATTTCGATCTACCTCAAATATGAATATTCACAAAAAATTATTATCGCTGGAATCATGTTTACTTTAGGAATTATTTTTCTATTTAACTGTAATAAAATTGATCAGTTAGGTCAAGCGATTTAAAACATCAGTCGATAAAATTAACAAATTATTCTGTTACATATATGAGAACTATTATTTTTATTTGACATTACTACATAAGCGAATAATCATCATTGTGACAATTACACCACGCTCCTCTATATTTATCTGTTATTATTATAAACTGCACAGTAAATTTTGTGTTCTGCGTAAAAAAATACTAGTGGTTAAAATTTTTGTGTTAAATAAGTAACACAAACTTGCGTTAATGTAACATTTCGTGTTTGTGTTAAATGAAAATATTAACACAAATTTCGATTTAACAGAATAAAAATGTTAACCTGTTTTGAACAACAAATAAGTAACATAATATTTGTGTAGAGCAAAAGAATGTTATAAGTACGTAAGTTTCATTAGAATACCTATATATCTACCAAAATATATATAATAAAAAAGATGAGAGTAGTTCTTATTATTAAACAAAACCGAAAAATTGTAAGTTTTTTCAGTTATTGACGAATATAGTTTTATTAAACGTTTAAAAATGAAACAATTTTCTTACATTTTAAGGTTATTTTTTTACGGATTCAGTTACAAAAAATCATGTAAGCTTACGGGATTGTATATTATAATATACAATTTCGTAAGCTTACATGTTTTGTTGTAATTGAATCTGTAATAAAATTTATAATTGATTAAATCTGAAAAAACTTATAATTTTTCAGTTTTGTTTAATAATAAGAACTACTCTCATTTTTTTTATTATATACATTTTGGTAGATATATATGGCACAAATAAAAATTTTTACAAAGGACTGACTTACTTTGTGTTCTTTGAGTCTCATTTATAATAATATATGAACAAAATCGTTAAAATTTTTGACGATTTTCAAATATCTTAATTAAGCTGCAGTGGAAGTAAAATACTGAATAAAGAAGTTTAACAACTAACTCTGATAAATCTGGAAAATTAACACAAAATGTGTGTCCTCTTGTGTGTTAAATCATTGACACAAATCTTGTGTAAAGATTTGACACATATGCTTTGTGTTAAAATAACACAAACATTTGAGTGGACCGTTCTGGACATGTGAAATGTGTTAATTTTAACACAATTTTTTTTACTGTGTGTAATATCTGCTCTCGTCGAAGCATGACAAGGTTCCTCGCCGAAGTTCCTCGCTGAAGTGGGCTGAGGTCTGAATAGCGTTACAACACTAATCACGAAGAACCACGAAGTGACTTCCTACATTCTCGTTCTCGGTCAACTTCGTGAGAATGTAGAGTCTGCTTAAAAAATACACTTATTGTTAAATTCAAGATGACTTGATGACTTGATGATGCCAGACAGGTTAGCCAGATTCGTTAATTTTGTGATTCCAATTTCCAATTGCATATATAACACACAATCAGTGGCGTAAAATCTAATTATCAAAAAATTACAAACTAAATGTCTAGTGATGAGCAAATGCAAGACCAAGACCAAGACTTGGCAGTCTTGGTCTTGGTCTTGGTATTGCTAAAAAATCTTGCACTTTCTTGCGTTTTTTTATTAGCGAATTTTTTCCTTCTAAGATCAAAATTTTCTCTTTTTACGGTATTAATTATACTTTCAAACTATTTTAAATAGTTTAGCAAGAGTCTTGCTTCTTTCTTGCTTTTGTCTTGGTCTTGCTCAGTTGAGTCTTGGTATTCGTCTTGCAGCCATACTTATGGTTTTGGTCTTGGTCTTGCAAAAAATGCAAGACCAAGACAAGACTGCAAGACCAAGACTAATTTTGCTCATCACTATAAATGTCTTTATGTGATGTTACGTATACATATACAGGTATTTACTACTGAAATAAATTATATGAATGAAAGATGTTTACAAACATATATGTTCTTTCGGAAATCGAAAACAACTAACTTTGCCTTGATAAAAGTGAATTCGCGAATATTTACATACTTTAATACCGCATCTGCTTCCCATTTTTAAATTATGGTTTTTACCTAGCTGAACGTCACTGCAGGGCCGTGGAAATAGCGCCCTGGGAATAAAAATCATTTTTTTAAAAAATTACCTTCCATAGTGGTGAGAAAAAAAAGTAATTTTTAACGAGCCCTCTACCGATAGCTACTCCCACCCTCTCGTCGGGCCTGCGTCATTGAAGAAATGTATGAAACTTATAGTATTTTTGTGTATTTGTTATGGTTATTAGAGGTTTGTTTTACTCTTGTAATCATGGAAGGTCCGTTTTAAATTGTCATAAGAAAAATACGTATAGATCAATAACATGTATTTGACCTCCTTCTTTAGTAAATAGTGTCAGATTGATGTATCTTGACTTAAGTGAACGATATTTTATCCAGAAAACTATGAAAATCTCTAGTTACTAAAAAACCCTGACATAATGCGTGTCCAGTACGTACTTGACGAATTGTTATATATTTATTACCAGTGGGGAAACCAAAGAATCATAAGAAATTCACATTCTCGTACGTAGCATCAACCCTTAGCTTGTCTGTTAACACAAAACTTATTAATCACAATTGACGAAGAGTAAACAGGAAAAACTGGACAACGGACACTGATGTGAGGAAAAAAAAAACTATCAACAATAAAATTTTATATCAAAATCCAAATCACATGTGTCACATTACATCTATTTTGAACAATATGGCGGCTGACTACGGGTGGATAACAATAATTACTTTCAAAATGGCCGCCATATATTTTGGGTGTATTCGACAACGACGAACTCATTACCATCATAAAAAAAAAACGAAGCGGAAAATTCCCCCAAATAAGTGATGTATGTATACATAAAAACAATACTACCTATTTCTGAGTAAAAAGAAAAAAAAGCGCTAGTAAAAAACTCCAAGAGCAGATAACAAACAGAGAAAAGACATGATGGTTTACTCCAGCTTTTGTGTAGGGTGTAAGTTGCTTATTTGGTGCGATGACCACTTGTCTAACAATCCAATAATATGTGTATGTATGTGAAGGATAGGGTAGAGGATGCCATTCCCACAGGAACTACTATTGAGAATTGTATATGTGAATGACTAAATGTGTATGGTATGTCCAGACGTGGTAGGTATATGTACATATTATATGGATAGATATACGGGTATAAAACTAATAAGCGTTAGGGATCATTTGTGCGAGGTTGTGTTTTCCCCCCTTTACTTTTACTGGCAATGACCAATACCTCTACACCATGCACGACGACGATCAACCGTCCGATGATGATGCCGACTGTTTAGGGTTTAGGGTTATACTAGCACACAATCAATATAATGACCACGAATTTGTTCTTTGACAATGAAATTGTAAATGTTGGTGAATACTTTGTCGATTACGTTGTTGAAGATTTTTAATTTACATTATCAGCTAAAATAAAATTTTAAGATTATTTGGTCATAGCGTTGGACATGTGTAACCGCACGATGACTTTTTACGAGGCTCTCTCCTTTGATTTTTCAAAAATTGATACCCAAAATATAGGTGACGAGCAAAAAAAAGCCCTCTCATCATCCGCTTTCACCCACTTTCATTTTAGTTTTTCCAGGTCCTTAGGGAGGCGCGAAGTCCCAAAAGACGCCTCTGTGTAGCCGAGTATAACTCATAAACCTCGTAAAATCAGCACGTTCCTTAAATAGAGTATTTGCATAGATTGCTTGTAGTTGGTAAGTATTTTAGACTTTTATGCTGTAGCAGATTAGCTCTTTTTCTTTGATAAGAGATTTAAAGTGGACAAGGAGTTAAGTCTATTTCAATTAGAAATTTTTTGCAATTCAAACAAGGCAATTCGATCAAACAGCTGGACACGTGAGAGATTTCCAAATCTATAATTTAAATCTAATAATTTATTACACCTTTGGTAGCTAAAGCAATACTATTTTCAATGATTAAATTTGTTAGTACTTACAGTTTTGTATGGTATATATAGTTTCGAACAAAATTTCAAAATTCAGTTTAAAATCTGAAAAAAAAAGAACTTTTACTTGAAATCACTTCTTGCAGGTGGTTTGTGTTGGTGTTTGGGTCCTTAAAGCTATAAAATTAATTGAAAATAGAATTATAGAGCACGAGTAATGCTTCCAAGTGGAAATTCAACATTTTGATAGCAAAAGTTTCACTAAGTGTTTCTTTAACTGAAAGAGAATATTATTCGTTGTCATTTCAGTGGAAATAAAAAATCATTTTTGAACAGTTTCCGACAAAATACACAACCACATATTATAACAAAAACCGAAAATTTATATATAAAAACACGTATAATATGTGAATGTAGTCAGCTCTAACATCCTGATTAATCTTTCGTGCTGAGTTTTTGGCATTAGACGGAGGGGTTGAATGAAGACAGAAACTTGAATTATTGTTATTCACAAAAAAAAAAAAAAAACTAAACTAGAATCAAGAGGAAAAACTGTGCATAAAAACATGTGCGAATAATGGCCGCAGCGTGAATAATATGATTTTTGTTACCAATTTACAATTGTATATATTACTTTTTTTTCCGTTTTTTTCAATGTATGTCTGCATTTGCGATAATAAGACGTAAATTTATGTGTGCACGTACGCAACATGCACGTTTTGCATTAATTTTAGCAATAATTTTGGATTTCTCCACTAACCAAATCGGCTTTTTAATCAAAATCATTATTTTTAGCAACGGTTATTTCATGTTTTGCATTGTGGTATCACTGGATTTTTGAACTATTAATCATTGTGTTTGATTATATATTATTGTAACGTATGTGTGGAGAACATAACCTATAATTTAGATTTAAATAATTGTTAACTTAATATAGTTTTTAATCTTTTTTTTTTGAATTCTAATGAAATATTTGTAATTTTGTGATCTGATCTATTCTATCTTTTAAAAAATTTATTGTGTTAAACAGTATTCTGTCCAAATGACCAGAGTAAAGTAGAACTAAAAAAAAAAAGTATGATAGGTATTGTATTTTATTAATATTATATCATACTAATATTATATAATAACAAAGTAAAATTTGTGGTGTGGTGTTTGACAGGGAGAGCTTCTTTTAACTGATATGGAAAGGACTGATGGTAATACCTTAAGTTCTAATATAGGCTTCATTTCAAAGGTTTATAAATTGCCCTCTAGGGTCCTGGGGATTCATAAAACGCTTAAAATAAGCGACTGAACGGATCTTGAGCAAATTTTATTCAAATAGTAGGTATTATATGATAGATCCTTAAAAAAATAAACGTGATGTTAAAATTGACTTCTAGGATTGTAAGGATTCAAAGAAGTCTTATCAAGATTCTGAAACAAATCAGCGAATGTTTAGAAATGTTCTTCAGAACCTTGGTACCTCAAGGATGGTCCAAAATTAAAGTGTTCCTAAAATTTTCAATAAAGGTATCTACGGTTTTAAGGTGTGAAAATTAGATATGCTATTTAAATATGAATATGGCTACTTTAGAATGAATATGGCTACTACAGTGCGAACTTAAATCAAACAATAATGTCATGAACGTTTCGTAAGTCCTAGGCGTACTCACAAATTTACTTGGTAGTCACTACAAGGTGTCTATTGTCCACGTACCACTAATATAATTCCGTTTACGACGGACATCACAAAATTGGAATAATGCGGTCACCAAACTTTCGGCAGCATCTGCACTTCAACAACAAATTTAGGACCCACTTCCAAATAACTCACTGGCACCAGCCAAAAATTTCTGCACCACGTGGACACCAATTCCAACAGTACGCTTGCAATGAGACTCACCAGGCAATAAATGGTGAAGGGTTCCGAAGGAAAAAAAATCCAACCAATGGAGCAATATACTTGAGATAAGTGCCATATCGGTTTTCCTTTTTTTTTAAAACTTGTAACAAACATGTAGCACCGTAATGGAAAAATTTGCCCCAAAATCCCAACAATGGTTACTGACTAATTCGCCACATGGCGTGCCCTTCACAAAAACTTTCTGTGACTTGTCACCTCATGTCACATCTTCCTCGCCTGAGCTCCGTAAATCGAAAGAGCTGTCATTTGCACATGTTTTCAAGAGCGTGAACCCACTAGGGGCCACGTCTTGCTTCCTTGAGCTCCGATACCTGAAAGAGAGTGAATTCTTTCCGTTCCTCATCAATCTCATGTTCGCAGAAGCTTCCATCTCATTCGATGCTTCCGCACATGCGCACATCCAGGTGATTGTCATTTCCTCCAAGACTGACAACTCAACTCTAATGTCACTTGGTTTATTTACATTGTCAAAATTGTAACCTAATTTACAACTGTCAAAATTCTTACACTCAGTTTATGTGAATTGCACTGTTATATTTAACTTTTCTCTCTTTTATATAAGATTTGCAATAATTTAATACATTTTTTCTTTTTTAGAATCAAAGGTGTACGAAACAGTTCCAATGTAAACAGTTGATGTTCATATTATAAATATACAAAGTTGAATTGTAATAATGGTTGGAAAATAAATTATTTTTCTAAAATTGCTGTTCTCGTTAGTCAACCTGTATCCTTAGAACGATTGAATGGGGGGAAAGGAAAGTATTGAGACCACAAAAAAAACCTAACAAACTGATTTCTGATTCTCAGAATGACCGATTTTAAAACTATGGTGAGATCAAAATTGACCCCAGGACTATTGAATAGGACTCAAATTAAACAGCTGCACCGATCTTGACAATATTTTATGAAAATTAGGTACGCTAGTAAAATATGAATATGATTACCTTAGAGCCGTTGGGGGTGGAAACGAAGCGAAGCACTATAAGGAACTGATTTTGTAATAATAATGATAATAATAATGCGTTTTAAACGTCCGTTTTTGAGACTATTTAGTCTATAACAGACGCCACCCACATCATTATTTGTACACTTTATTTATTCGTTACAAATTTTTATTCATTACATTATACATTTTATGATGTGGGTGGAGGACAAGGAAAGTGGTGTGAGGGCTAGGATTTGGTAGGTATGCGTCTGCAGCCGTCTTTAAGGACTATAAGGAACTGATTTTGTACAAATTCCCAAATTTTTAAAATTTAAATGAACGTGTGATGAAAATTGCTCGTCAATGCCGTTAAATAGGGCTTAAATTAAAAAATTGAACGAATTTTGGTAAGATTTCGCTCAAATAGTACTATGATCCACAAAATAAATGAATTTGCTGAGGTTAAAATCGTTTCCTAAGGTCTTGGTATTTTAAGAAGTGCTAAGAATTTTATAAATAAAATAGAAGTACTTACTCCTATTGCTATTGAAATATGAAGATGGTTACCTGCGAGTCGTTGGGTGAGCGGAACCAAAGCATTACAAATAATTTTGTACAAGATTTCAGAGTACCTGATTTAAAAGTAAATTTACCAACAATTCAGTTAATGTTACGCGGGCGAAACCGCGGGGCTACAGCTATCAGCTATATAAAATTCGAAAAAAATTTTGGATACCGATCAAACTTTATTCTAATATTGTATTAATTTTGAATATGTAAGTTTATTTATACGTATATGTTCATATTTATCTAAAAAAATTAAATTCAAAAATAAAATAAAAATACCCCTGTCGCAGCATCTGCATAACATAGCGAATTTCCAAATCTTGGGCACTGGCGGATCTCATCTAAGACCTGTACCTTTTTAAAATAGTTTAGCTTTCTAAGAGTAAAAGAATTTTTAAAATCGGTTGGGTAATTAGTTTTGGTATTTTTGGGGACCCAAGAACCCGAACGAATTTTGTGCAGCATAGTTGTATCCATCTAAAATAATTTAGTTCTCTAGCAGTGAGAAATTTTTTAGCATCTTTTCGATAGCTTATTACTGGCGTTTTCGGATATGCAAGATCCCGGTGGACCTCATTAAAAAAATCAGCTCGACCGTATATTCTAGGCGGACTTTATGTAAAATATATATATATATATATATATATATATATATATATATATATATATATATATATACATATATATATATATATATATATATATATATATATATATATATATATATATGTATATATATATATATATATATATATATATATATATATATATATATTATATATATATATATATATATATATATATATATATATATTCAAAACCCGTTGTGTAGCATTCTACGCCGCATTTGCATCCGCAGGACAGTTGTGGATCTCAGATAACACAACCTGTACCTATCTAAAATAGTTTACCTCCGTAATAGTAAAAAGGTTTCAAAATCGGTCAGTTATTTTATTTTTGACACTTTTAGGTCCTACTGACACTTCAGACCTTACATAACGTAATCTATATGTATCTAAAATAGCTTAGCTCCCCAACAGTGGAAAAAATTTTCAAAATCGGTCGGCTAGTTTATTTTTGACGCTTTTGGATCCGATGGACCCTGGCAGACTTTACATAACGTAATCTATATTTATCTAAAATAGTTTAGCTCTGTAACAGTGAAAAAATTTTCAAAATCGGTCGGTTAGTTTATTTTTACCACTTTTGGGCCCCATGGACCCTGGCGGACCCTAAATAACGTAATGTATGTCTATCTAAAATAGTTAGTTCCCCAACTGTGAAAAAATTTTCAAAATCGGTCGGTTAGTTTATTTTTGACACTTTTGGATCCCATGGACCCTGGCAGACCTTACATAACGTAATCTATATTTATCTAAAATAGTTTAGCTCTGTAACAGTGAAAAAATTTTCAAAATCGGTCAGTTAGTTTATTTTTGACACTTCTGGATCCTATGGACCCTGGCAGACCTTACATAACGTAATCTATACTTATCTAAAATAGTTTTAGCTCTGTAACAGTGAAAAAAATTTTTCAAAATCGGTCAGTTAGTTTATTTTTGACACTTTTGGGTTCTATGGACCTTGGTGGACCTTACATAACGTAATTTATATTTATCTAAAATAGTTTAGCTCTGTAACAGTGAAAAAAATTTTCAAAATCGGTCAGTTAGTTTATTTTTGACACTTCTGGATCCTATGGACCCTGGCAGACCTTACATAACGGAATCTATATTTATCTAAAACAGTTTAGCTCTGTAACAGCGAAAAAAAATTTTCAAAATCGATCAGGCAGTTTATTTTTGACACTTTCGGGTCCTATGGACCCAGGCGGACCTTACATAACGTAATCGATATTTATCTAAAATAGTTTAGCTCTGTAACAGTGAAAAAATTTTCAAAATCGGTCAGTTAGTTTATTTTTGACACTTTTGGGTCCTGTGGACCCTGACGGACCTTACATAATGTATTCTAAATCTATCTAAAATAGTTTTAGCTCTGTAACAGCGAAGAAATTTTTAAAATTGGTCGTTTTAGTTTATTTTTAACAATTATGGGATCAGTAAATCCTGGCGAAACTCATACAAGTCTAGTACTCTAACAGTAAGAAAAGGGTTTCTAAGGATCTCATATAACTTATGGCAGTCCGTAAGCTTCTTGCGGACATCATTTAATTAATTAATTCAAATACTTTAACTTACTAACTGTGGTGAAAAAATTTTAAAATCGATTGGTTAATTAATTTCTGGCCTTTTTAGGTCCCGAAAACCTTGACCTCACATAAAATACCTTAAATCCATTTGAAATGGTTTAATTTTTTAACATTATTAATTATTAGTGGAAAAATTTTCAAAATCGATTCAAAATATTTTTCCGTACATACATATGTACATTGTACAGATTTTGTTTTGTTTTATATTTAATAATATTTATATCATAACATAATCTTCAATTTCTTGTTTACTTAAAAATTCAATAAAAAAAAAAAAAAATTCTTCATTACATTAGCTTAGAAAATCTGTTTAATTTACATTTTTTAACATGGAATAGAACCATGCTAATTATAATGCAATAAATGAGAAACAAAACTCTATACATGTATGTGTGTTATATCTCATATATGTGAATAGTTTTCACTTGTTCTCACAAAATTTTTTAATAAAAAAGTGAAATATTTTTATACTTATTAAAAACTGAGATATAAATATAAATTACTTATTAGACTAACAAAGAAAGAATAAAAGTGAAAATTTACATTTTCTCGAAAAATACTTAAAATAGAAAGAAAATTATAAGAATATTTTCTTCATAATTTTTTTTTTCCTTTTCAACGATGTAAAAATCGAACTGCCTTATGATAGGATCGAATGATAAAAAATGGCCAGAAAACCTACTTCTGGGCATCCGACGTGTCTGGCTAACGAACTTAGCCAAGCCAATTCAGAATCCAGTCCGCACACAAAATTTCATAAGCGTTAGACGTTTCGTTCGAGAGTTATCGCGCGGATACATATATATATATATATATATATATATATATATATATATAAATTTTAGTGAATATCATTTTCGTATTCTAGGGACCTCAAAACATATTTCTGATATGGTCCCGGGCTTAGGTCGCACCATGACACCTGGCGTAAAAGCTGAATTTCCAGTTTTGGAAATTCGCTAAAATAAAAATATTAAGGCTCACACACTTTTTTTCAAAAATTCACACTCCCAACGTGTCTTTTTAATTAAAATTTTAGCACATCAATACCTAACTAACGAGCAGAAATGTAATCAATTGGAAAAATATCTAATTTCCAGTGTATTTTTTATAGGTTGTCAATTATAAATTTTAATGTTAATAATTTGCTAACAAACAACTCTCAATCTGTTAAATTCAACAAAACTCTGATCAACTGTCGTGTTGGATTAATCAAATTTCAAATGTTTCGTGTAGAGATAAGTTACAATAAAAAAAGCATTTAAAAAAATTATTATTTATTTCATAAAAAGACAAGGTTGAGAGCTACAATAGTAATGGGTGCGTACTTTATAAAACAGGACAAACTAGTGTTTAAAAATTAACAGAGGAGTACCTATTAAGAAGATTCTCCTCATCTTGAAATTTGTTTGTTTGAAATTTGGGAAAGCAGTACTCATTAAACATATCTGATGACGTTACAAGAATAGATTTTCATTTTTAAAAATTAATAGCTTCCTGCATCACATAGCGAATTTCTACGTGTGTTTTCTCGGAAACCAGTTTACATAAAATGATAGTATAAGAACCTTTTTTATGTGATTTTTTCTCCTCTTTCCAATGGTAACCCTCTTTTGAATTTGGGTAAATAATTTTTTTCACGAAAAAAACCATGTTCATAGCATCAGCACGTGTCTGCCTGAAGAACTCATCAGCGAAAAATTGTAATCATATCGTCGTAATGATTAAAGAATCATTTTTAACAGATAAAAAATACAATGAGAGGATAGATGAAGATCTTTTACTAAAAGCAACAAAATGTTTAAACTGTTTTTTAAACTAAACTGTTACCAGTGCTACTACAATAAATGGTATAGAAATATTGTAATTATTAGGAAAAATAATTATTTTCTTATTTATTAATAAACGGAGTGAAAACATTTGTGTTAAAATTAACATATTTAACATGTCCAGAACGGTCCACTCAATTTTTTTGTGTTACTTTAACACAAAGCATATGTGTCAAATCTTTACACAAGATTTGTGTCAATGATTTAACACACAAAAGGACATATATTTTGTGTTAATTTTACACAATTAGTTATAATTTTACCACAATGATGTGTAAAATTAACCGATTTAGAATGTAGAAGTTTACTCAGTAAATGTGTTGGTATATTTTGACACTTTTTTAAAGTTAGTATTTTTTTTATTTATTTATTATATACCAAAGTTGTGCTTTGATGAAAATAATGTTGAAGCAATACCCAAAAATTGTGAAGATCGTTGTCAAACTGAACGTGGAAGGTTAAATGGAACGACTACTTTTCCTTCTTTACCTGATCTTCTTTACCCTTTGTATGTGTTCTGGAATGCCGAATATTCGATGATTTTTTAACTAATTCTGCAAACAAAGCAAAAAATTCAATCTATAATATTTTTAATTAACTTACCAATATTTAATATCTAAATAATTAAAACCAATTTAACCTTAGGAACACGCTTTTGATTTTTAAATATTCCGTCTGCTTCTATATATAGATATGTTTCTGTTGAACGCACGTCGCACAATGTCCAATACTCCAATGATTTCAATGATGGTATCGATGGTATCAGTTACCGCTACCCCCGCTCTTATAACTAAAGTAATAGATGCGCGCGAAACCAGTTTTTTGGTGTTAAAAATACACAAATAAGTGTATTTATGACATTCTTTCGCATTTTACACAAACATTGTATTATTTGTGTGTTGTTCAAAACAGATTAACATTTTAATTCTGTTAAATCAAAATTTTTGTTAATATTTTCATTTAACACAAACACTAATTTTTTTTTACGCAGAACACAAATTTTTTCACTGTGTACATTTTAAGTTTGGAAAGAATTAATAACGTACAGATTTCGCAGCTGAATAAATAATTTTTAAACCAGGGTCACACTGGTTATGTTTCTGATAAAAGAAATTTTTAATAATTTGAAAAATCGTTTGAAATAGGAGATTTGATGGTACCTAACTATGATAAGATAATTTGAAAATAGTCCCAGAAGGAATCGCATTAGTAATCTTTTTAATTAAATACATTAGTTATAATTAGGTAGGGGAAAGGTGTGTCAATTGTAACAAAGGAGCAATGGTAATTTTATAATCAAAAACCAAATTATTAGCGTAATTATGTGTATGTCAATTAAACAAACAATGCTTTGGTAGTTGCCTAAAATGCTTAACTAAAAAAATATTCTTACTAAAATATTTGGCTTTATTTACACTAATTTAACTCCTAATCATAATCCTTTCTGACTTTCTGGGATTGTACACCAGCAATCCATTTATCTGATGGCTAGTATTTTTAGCTTTAAAACGGTATATCTACTAATTCATTTACTTTTGTTACAATCGTTCTTCGAATGTGTTTGAAAAATGAAAATAGATGAATATTTTGAATAGGGTCTTTTCATTTCTCTTTCATTTTTATTTCCAGAAGTTAAAATAGTGCAATCCCAATTATGTCAAAGTACAAAGATATGGGACAGTAATTTTTTTTTGTTACTAAAGACACACTTTTCCCCTACTAATACTAATATGTATCATTTTTATAGTCATCTATAAATGCAATTTCTTTATTAATTTTCAGATAACGCAGCGACAAAATGTATCAAAGCCAATTTGAATAAATAGGTAATTTTATTTTGCATTTAAATTGAATTAAAACATGGCGACAAAAAAAAAACATTAAACCACATTCAATTCAAAATGGCGCCCATTGAAACTACTCTTACACGTTCAATTGCACCAAAAAATATTACAATAAAATTTTAATTGTATAAATTACAATTTTTTTTAAAAATAATAACTAAACCACGCCTATGTTTATATTGTGCGCAAGTTCAACGCCCTGCTGTGAACGAGAAACAGAGGAAAGGGTTATCATCGTCGGTTCGCAACAAAAAAAACCCTTTCCCTTTCAATAAATTATGTTTTATCAGAGTCGTGGCGAGTAGAAGGGTTACACTGTTAAATATCTATTGCCATAGCAACCTCGTGCAGGCTACACAGGCTGCGGCAGAGAGACGAGACAAACCACCATCAGCAAGCAGTAATCCCCTAGTTAGTCACGTTTCACTCTCATTTTCTGCTTGTCAATGTTTTTGAACCCTTTCGTATACTGTGTGGAAGAAGGGTTCGGTTGCGTAGCTAACCCTTTTAAACTGTTTCATTATTTGGTTTACCTGTTATAATGTTAATATATAATGCAAATACACGTAAAATGATCACAGTCACTGGAATGTACCTATATCTAGGGACGCAAAATAATAGCAAAAAAGGGTTTTTGTGTGCTTTGTGTGTGTAAAGAGTTGATATAGGCGAGCAGGTACACGGATTAACAGAGTTAAAAGAGAAAGTATTTATTAGATATTATTTATTTTTAATATTTGTAACATGATTATCTGTTCTAATTGTTCGAAAAACATAATTTGGTAAGGTTGTATGGTACTGTATCAAAATATAGGGACTTGTTGGTGTTATTGTTGCAGTTTAATGTTATTTTTTTATTGAATTTTTCCTTATCCTGATGTTGGTAATAGGATTTCATTATAAAGAGTATATTGGATATGATCGGTTGAAAGTAAAGAGTGATTTAGGTTGGGTTTGGTCCGCTGTAACATATCTTTTTTATTTCATGATGATGTTATTCTTTTAAAAGATGTATTTTGAATTTTTTTCCTATCTCTGCTGAAATGCTGTAACTAGAAATATCATGTATAATTCTTCCTACTTTCTTGAGAAAAATGCTCTTTAACTTTAATCAATAATAATCATACACCGTCGTCAATTTGACGAATGGACTTTTTACGGAGAATTTTAGTTTATTTGCAAAAAACATTTCTTTACATAACAATACAACAAAAGCGAACAAAATATTTTAAAAAATTGCATTTGGAAAAAAGTTTTAATATAAATATTCATTAATTTTTTTAGTCTTTTTATCAAAGCATATTTTCATCATAAAAATTAAAAAAACGCCGTAAGCAGCGGGGCCCCATCACGGAAGTCGAATTTTTCCTTTCATCTTCGTTATTGAATGTCTACAAGCGAAATGTGATTGAAAGTCTACAAGCGATTTGTCATTTTGGTGATTTCAAAACTGATAATGAGAGTCCGGCTGATCGGGGCTTTAAAAAATGGTTTTAAGTTTTTAAGGGCTGAATCTCAGTAAATTTCAATTTTGTGCCGATAGCAGTAGCAGGAAAAAAGCCAACACAATTCGTACGAGGGCATTCCCACTCATGTTTATCCGCCAATTGCCTTTGTTCTATTTTTAAATATTCAAATACCCCTGTCGCAGCATCCTGCATAACATAGCGAATTTCCATTTACAAAAGTACGTTTTTCTCGGAAACTAGTTGATATAGAGTAATTGTAAATAAAAAAACCTTCTTTATGTGATTTTTCCGCCTCATTCCGCCAAATTTTTTTCACGAAAAATGTCCAAAACCCCGTAAGCGTTTTCACGAAATTTCTTAAAAATAAGATGTTTCGTTCTTGAGTTATCGTGCGGACACTTAGTAAACATATATATAAATGTGCCCGCACGATAACTCAAGAACGAAACATCTTATTTTTAAGAAATTTCGTGAAAACGTTTACGGGGTTTTGGACATTTTTCGTGAAAAAAATTTGGCGGAATGAGGCGGAAAAATCACATAAAGAAGGTTTTTTTTATTTACAATTACTCTATATCAACTAGTTTCCGAGAAAAACGTACTTTTGTAAATGGAAATTCGCTATGTTATGCAGGATGCTGCGACAGGGGTATTTTTTATTTACAATTACTCTATATCAACTAGTTTCCGAGAAAAACGTACTTTTGTAAATGGAAATTCGCTATGTTATGCAGGATGCTGCGACAGGGGTATTTTATGTAATATTTTCTTCTCTTTCAAATGGTGTAAAAAAATTTCGCAAAAATTTTTGAATAAGTGGAAATTTTGGCAAAAAACTAATTTTTTGCTAGAACAAACACCATGTTCCTGGCATCCGACGTGTCTGGCTGACGAACTCATCCAAGGGTTTGGGACTTCCAATGTTCTCACCAAGTTTCGTAAAAATTGGATACTTCGTTCGAGAGTTATCGTGCGGACACACACACACACATATATATATATATATATATATATATATATATATATATATATATATATATATATATATATATATATATATAGTATATATATATATAGTATATATATATATATATATATATATATATATATATATATATATATATATATATATATATATATATATATATATATATATATATATATATATATATATATATATATATATATATATAAAGGCTATTGGCGGATAAGCATGAGTAGAAATGCCCCCGCACGAATTGTGTTGGTTTCTTTTCTGCTAACTGCTTTCGATATAAAATTATAATTTACTGAGTTTCAACCCTTAAAAACTCACCCTTTGGGGGTAAAAAATGTAAAAAATTATTTTTTGAAAATCACAAAAAATTTATAACTTTTTAGTGGCTTGACGGATTTGGCTGGAATTTTTATATGTTTTAGATACCTCTATAGTGTACCTCAGAAAAATTATCAACTTAAAAAAAAAAATTATAACCCCCCCCCCCAAAAAAAAAATTGTTTAATTTTTCAATATTTTTTTTCATCAACTTGTAGTTATGGTACAATCACCAAAATTTTTTTCACTAAAGTGTTTGGCTGATTGCGGAATTTGAAGATTTGAGTCGACCATTTTTTTTTTTCGAAAACTAAGCAATCACAAATGTTTTTATGAACATATTCAAAATGTGTAAACGATTTCCAATCGATTGAGTACCCGGAAGCCTATGCCTATCTCTAAAAAATATTCTCGGACATTCAATTTTTTTAACTATGATGCACCCGGAAAAAAATTCTGGAAAAATTATATGTTCTATTGATCATAGTGAGGAGCCTGTAGAAATATTTTGGTGATTGTACAACGAACATAACTTCGAAAAAAAAAATCCTTTTGGACATTTTATTTTTTTTAACTATGACGCACCCGGAGTAAAAATCTGAAAAAATTATATGTTATATCGGTCATAGTAGGAAGCCTGCAAAAAAATTTTGGTGATTGTACTATAGCTACAAGTTGATGAAAAAAAATATTGAAAAATTAAACAATTTTTTTGGGGGGGTTATAATTTTTTTTTGAAGCTGATAATTTTTTCTGAGGTACACTATAGAGGTATCTAAAACATAAAAATTCCAGCCAAATCCGTCAAGCCACTAAAAAGTTATAAATTTTTTGTGATTTTCAAAAAATAATTTTTTACCCCCAAAGGGTGAGTTTTTAAGGGTTGAAACTCAGTAAATTGTAATCTTATATCGAAAGCAGTTAGCGGAAAAAAAACCAACACAATTCGTGCGGGGGCATTTCTACCCATGCTTATCTGCCAATAGCCTTTGAGTGAATATTATTTTCGGTTCCTAGGGACCTCAAAACAAACTGCCATGGTCCCGGGCTTAAGTCGCGTCATGACAGTGGTTGTAATAGCCGAATTCCATTCTTGGACGACTTTCAAGTTTCCAAAAATTTTTGAATAACTGGAAATTTTGGCAAAAAACTAATTTTTTCAAGAACAAAACCAATGTTCCTGGCATCCGACGTGTCTGGCTGACAAACTCACCCAAGGGTTTGGGACTTCCAATGTTTTCACCAAGTTTCATAAAAACTGGATACTTCGTTCGAGAGTTATCGCGCGGACACAAACACACACACATATATATATATATATATATATATATATATATATATATATATATATATATATATATATATATAGATATATATATATATATATATATATATATACATACATATAAATTTTAGTGACTATTATTTTCGGTTTCTAGGCACCTCAAAACAAATTTCTGCCATAGTCCCGGGTTCAGGTCATGCCCCCCGCGTCATGACAGTGGCTGTAATAGCTGAATTCCATTCTGGAAATTTTATCATATATTTATGTTAACTTTCAAAATAATTGCCTGTATATGTTAAATAATATCTGAATTCCATTCTGGAAATTCGCTAAAATTAAAGACTTGTTTACATAAAAATCTTTGTTTACTTTAAAAATTTTCTCACCTAGACTGTATATGTATATACAACACACACAAACCGTACGCATAATGGTAGTACGGATAATGAAATGGTCTTGTACTCTTATACACAAAATATCCATATTGTGTCGAATATGTACTTAGGATGTGATTAAATTCACACTTTATACGATAAAATAATCACATTCTAAACAACATCGTTTTTTTCGGAAACTAGTTGACATAGAAAAAAAGTTTAAAGACCTTTTTTATGTAATTTTTTCTTCTCTTTTAAATGGTGTAAAAAAATTTCGCAAAATTATTGAATAAGTGGAAATTTTGGCAAAAAACTAATTTTTTACAAGATCAAAAACCATGTTCCTGGCATCCGACGTGTCTGGCTGAAGAACTCATCCAAGATTTTTCGACTTCCAACGTTCTCACCAAATTTCGTAAACCTAGGACATTTCGTTCGAGAGTTATCGTGCCGACACATATATATATATATATATATATATATATATATATATATATATATATATATAAATACATATATATATATATACATATATATATATATATATATATATATATATATATATATATATATATATATATATATATATATATATATATATATATATATATATATATATAATTTTAGTGAATATTATTTTCGGTTCCTAGGGATCTCAAAACAAATTTCTGCTATGGTCCCGAGTTCAGGTCGCGTCATGACAGTGGCTGTAATAGCTGAATTCCATTCTGGAAATTCGCTAAAAGGACCTTAAATAGTCAATTGGAAGGCCTTTATGAAGATATTTTTTCTTTCCAAATTTCTATTTTATAAATAAAATAAAAAAAACATCAATAACATTTTTTAAATTATTTACATATGTATTATTATAATTATGTATATTATATTATATGTATATATTGTATGTATTACATATGTATTGCATTTGTTTTAAAAGTAAGTTCACTTTTTTAAAATTTTTAAATTTACTATGCGCCTATTTGTATTATAATATAAAAATAAAGCGTTAAACACATTTAACAATACCATTGAATTTCGATGTAAAAATGGGAGAAGTGGGGGGAAGTAATGTGGAATCCCTAAAAGGCACTAGCTGGATACTAACTCAATACACGTACAAAATTTCAGCCCTCTAGGTTTCCTTGGAGAGTCTCTAGACGGGTTAGAAAAAAAACAAAAAATCAAGGAAATATTGGTGTAAAAATCGTGGGGGTAAGGGTTAAAAGTAGAAACCTCCAAAAAGCAGTGGCTGGCTATTAGCTTAATCTGTACATAAAATTTCAGCCCTCTAGGTTTATTTGGGGAGATTCTGACCCGAACGAAACTGTTAAAAAGGAGAAAAATCATATTTTTGGTATTATACCAAATAAAAACTAAATACTTATTATACCATTTTTGGTATAAAAATGGTAGGGGTAAGGGTTAAGAGTTGAAACCCCGAAAAGGCACCCCCTGATACTAACTCAATCTAAATACGAAATTTCAGCCCTCTAGGTTTATTTGGGTGACCTGTGCGAGTAGTAAAAACTTCTAAAACGTCAAAAAAGCGAAAATTGTAGCTTAAAAATGGGGGGGGGGGTAAAATATTAAAACCTCCAAAAAGCAGACCCTAGGTACGAACTCTATCAACATACCAAATTTCAATCCTCTAAGTTAATTCTGGGGTCTGTGGGCGCGTTAGATCCAGCCAAAATCGTTTTTCCCCCTCTACTCCCTCCAAATCATCCTAGGAAGCTGAATTTTGGATATGTTGTAGATAATTGCCCGAAACATTATTTTCAATCGGTTTGGAAAAGTTCTATTGTTTTGTTGCCTCCCACCACCCCCCTTAAATATTGGGTCGGACCCAAAATTAGCCCAAAATTTGACCCCACTTTGATAGTATTGTTGTGCATTGGAATGAGCCCCACTTACCAAATTTCAGCTCTTAACTTCAATAGGGAGGCCCTACACATATTGAAAGGTGGCGGGAATATATATATATATATATATATATATATATATATATATATATGACATTTTTTTTCTACCGAATCGTGTTCTACGAGTCCGAAAACGGATAGCGCCCCTACTCTTGCCTTGTGCCGTTCTTATCGTATAGGCTGTATAAGTCTAACTTTTTCATGGAAAAATTCGACTAAATATAGATAAATAATCAATTGTTATCATAAGACATGTCTTTCATATAATTAATCTATGAACTATTATGAGTCGGTGGGTATGTGTGACCTTTTAGAATGTGAAATATTCTCGTAGATATGTAGTTATTTCCTTATTAAGCACATTTGTAAACTTTCTAAAATTTGTTAGTAATTTTTCGAATAAGATCTTAAAAAATAATAATAATTAAAATATTTTCCACAAAATAAATTGTTAATCTTTTATTAAGTCACTTGAAACGCATTCATTGGTTTTCGAGTCAATATATTAAAACTTCAGTATTATGTCGTCTCTATAAGTCAGATAGCTGTAATCATCTTTTGCATTATCATTATCATTGAATAAATTAATTATGGTCCATTTCACTTAAATTTAACCATGCTTCATCACTTATGAATTTAAATAATTTCCGTTTTCTTGGCTTTGTCTCTTTCATTATTGCATTTACGTAAATTTTAAATTTGCAGTTTTTTTTTTTTAGAAAAGAATAGAAGATTGATTTGTTTCGAATATAAGAATTATTTAATTTTTTAACGGTGACTCATGATCAATTGTATTTGAAATGGGGTATATGACATTCATATTTTTAATAAATTTTAGAGAAATTGGGAAAACTTTTATATATAAAGTTCAAAATCTTTAAAAAAATATACGTTAATCAGACATCGTCGTCAAATTGACGCACACTTTTTTCAATTTCAGATATTATCGAGTGCTTGTGAAGCATCATATACTTACGTATGACGAACTTCTGTCCGCATTTAAACATACGCAGTATTTATATGTTCACTTATCGTTCATCTAAACTGAAACTTTAAGCACTCGATTTCTTTGGTTAGTATGACCAAAATCCAAATGTAAATTAAAAATCACAGTGATTGAAAAAATTATCAAATTGGATCGGCTGGGAATCGCACCTAGAATCTCCCGGTAACTAGCCAGGTGTCTTGCCCCCAGACCAAGCGGCTGTCGAACAGAGGATCGTAGATCTAGGGGCAAGACACCCGACTAGTTACCGGGAGATCCTGGGTTTGATTCCCAGCCGATCTAATTTGACAATTTTTTCAATCACTTTGTGATTTTTAATCCACACTCTTTTAATATAAGCAAAACGACAGCAACTATAAACAAAATTGATACGTCTTCTGTGTTATCATAACAAATAAATTAGATAACAGAAGTTTCAGAGAAGGCAGGCAACTGCAATTTGTAATACTGGAGCAGGTAGAGAAGTTTGGTCGTGAATTTGACGAGTACGTATGATTCTAGGGTTAAATATCAATTTAAAAGACATTGATTTATAAATTAGATAACAAAAATATAATAAAAATAAAGGCCAGCCCAAAAGTTACGGTCTAGTGTGTTTTTACAGTATTTTTTTAGACTTAGTGACTAATAATGTATTCGGTTTTGCTTAAACCATTACTTTTTTTTATTTAAAAAATTGAGACACAGCTAAGCACATCTTACACATCTTACTCAACTGATAGAACTAAAGTCTCTGCGAAATTATGACGTATCAAACAACAAATTTTAAAACAAAAATTTAATTTTTCTCTAGCTTATATAGAGCAACGCGGCAAGAACCCATCTTATGTACCTAATTTTTTTACCTCTTTTAAGTGGTGTAAAAAAAAAAAAACTTTTGAAAAAATGTTGATTCCGTTGATTCCTAGCGACAAATCCTTTCTTTTGACAAGAAATGCTTAAAAACATTAGTTTAGGCACTGGATTTGCCTAGTTAACCATCAACGGTTTGGAATTTCCAACGTTTTCATCAAATTTCATAAACATAGGATGTTTCGTTCGAGAGTTCGAGAGTACAACTTTTTATTTTATACCTAATTATCAGAACTATTTTATTGACAAAAAAGTTTCTAGATTAATTACCCCATCAATGTTTCTTCAATTCTAAACGAAACGTGATTTTACCGAAAGATGATTTCAATTGAATAAATGGATTATTTTGTTAGAATTTTACGTATAATTTTATTTATACTGCAAATTTTGTAATAAAACTTAAATAATTTATCAAAATGTCTTTGTATTGAAAGATTAAAATATTTGATTTATGTAACTTTTTTGTTCAACACCTCGTAATTCTGTGCTAATTCCCTTATACATTTGGTTATATATGTATGTGCAAAATAAGAATAAAAGTGTAAAAAAGATTAAGTAATAATTAAAATGTTCTTGATTGTCAATAAGTTACATATTATGTACTATTGATTTTAATACTATATATTAATAACAATAAGTAAAGCATATGTTATAGATATTATAACATTTTTTGAAAATCTCTCTAAATGCTCAAATATCACGACTGTATAAAATAGTGTGTTGAATGAAGGCATCTGTAACTGTGTTTTATTCGTATGATGTTTTAATTCGGTTTCTAATTTAAGGTATAATTTTTCAAACAATTTTTTTTTATTTTGCCGATTGCATTATTGTAAATGAAAATAGCTTTGGTGTACTCAGGGCCGTGGAGAGAAATGGCGGGCCCCGAGGAATACCGCATTTTTTTAAAATTTCCTACCAAGAAAATAAGTAGTGAACAAAAAAAAAAATTCTTAACTTTTTTCCGGGCCTACTGCCGACAACTACGGGCCCCTTCCTCAAATTCGGGCCCTGGGGCTGTAACCTCGGCTACCCCACCCTCTCATCGGGCCTGGGTGTACTACAATGTCGTATTTAATAAGACTGAAAGATAACTTTTTTTCATAAAATAAGCGTGAAAGCGATAGAAAGACTGAATTTAGATTGTTCTTGTTCTGTAGCTAAACAAACCCACTACTTATGGGCAATATCGAATTAAGTACCGAATTAAGTTTCAAGTGTGACCTAGACGAAAATTAAATTGGAATGACATTAACCAGCTACGGAATAAACCCGGCTCAATTCCACTGATTATGAGTTACTCTGTCCGGAAGTCAACTTGTTCTTACATTATTTCTAGGGATAATTAATCACTCCCGAAAGTTACTAACTAGACCCAATTAAGAGAGTTCAGTTTGTTCTGAGATCCTCCAATAGATGAGTATAGACACTCTCGCGAGTACTTAGATATTTTTGAGGATTTTTTGAAATTTTGAAATTTTGATTTCTTTGTTCCATTTTCAGACCCTTTTGGACTACGGATCCTAAATAATTATGTTTTTTGGTAGTTAGTTAATCTGGCCCTGGTTATTGAATACCGGAGGGTGTAAGATACAGCAAAACACCCCTTTACTGACGTTATGCAAAAATTAATTTCTATTTTTCAAGGCTTGTTGGCACCCCTAGTAGTAATAAGTACCTATAGAGTACATCGTACAATAAAGTAAGTCCGTTGAAGGGTTGATATCCTAAAGCAGAGAGAGTAGTCTATTGATTAAGCACTTAGGAACCAGTAGGAATTCGAAGAAACATTTCATCCATATTCAGAGTACAGTGGACTTTCGAAGATTGTCCAATCGCAAATTGTCCATATTGCAGTGATATAGGGTTTTAAACATCGTATGTTTACGTCACACGAACATTGTATTCACAAAAATTGTGTGTTTGCAGTATTCGTGTGACGTAAACATGCGATGTTTATTAAATCCCTATCACTGCAATATTGACAATTTTTGATTGGACAATCTCCGAAAGTCCACTGTATATAAGGCTGCTAGGAGCAACGGAGAAGATCAGTTAATTAGAATGAGTCATCAGTTGGAAAACTGTTAATCAGTCGGATTTGGATAGTGCATATCAGAGCAACATAATTGAGTCAGTGGAGTGGAAAGTGATTATGAGAATTGAACATCCGCTGTAGTATGGAGTGCCAGTGATGAGATGTCGGGATACCAAGGAGCTGCAAATATATTTATATTTATTTAAACAAAAGAAATGTTTTATTTAAAATTTTTGTTCAATAAAATGGTTGTTGTTGATCAAATTTTGTTATCTTTTATTTCTACTTTTTTTGGGAATACAGGAATAATACAGGAACAGCATACCACAACAGGCTTTACTATGTTTTAATTTGCTACATATTGTTGGAAACTGTACCAAAATCTCTTTCGTCTTTCTTTCAGTTTAACATATGTCCTGAATAAATGCTACCTTTATCTTTAACTGTTTTAAGGCAAGAAACAGTATGTTTCTGTTTCTGTTTTTATTGCTTAGGAAGGTGTTTAATGTCTTTTCATTAGACTCCAGTTTAAGTTTCGGATGGACTTAGTTTTTCCTGGAATAACTATCGTTTGGATTCACTACGATATGTTACAAATATACTGCTGAGTAGGTACGAATCACATGGAACACTTGTTTCATCCTTCGTTGCTTAACAATACCTAGTCAAGGATATACTGAATTGTCTTATCTCAGCGAACATATCTTTGAAGCCTTCTTGCATTTGACACGTGCAAAAATTCCCTTTTTCTTATTCACAAGGAACAATGAATATGTAATAAGAGTAAAATTACAAAACTTGATTCAAAGGTAACTATAAAATAAATCTTACACAATACTCCAAAAAATTTGTTTAATTCAAGCGAAAAAACACGAAGTATTAAGCAAATACAAAATTGAATAAAATTTGAAATGCATAAGATTTCTTCATATAATATTTAAACAGGTACCTGAATTAAAGACACATATGCAATTTCTTATTGAAAAAAAAAATGTAAAAATACAAGAAAAAGAATATAACATAACTGTGGCCCCCATTATTTTGAATATTACACAAAACGAAACGAAACGTTACTTGAAAAACGAAAGGAATAGGTATATATGTATATACATATGTATTTTAGTTTTTGGGTTAAAAATTGCATAGCAATTTTTGATAATTCTATAGAAAGTATTCGAATTTATTTCAGGTAACTTATCTATCAATATATTATCGTTATTTAATATTGACATATGATGGTGTAGTAGGATTCTTAACACCTACATGAAAGAGATTCTTTTTTTTTGAAAAAAGAAGATTCAAGGTATATTTTGTTTATTGTGCTTGGAATATGAATCTGTTCTGCAAAACAGAGAAGGTAATATGGTGTTCATAGGTATATATATATATATATATATATATATATATATATATATATATATATATATATATATATATATATATATATATATAGCTTTTTATTTTGTTTGGAATATGAACACCTGGAATGAACACCATATTTCCTTCTCTGTTTTGCAGAACAGATTCATATTCCGAACACAATAAACAAAATATAGTTGAAATTATAGTACTTAGGTATATTTTCAATTGTTTTCCACTAATTAACTGCTTTCTAATACTTAGCTTAAAATTGTCTGTGTCAGGAAAAAGTGTAAATTTTTCTTAGACTTACGGTTACTTATAGCGTTCTGAAATGTTCTAATGTCATTTCAGCAAAGTTTTTTCTTGAAATAACTCGGTCATATAAGATTTTAGTAACGTTTAGTCAGTACAAATCTGTACTAACCTGTCTTAATTTATATGTATTCTATAATTTAGTCAAATTTAAATATTTAGATTAGAGCTTTAAAAATATAGTTTCAATTTAACCAAAATTATTCTTGCAAGGAGAGGTTTAGGTATGGTCGTTACTAATTTTAATCAAATTTCGTCTGCTAGTAGAGCACGATTTATGTAATATACCTATTCATATCGAAAAAAAAGATTACTAAATGATCTTTTTTTCGATATGAGTATATTACATAAATTGTGCTCTACTAGCAGACGAAATTTGATTAAAATCGGTGACGACCATACTTGAACCTCTCCTTGTTAGACTTACAATTAGCTTAAAGTTATCAGGAAAAGGCTTTTGATTTAAATAATTAACACGGAAGATTTACTTTGTGAAAAAACTGTTCAGTTACTAATTAGCTTTTAAGTTGAATATACTAGAATAGTTATATTGTACTTGACGATGAGTTGATTACTCGAAAGCTAGCTAATAACCGAATTAGATTCTACTTTTAGTGAAAAGTGACATAATAAGCTATTCTCATATTTTGCTTTTGATTTAGTTGCTAATTCAGATTCTGTGAATACCATTTCAGCAAGGAATTTCCTAAAATGTTACTTGAATTGATTATATAAAATCCTAGTAATTTTTAGTCAGTAGAGATCTGTTCCAACAAATCTTAATGGATATTTATTCTATAGTTTATTGAAATTTTAATATTGAAAAATATTTAAAGTTCGATTACTTTGTCTATTTCACGAATTAAAAGTTATTTTTACTGAACGCGTTTTCAACCTTTCGGTCATCCTCAGAGTAGGACCGAAAGGTTGAAAACGCGTTCAGTAAAAAATGACCGAAAGGTTGAAAACGCGTTCAGTAAAAATAACTTTTAATTCGTGAAATAGACAAAGTAATCGAACTTTAAATATTTTTCAATATTTAAAATGGAGTTTCACAAAGTAAATCTCTCAACAGTGAATTATTTGAAATTTAAACACTTAGATTAAAATTTTAGTTTAGGGAATGGTTCAGTCTGTAATTACGTACGAAACTAAGTAACACTAACTTACAGTAACAAACTAATTATAATCTTTAGTCTTTGACGTTATGTACCAAATGCTTCAAGTTTGTAGTTGATCCAGAGTAGTTATTAAAGATTTTCTAATGTTCTGATATCAGTCGAATTTATTTATGTCATATCACAAAGAAATTCGATTTACTTATTAAGATTTATTGGATTTAAATAGTTTTTAGAATATTCTGTTTGTACGCCAACTCATCGCAGTTTTAAAAGGGGACAAGAGAGTAAAGAGAACTCTTGTTTATAATCTATCTTCTCTTATTTTACATATTATCAAAATGATAGTAGATAAAAATAGATTCTATATAAGGCGGCATTGATCGAATAACTTCAATTTCCGTATTTCATATAAAAGTACATTCAGGCAGAAAAGTATTGCAATTTTAGGTTTTACAGAACTATTGAGAATCCTGGTATGTTACACAAAAGATGCCTCTTTTCATGTATACGAGAAAAAATACATATATACACATATGTATAGGACCTAATGTCCGTTAAAAGAACATTTTACACAATGGGTTATTTGAAAATGCAACAACAGGTCTTTAGTATTTTACCTTTAGGTATTTGGAATGCATGGTCATCTTGGGTAATAGATTTAAATGTTTCACTCTTTCTAAATCCACATATGTGAGTATATATTATGTTGCATTATATTTGATTTAACAAAATATGCAATTTTTCTTAATACTTTCCTTTATTTCAATAGATATTGGGCATGGGAAAGTTTATAGATATTTAAAATTTGTTTTTGAGCCTTTTATTATAATGTACATTGCCGAAATTTTATATAAAAATAATTATTTTAATGTTTTCGAACGATCATTAATTCATGTTTTGATATTGATTCCCTCCGTTGCGCGGCTTTAACGTAACTTCTTCGCTTGTGTGCTTACCATCCAATTGGGTGTACTATCACAGCCTGCAATTTTTAAGAACGTAGGTTACTCCCATAAAGATACAAAAAATTGTATATAAACCAGTTGGAACCAACAAAGTTGGGTAGATTTTAGAATAAAACCAAAGTACGTTACTGAAGTTTTATTAGTAAATTAGTAATAAAACCAAAGTACGTTACTTAAGAAGCCTTGTATTAAGAAAAATGCATTATAGTTTACACGTACTTTAACGAGAATTGGGGAATTTTTGTTATTTTTCAATGGAAAATGATGTCAAATTTTTGCATAGTAAATAGATAGGTGTATCCATAGAACACTAGAAGCAAATTAAAATCAAAAAAGTGTGGATCGCTTGGAGACATTTGTTGGTCTGTCACAGCTTAAGGTATTTCGTCGTTCGATGGTAATCACCGAATGCACGACAATTATTATGTATTGTTAAAATCATTGTTAGTAACACTGCATGGATCTCTGTCCGCATGTACGTGTTATGTAGTTGTGTTAATGGCCATTCACACACATGCAAACATCAAACCCACACGACTACAAACAGTGTGTACCTGCACAACATAGTGGGGGGAGGTGGAAGGGATTTTTTGTCTACGCTGGTATCACTAGTATGGAGATAGCCATAGAACAAATAGAACGAATACAACTATCTCTTTTCTGCAATCACTTATGGGCATTTGTGTGCATCTTAGGCTGCTTAGTAGTCACTTGGTCAGTACCCGTTGCTGAGTGTAGGTCAGTCAAACAACAATGGATTTGATTGTTGTTAGCATTGTAGAACCCGCACAAGTAGCGTTGTGGTATCACACATATGTATGCGAACCAGGGTCACGTGACGGCTATCGCCACGTCCGATCACTCACACTAACAGAGTTTACCGCACAAATATACAAAGTAAACACCGTCACGTACACGACATATTTTCTATCTCAACTGGTTACACTGGTTCCAGTAGTATAGAGATAGGTATTTTATCTCTAGTGCTCTATGGAGATAGCAGTGTTTTCTCTGTTCTCTATGGGTGTATCTTTCTAAACAAGTAGGTAAACGAAGTTTAAAAATATTTAGGAGATGGGTTATTGTCTTGAAGTAAATTAATTATTAACCTGAAATCTGGCAATATCTGGCAACGTGACATTGAATGAAGCGTGGTGGGAGATTTAAAAATAGAACGGAATTATTTATATTTAACTTACGAAATTTCGGTTCAGCACAAAAAGTTTCCAAACTGTTTCCAAACCGAAATTTTTTAAACTGTACAAACTCAACTTCATAATAGGATAATAAGATATTTTGTGGTAGGTGGGTATCGTAGGGGTGGGGGAGGGTAGAAGGATATCACAAGAGCGAACACTAGAAGGAAACTAAAATCAAAATAGCTCGCTTGGAGTCATTTGTTGGTCTGTCACAGCTTAAGGTGATTAGTCGTGCACCAGCTCTGCAAGAGCAAAGATGCATTGTTAGTGATTGTTAAGTCGTGGTTAGGTCATTGTTACTAGATCATCCAGATACATACATACAGTAGTTCCACAGTACATATAATATATGTGCCTGCAGCTAGGGTTACCAGGTTTTAAAACCGAGAAGTCGAACAGATTAGCCAGTTTAGCCGAACATTTGTGTAAAAATGCTGGATAGCCTTAATCTTTTAGTCTTAATATAATACATTTTTTTTTTCAAAGTAAAACAAGGCTCTTTTAGCATTTACCATAAAATCTTCTTAAATTCTAATGAAGCAACAATAAAATTGAACAACAAAACAGTATTCATTACAATATTAATTACAATAATTGCATTGTAATAGTAGTTAGCAGTAATTACTATTGCAATTTGGTGTTTCATCGCTTGCGCTGGCAATACAAGGTGAGGCGGCCGGAGCGGAAAAAAAAATATAATAGTCAAATTAAAAAAAAAATATAATAGTCAAATTAAAAAAGCCTAACAAAAGCCGGACAGGCCGGACACCGTCTAATTTG
Source organism: Brachynemurus nebulosus (assembly GCA_035578155.1). Taxonomy (NCBI): domain Eukaryota; kingdom Metazoa; phylum Arthropoda; class Insecta; order Neuroptera; family Myrmeleontidae; genus Brachynemurus; species Brachynemurus nebulosus. The sequence continues at coordinate 25,103,902 of JAPWDM010000001.1, forward strand.
GCTAGACATACACATACAAATACAATCTCTGAATATGTATATAATATGTGAGTGGGGATTAGTGGGGTTTTGGCAATTTCCCAAATTTCGTGCCAACGAAATTTTGTAGTATTTTTCTGTTTTTCTTGATTGATTTGCAAGTAAAACAAGTAAAAAAGTAGATGAAATTGGGGGACACGTTTTATTTCCGTTAAAAAATATTAAAATTTAATATATTAAGCATTGCGTTTAGTAAGTAAATAACCCATTTTCCTTTATTTTTTTTTTCAAATTTTGGCAAAGGGAAATACTAGAAAGAAAAACAAACAATTTAATTTAATTATCATATTTATTTATTACTAAATAATATAATTTCTAAAAGGAATAGTAAAATGATATTAACATAACCTAAATTCCCTAGAAATAAAAAAATTAAGTTTTTAAAATTTTTTAATGAAAATTAAATATGTCCATAAACTTTTATTGTCATTTTTATTCGTTTTAATACTAAATCAATCAAAAAAAAAATAAATAAATAAATAAATAAATAAATAAAAATTTAACAACTTTATTTTTTCGTTGGCACGTAATTTGGAAATTAGTCGGGTTTTTTTGGCCACAGTGGTTTCGCTAGTATAGAGATAGCAACTTACCTTCTGGTTTCTGTGCACAAGAGATATTTTTTGTAAATTAATTATGGCTTATTTATTTCAGTCTGCCCGCCATGGATGTATGAGTTTTGAGAACCGAATGGCTACGTTCGAGCAGAAAAAATTCTTTAAAGCGCTTTAAAGCAAAATGGCGATTTACTAAGAATAAGAAAGCACCAAAAAGCAAAATGTCATCGTAGATATTGAAACAAAATAACCTCACTAAGAGTTATTCATAGGAAAATTTGTTATTTCTTTTATATTTTACACAATATGGATAACATTATAGGTCATATTATTGAAGAATCATCAGAGTAAACAACATTATGACAAAATTTTGTAATTTATTGCAGTAAAATTTAAATTTGGTGTAAGACAGAACTACGTGTCACTTGATTTTTGTCTTGGCAGAAAATTAGTCAGTAATATGAAGTGGCTTGAAGCGCCTAAAGAATTTTTTTCTGCTCGAACACAGCCAACGTGTCGTTTTCATTATCGCGCTTTAGGTATCAAGGATGAATATTGTTCCGTGACACTTGTAAGCACAAGTTGAATCATCGAATCAGATATTTAAACATTGTATTTTCACTGCACTGGTTTATTCATTACTCTTTATAATCGCAGACAGTTCAGGCGCCAGTTGCCTTTAGGTTTATTGAAAATCAACTTGGGTATGTTTTTAAACGGTTTCAACATTTTTCTGTTGATATGTTAAAAAAAATTAAATTCTTGATTGGGTACTTGTTTTTATTTTTAACGTATTTTCGATCAAATTGATTTTTTCCGTTAAAACTCAATCTTTTAACCTATTACATTAAAACGTTCTGATTCAATCCGTTAAATTTTCGAATAATTCGATCGACACCTTTATTTTATAAACGGTTTTTATAACTTGATTTCTGATGATCAGTCGTCGTGGTTAGTGGTAGGTAATATCATTCATATTTATATCGATTTGTAAGTCGATCAAACAAATAAACAAGTTTTAAGTTTATTTTTAGTTCAACTTGTCGTTCCGGTTGAACTGATGATCGTCATCAAAACACATACCCATGTATGTAGTTCGTAAAGATCACACATCGATTTTTGAAAAATATTTCTCATCAAAATCGATCAATACCTGTTCATGTCCAATTTTAAAAATCTGTTATAAACCCTTTTTGGATTGAATTTTTTGACATATTGTAATATAATACATACATGTATGTATTAAATGTTAGGTCATTTCTTGGGTCTTCACTAATGTTTCACTTTCAATTTTAATGCAAAAGTTTGAAAAAAGGATATCGATGTATTTATGTGTCTAATATTTGAATGCGCAAATATTAAATAATAAGTTACCTGTGTGACTTGCTTGGTAACAAAATGCCCAGATGGATTGGTTGCGTAGATATGAGATAATATGTAAAATTTTGTTCCCACGAATTTTTGATACTTTTGTAGTAGGTGTTTTTGATTTTATATTTTTAGGTAAATTTACTTAAAAATATAAATACAGGGATTCTTGTGATTTTAATATTGTATATACCTATGTCCTTTTTCAATTTTTATAAATATTAACTACCTATAAATATAATTTTATTGAAGTTCTTTTGGGAATTTTGAGATATAAAATGTAGTAAAGTTGAAGGGGTCAAATTCTAAAGAAAGAACAAAATATATTTATAGTTTAAGTAAAAATTTGGGAAAACATTAGCGAAAAATTATATTACTCTTTCCTATACCAAATATTGCTAACTGATTCGTATACTTTTGTAGTTAAACTTTGAAGATATAAAGATTAAATATTTGACTGTTGCGGTAAGGATTATCGCGAGGACTTAAAATTCTTTAACCATGACTGGGAGGATATAGTACAAAAATAAAACTGTTTTTCCAATTTTATACAATCTTTAGTGAACATTTTAAGCGATATTAGCAGTAGTAAAATAAGTTGAATCGAGTTTACTGACTAACTCTTCAGCAATATTTAAATTATAGTTATAAATTTCAGTAAACAATAGATTCAATTTTCGTAATCTTCTGTTAATAGTTCAGGCAACATATACATATTTTTTTAACTGCCTGCACTCGCACCCGTTGGTGTTGTTTGATTGTTGGTAAGCTTTCTGAACTGATCTTATTGTAATTTCTGAATTAGATTCATTTTATTAAATAAAAATAATGTTCTTTAACCCTTCAATTCCCAGTGTCACTTGTAGGTCACAGACTAAAAAAAAATTTTTTTCTACTATTTCGCATTTCTTTTTCAAAAACTACTAATACTGTTTGAAAGTTAAAAAGTTACCTTACAGAATATTTTTTTCTGGCAACACTAACCAAACGTCATCTGTTAAACTTTTTCAATTGTTTCTCGGGTTATTGAAGTGAAAAAAGTTTTCGTGACTTTCTACAGAAAAATCAATAATAAAAATGCCAAAACCGTAAGTATTCATTTTTTTTTATTTCTCGTTAAAAAAAACGTTTTATTTCTCGTGTAAATATTGAAAACATTCTCGTGTAAATATTGAGAAAATCCTTACCTTTCCTAATGCCTAGCGACACCTCTATAAAAAAATTTCGTAAATTTTTTGCTATATTTTTGGGATCCCTATATGTATCATAAATACTCCTGTAATGTAGAAAATTGAAAATTCCAATTATTATCATACTTATGGGAATTGAAGGGTTAATTAAATAATAAGTTATTTCTAGTGTTTTTATTATGAATCTGGAATAAATAAAATTATTCTGGAAATATGTTTTTAAAACTAAGACCAGAGAGAATTGAACAGAATGTAACTTTTGTCCACAAAAAGGAAATCGACACTATTTCTGGGTTGATTTAAAATTTCTTTTGATTTTAGTAAAAACACTCTCATATTATTGAGTGAGTAACCATCTGTCATCACTCATCAGCCACTGAAATGTTGTTAAGTACCCGGGAAATAGGTGAACATGTTTAATTTTTTTTCCTAATTAACTATTTACGACATCCTGAACTACGAACATCACCTTTGACAGCAAAAAACACATATACCACAAAAAAACTAATTTTTTTCGTAAAAATCCTAAAAAAACGTTCATTCGAAAAAAACACTATTGCTTGCATAATACGTGAATCAAGCTAGAAAAAATATCCATCCCTTGAACTCGCCTATTTGTGTTGTACTTTTTGAATAACAAAAAAAAAAATTACTGCCCAAAAATACATTTACGAAATGTAATTTAATATACTAGGAAACCAAATGTCCAAATATGAACTATATTTTGTTTAACCTGGCCTTGTTCTTCTCCTTTCCAAAAGAGGAAATTATATAATAACACGGGTACAGCAATTCCAAAAAAATACATATTTTTGCATCTTTTAACAAAAATAGAAACAGATACATATAGTACGTTGAATTACGGTGCTATTATAGTACGCGGTATATCGATTTATTCGGATCTTTAAAAACTCAAAATAATCTATAAATATTATTTGTAATTAACAATAGTTTTTACAGAGTGGAACGAATATAGAGGGATCCAATATACAGAATTTGATATTTATTAACCTTACTTTAAAAATGACTTACAATTCGACGTTTTAGACCGGCCCACTCTAATAAATTTTGTGTTTTCATAACGATATTTTTAATTGCCTCTACTGGGTTATGTGTTCATCAAGTTAGAAATACCCTTCAAACATTTGTTATAAGATGGTTATATCTTTATACGTAATAAGTAAATTTAATACGTATTAAATTTTATAAACCAATTAATAGCATACTGAAATTTTTTTTTGTTGTAATACAATATTTCTCAAATTTTTTCTTCCACGTATTCCACGTACATAATCATAAATTAAAAATTGTACCCCCTATAAAAATCTACGAAAAATAGGTTGTAGTAAATTAACGATGTCTAATAGAAAGGCCAATAAAATGTACTTCGTAAAAAAAATACCAAATCAGAAAAATTAAACGCAACTATATAATTATACAAAGCATCTATTTTTAATAAGGTATATGAGTTTCTTTATATTAGCAGTTATTGTTTATATTTGCCGTAAGTTTTGAATTTTATTGAAGAAACTCAAAAATCTGTTTCCAAAGAAATGTTCCGTCCTACTGTTCAAAAAAATTTCGGTTTTGACATTTCTATCATCAGATATTTCCAGAAATATTTCACACGGTTTAACAGCTAAGTTTGAATTTATATTTACCTTTAAAATCGAAAATGAATTATTACTTTCATACTCTATTCTCGTTTAATATATTCCTAAACAACATTATAGGTATTAAAACTTAATAATTGTCTAACTAAATTTTCCGCCATAATAATTTCGCCACTCACACAAGATTTCAAATTTCTAACAATAGTAGGAGTACTCTAATAATATAATTACATCTGACATTTTAAATAAGTTCCCATAAACCTTTTCAGCGTTAAAAGTTTGTACTGGATACTATAGTAGCACTCAAATTACTTATATAATTAGATTATGAGGAACAGATGCAAAATTTTTGTTTTAGTCAAATTTGAAATTATGTATATTGCACATGTTTGTATATCGTCATCACATATTTCGTATCCCTTTTACATAATTCAACCTGTGTGCAGTTTGTCGTAAACTTATGTCCGTGTCCGGATATTGAAAAGAATAATTTTGGGGTTGTTTTTTTTCAAAATTTTGTTGATTACCGTGTATATTAGGTACTTAAATCATTTAATTTTTGAAGGCGGTTTCCCTTTAATGAATGAGACATGACTTAAAATTGTATACTTTTGGCGGTTATATTTTCCCACTGAAAGAAGTGGATTTTGATTTTACGTTTTTAATTTAACAAAATTAAAAATGATTTGATTGGATAAAATTTGGTAAAATTGGATAAATAAAATAAAGTTTGGTTATAAAATTTAAAGAACTGTGTCCCAAAATGGGTCATGTCGCGTACAGCCATGTTTTATATACCACTGTCCAGTGGCGTCTGAGCCCATTTTTGGAAAATTAGCTTAATGAAGCGCGTACGTGAATAAGGTGTTGAAAAATGTAGTTGAGCTTAATCGATCTTGTCATCAGAGCTATCAGACATTAATAAATTTTTTTATATTTCCAGACGGTGCTTTTGTCCGCTTGCTAAGGTGTCTAGCATAACCCAGGTACTATTTTATAGTGGCATATGTGTACAACATGCCACAGTCCTAGTTTCATTTTTGCAAGTGCAATAATACATTTTTACGGCGTCTTTTTCTTCAGTAATTTTCTTTGTCAATATATAAACATAGTATTTTATTTTTGTTCATATGTCTGAATTGAATTTTATCTTTGATGGATAAAAGATCAACAATAACTAGTTTCTGTGAAGCTCATGGCTTAAACATCAGAACAAAGCTTAATTGTGAATTGATTTTGCAACATGTTCCACATCAAGGAGCCAAACTAGTAACCAAATCACACTGTTCCACTTGTCGCAAGTGGGTGACGTAAAATTTCTCCCACTCCGTCGTGTAGGTACACAGTTTGCAGTGGTATTGGTTTCGTGTTGTATAGTAGTGTGCGTATTTACACACACGACTACATCACACGTATTACCAGAGAGAGAAAAGAGTGCAGTTCAACCAACAATGGGTAATAATGTATTTACAATGGACTGTGTGTTCGGCGACGGTCAGCGAGAGACTAGATGTCTGAAGCCGTGTCGGGCTCCCGCTGGGCTCCCAACTAGTTACAATTTTCTAGACTTACGCTGACCACTTGTTCCACATAAAATGTCTCTTTCTATCAAAAAAGGAATACCTTTCGAGGAAGCCACTAACATTTATAGAATGGATTTGTTTCAACTTGCGGTTAAGATTTTTGTTAATCACAGTGTATCTTAATGAAAACATTCCAAAACTTCTGCCATTACATCATATCCTTAACAAGGTGCCTCGGTTACAAGGAGAATCGATGAAGAGGTATGTTTACTTAACACGATCAATGCCAATCACAATCTGGCCATCTCACAAAGTCTATATTTTTAGTTTGGCAATAAAAGTGTTAACACCAATTTATTATTATTACTTCAACCACTCTATTCTACATACAGACATAATATAAGTCAATATTGTACGTTAATGGTTATACAAATTGAGATACAGTCGACTCTCGTTAATTCCAACCTGCGATAATTCGAACCTCTCTATAAGTTGTCACGAGTTCCCCACAAAATCTCTTTATATTTCGAACTAAATCAATACATTTTTATGCACTTGGTAATTTGAACGAAAAAATCATTGCTACGTAACAAAACGACGCGTTATTTCGAACTCATCAGCATCAAACACTCGACAATTCAAAGTTGCAGAGAGTAAGAGACAGAAAGATTGTAAGTACGCTTTGAGACAAATTCAAACTTTACATATCATCATACACGAGCCTTTGCTTTTGTTATTGTCGAACCATATGATATTTCAAACACTCGACAATTCGTAATATTTTAAGAATCCCTCGAGTTTCGAATTAACGAGAGTCGGCTGTACTGTTCTTTTAGATTTAATTATCTGGATGTAAGATTTGAAAGATAGCGGACTCATCAAATTTGATCAAGTTACAGAGAATTGAAGACATTAAATATAAATCAACATCAATCAAACTAAATAAAAACTCTTTCCATGCCAAAAATTTCTTTTTGATTTTTTACCTTCCTGTTTATCAACTTATTCTGCTGGTATGGATTGAAACTTTGAAAATAAAGGTGGCCATACTTTGTATACACTTTTGTTCTAGTTTATTAGTTACAAGCAAAATATGTATAATGAACTAGCAACAGAGTTTAAATTTCAATTTCAATAACTTTCGGTTTCTTTTCTCCTAATGATTTGGCCAATAGCTTCCGTGTTCTTTAATAATTAGCTACGTATGAGAGTTATGAGAATGCTAATATTTTTTATCCATATATACCTTCAATATGTGATTATTTGATGTGAATATTTTCGATGGATTTCGAAAGAAAATTAAATTTTTAAAATTTCAATAGAACCAATTTTGATAATTTGTAAACATATTGCAGATGTACTCTTCTCTTGATAATTAAAAAATTCGTGTTTTTTCCGGGGGTCAACGCACCCCCGTACTGTGTTTATTAATGAAAGCAAAAGTTTTTTTTTATTAAAAACATTTCAAACATATAATAATTCTCGATAGATCGGCGCTTCTTTTGACCATAGGCTTGAACAATATGTTTCAATATTTCACGGTGAAGGTAAATAATGTATTTTATAATTTTTTCTTTTCTTCAAAAAAATATGCTATTTTAAAGGACCAAAAAATTACATAACCTGGATGAGATATTTTTGAAAAATGTTAGATTTGTATTTTGTATCTTTTTTGACAGGGATGTATTGAATAATTTTTGATATTTTAATTGATGTTTTTGGATAGCTGGTTTATTTTTCTTTTAATTCAAAAATCTCTCTGTTACGAAATACGCTTTAGCATATTCACGAAAAAAATTGGACTTAATTCACAGTGTGTGCGTAGATAAGTGTCAACTATGGTGGGAGTGTTGGGTAAACCAAAATTTATGTATTATCTAGGAGACACTGTAACATTTGATAGGGATATCTCTGACATCCAAAACCGTGCCGACCTTCGGTTTGGTATTTGTGTTTAGCAAAGTTTGGCAAATTATCATGAAGAAGTTAAAACTGCAACAACGTTTTAAAATAGCGTTTTAAAAATATATTAAAATTGATTAAAAGAAAGTAATAAACAACATAATTTCAAAGAAAGGTTCGATGAATTGCTCTCCACAATCCGTGATTTGATACTAATGGATTACATTCTTTGAGGATATGTAAACTCTCGGGTGATACGTATAGGTACTATGATAAACCAACAAAATTAACTCTTTAGAAACGTAAATAATTCGTGTTACAGCCGAAATATTTTCCCAATACTTGGTAATCTGGTTCGAAATTGGATTAGGTAACAGCGATATAGCCGTTGTTCGAAAGTCGGAAATAAATATTAAATAACAAATGTCACAAAATCGTCTTTCCAATAAAAAGAAAAGAATGAATTCCAACCTAATACACACTAAAAAAAAAAATCGTTAAGTGCGTGTTTTTGACACGCACTAAGTAATGTCATCTCAATGATTATGATTTATACTTATGACTTAATTTATGATTTTTTGTTAACTCTACAGTCCTCTTGCGTTTATTCAACAACTCTATAATTATTCAATATGGATATACAACTCTATAATAATGTTTCCCCCATTATGATCACACAACGATATTAATATGTCATCCTTCGATGACATAAAAAAAAACATCGTTTGTAATTATATTTAAAATTGCTATTTGAGGATTTGAGGTGATTTGTTACGGAAAACCTCAAATTTCGTAACCAAATTCACTCTTTATAAAATATTTAACTCTTTATTTCTCCACGCACCCTACCAAATAATTTAAAAACTTGATACTTATGTTTCATTTACCCTACTCTACGTAGGAATTCTTACATCCTTCAATTTACGCGGTATTTTTTTTACGCGAGCATTTACTTTACGCAGCACTTTTTATACGTGGAATTGGTTTACGTGGCCTTATTTTACGCAGTCAAATATGTGGGTGTATCCACGTGGAACGGGGATATTCGCGTAAATTGAGCGACTGGTGTACGTAAAAAGTTTGAGCTGGGTGATTTCTGCTCTAAAACCTGTAATAAGCAAGACACCTAGTAACACTTAGTAAATTTCTTTAGGGACAATAGGAAAAAAATATTATTGGCAATAGCTGTTGTGTGTTTCAAGGAAAGGCAATAAATATTGGAATTTTTCGTTCGTTCTGGCATATTTTTGAAGGGAAATGATATAATTATAAATGTCATCTCCAGTTAGTGTCAGTAAAAACGTAAGAAATTATTCTTTAGATCAATAAAAATTCTCTGAAAAAGGAAATGGAAAATCTCAACAAATAAATTACACATTTTTTTTTTCAAAATTAAATTCACAAGCAATTCATTTGTGCCAAAAAATGCAAATAGTACGTCACCCACATATGAAACTTAACTCACCAAAAAATGAAAGTGAAGAATAATAGAGATGCCCAATATTGGACAATAGTTCACCTTTTTTTTGTAGGTACCTTTCCTATTATATAATTACAGTTCATCAGGTATAAATAGAAATTCTGTACTACTTATGTGTATCTAAATAGGTGAGCTAACGAACCAAAAAAAGATGCCAGATATACTTCTAAATATTGTTTTAGCTAGATGGAAAAAGATGGAGGTATTTATGTAAAATGATTTGTTTTTAAGCGTGTGAATTGAAATTATATTTTACTATAAAATCTACTTCAATTTTATTCTTTTTTTTTGAGAATTTAAGGATTCCAAATATGTTCTAATATTACATATATTTCAGACTCCTCAGGTTCCTCTGGCCCCAGGTATTGGGTGTTTATTCACCTCTGTATACGTATCGATTATAAACGAATAGTCATCAGTTGTTGAAACACGAGAAAAAAATTTTTCGAAAAAAATGGTTGAATTTTAACAGATAGTGGACAGGAGGAACGTTTTTTTTTTTTTTTTGAACAAATGGTGGTTAAGATGGATAATTTTTTTTTTGTTTTTTTCTTAATGTATTTTTTTAAGGAGAGCGATTTTTTTTTTCAAATGAATTTCTCGGAAGTTGTCAATATGGTTTGCTTTTAATAATCACACATTGGGTTTAGTTTGAATATGTTTGTATTTTTTCCGTGTTTTCGTTTTTTGAGTAATTTTTTATGGTTTCGTCTTATTAATTGCATTTTATTATGTTACACACGTAGTGGCCATGCATTGTATTTTGTTAGGTGCTATAATTATTATTTTATAATTTTTTAAAATAATAAAAAAAAAATCAAATGATCTTGGGAAACAATTAATGTATTAAAGGTTGATTATTTTTGTAGTTTTTTGAATTGATTTAATTTCCGGGTTTAGTTTCTAGTGTTTTCTTTTTACATGATCAGTTCTCAAGCCTTGTATCAAAATGTTTAAAAATTCATATATGTAGGTATATGTAAATAATTACTAGTTATAATCGAACTGAATACTTTTAACAGGATTAAAATTTATTCTATATAATATTAAATGTAACTGCTTAAATACATATTTAAAATACTTTTAATCCAATTTACAAAAAAAAAAAAAATTGTATTTATTATATTGATAGTGGTATTGGTGGTAAAAAAGTGAGAAATGTAACAAAACAAAAAAAAGTTATACAGATATTTCTCCTACGTTTATTATTCATTTACTATAGCTGTATTGGTATATTTATAAGAAATCATGCGTTTCTTAGGAGATTATATACCAAAATATACAAAAGTAATTTAATTACTAATGTAGCAAATAGAGTGTTCTTAGAATTGGATTTTAGGAATTCAAAGGTTTGGAATGAAACTCCACTAAATACAGTTGATCCTTTTTTTGTGCGGTGGAGAGGACCGCATAAAAAAAATCGCACAAAAAAATATATTCAAAAATGTCATAAATAGTTATAAAAAGTTTAGTTCGATTCAGATTGTACAAGAAACTTTTTTTATGCGGTTGGCCGGGACCGCATAAAAAAAGTTTCATCGAAAAAACATCACTCAGAACGCTCAAAACTTAGAAAATTCCTTAGAAGTTGCTTCTATAAACAAGGTAAAGCCTTAATTTACACGTAGGAACATTATATTTCCTTTTTATAATATTATGAAAATTTTGAAAAGTATGTGTAAAAAAATTAAATGATGCAATAATTTATGTTTTTACAATGTATTGATTAAATGCTTAAAAGTCGTTAAAAAGTATTTGTCAAAGAAAGTTATTATAGTAATTGTTTAAGTTTCTTACTGTCTCGTGATTTTGATTCACATTATGCATTTTAGTGACCATATTTTACAAACCGCATAAAAAAAATCGCACAAAAAAAACCGCACAAAAAAGACCGCATAAAAAAGAGTTCAGCTGTATATCTAAAATTTAATTTCATAATGATGACTAGAACAAAATGAAGTTAATAAACAGTGTGTCACTAGAATAGTTCCTAGCACAGAGATCTCGTAAGTGGTAACAGATCTAAATTCGGCTAAATGATAACAAAATTTCTCAGTTATTTCTTAATTGTAAGACCTGTGGTACTTTACATATTCTCTTAGCACTTTTTTACGTAGAATTGAAATATATTCTTAGAATTTTTCTATAACTCTCGGTTATCTAGTTATGGAACGTGAAGTAGATAAGTATCTAATAAAGTGTGATATCTACGACCCATCAGCTCAGGATTATCGACCACATCAACCGCGGACTACACAAGAACCTGGACACGACGCTGGTATCTCTGGATATTGAGAAAGCTTTCGACAATGTATGGCACGCCAATCTTATCGTCAAGTGCATTCCCGTGATCACTAAAATCATCCAGGACTACCTCACCAATCGGAGCTTTTACGTTGAAAGCGGCGGTGCCAAGTCCAATGTCTTCCAGATACCAGCAAGGTTCGATCCCTGGGCCAGTCTTGTTCAGCTTATACATCAGTGACATCCCCAAGATGCCACCCAACGTCCACATCGCCCTGTACGCTGATACTGTCGTTTTCACCTCATCAAGGAAATCGAACCAGTCGACTGCTGAGAGACGAATAGAAAAGGCGCTCACCACCCTTCAGGACTACTTCCAGGAAAACCATATCAAAGTCAACTCTAACAAGACAGAGGCAATCCATTTTTACATACTCTGGGCCGCTTCCACGTTTCCAGCTTCGATGTGGCGACTCCAGAATCACCACGTCACCCGTCATCAAGTATCTCGGTCTGTACCTCGACCGTAAACTCACATTCAAGACAGTTGTAACACGACGTAGAATCGCCGGCGAATATGTTGCCGCCAGACTGCGTCCCTATTGATCTCCAGTGTCATCCCGACGGCGAAGAAGATACAGCTGTACAAGACGTGCATCCGGCCCATCATCACATACGCCGCACCTGTGTAGTGCACTGTTTCACCTGGTAATATTGCCAAATTGCAACTGTTGTACGTCAACTACGTCAAGAAACAGACGCTGAGCCTGTTCTTGACCACATTCTATCACTAACATCACGCCACCTGGCCAGATGCTGTCTTCACCCCAACTACCGGATTGCTGACATGTTCCTGCCTTCAAAGACACTATCCAAGTGGAGGAAGAGGTTCATCCTGCCGGTGGATATCTCCCCACCGTGACTGTCCTCGACCCCGGGGGGGACGGTAGTCAAATATGTAAGTGCGGACAGAGTAAATGGAGAGAAAGTGTGTGCGGGTTTTTAGGTGAAATTTTTATTTTTATTTATACATAGTTAAAAGGTCTTTTGAAAATTTTCCTTTTTATAGAGTCACTAATGAATAATTAAGTTTTCTCATGTATGTATTGTTATTATTTAGAATTGTACATATTAGGTTAGGGTTAAACACTAGTTTGTAGGTACCTAGATTTGAGTCAAGTATTATAATTACATAAAAATTTTGTAAAATCTTCTACTGTTTTGAAAAAAAATATTTCGTATGATATTTACCCCCGAGGGAAGTCAAATGTGTAAGTGCGGGAGAAATAAATGGAGACAAAGTGAGTGCGTAAGTGTTCTAAGTTAGATTAAATTTTTCTATTTTCATGTTTAAAGGTTTTTTGAAAATTTTCCTTTGTATCGAGTCACTAATATATAAGTTTTTCATGTATTGTAATTATTTAGAATTGTACACGTTAGGTTAGGGTTAAGCACTAGAGTGTAGGTATCTAGATTTACGGCAAGTATTGTAATTACAAAAAGCCTTGTAAAATATTGTACCGTTTTTTGAAAAAATATATTTCGTATTTCGTATGATGTCTAATGTTGTACAAACGTACAACAATTTACTAAAAGAAATTTGCATTTTACATACTGACTGGAATTTCAAAAATTTTATTTAGTTTTGGCAATAAAATTTGAGTCGATACCAGTGGCGGTTATTCCAGGTATGCGGGGTAGGCGCCGCTTACCCTAGCTGTTTCTTAAAAACTGAAATAAATTTATAACGAAAATAACATTGTTTACAAAATAATTTAAATATACAATTTCCATAAGATTTACCTTACATTATTGCATATATATTGCACATTAGAATGCATATATTATACCAATTATACATACCTAATTATGATATACCTAAAATGCATAAATATGGTCCACAGTACGTGTTACATATAGACACGATCAACAATAGACCCTGTAGCCAGTCTATGTAGCTGTGTATAGGACGTACACACGCATATGTACCTACTCAGCTATGCGATCATCATCTGAGCATATCCGTGTGTACTGAATCTGCATATGTATATTATGTATCTGTGCAGTTGTATTAGTGGTTTATAATACTGGTAGTCCTTTGGCATGGTAGGCACCAGGATCGGCGCATATCGTATATTCGATAACAGTCGATGTAATGGCTATACTGAATCTACATATGTATATGTATATGTGCAGCTGTATTAGTGGCTTATAATACCGTATAGTTCTTTTCCATCGTAGGCACCAGGCTCGGCGCTTATCGTATATTCGATAACAGCCGAACTAACCAAATCTTAACTTGTGCTCTAATCACCTCAGCTTTTAGATTTTTTAGCATGCTTCCTATACTTATAAATTTATCGTTGCTGTCAACTGTGATTTGATTATTAAGATTTTATTACCTACTGTCTTTTTTTTAAATGACTAAAAAACAACGGTTGCGTTATTAACACAACATAAAGTAATTAACACAACTTTTTTTAAGGAATATTGACGAAAATAATTTTTCTTTAGACTATTGAAGGTAATTTAAATCGTGTTTATTTAGCCTCATAAAAATATTGCTGGTGTTTTACTTTGACTGTGAAAGAAAAGTTATTCCATATTTTTATATTTTTCCTGAATCTTATATTTTCTACAACTCAGTTTGTTACAAAAAAGCGTTTGCACATCATTTTCCAAACTTCTTTTGATAAATATTCTAAAATTAGGTGGTTGTTTGATACCAAAAAAGCTTTTCTCTTGTATGTTATTCAGGCCCGGACTTAGCCTAAGTGGCGCCCGGGGCAAGGTCAAAAAATGGCGCCTCTGTAGAAAAAGTATTTCCTTTTTTCCTCCCAAAAAGCAAGTGACGAGCAAAAGAAGAAAAAAACCTCACATACCTAATTTTGGCGCCCCTCAAAACCTGCCGCCCGGGACACGTGACCCGCCTGCTATTTTAGTACCTCTTTACACATTAAGTGTGATTTACCTTTTTGAAAGCGCATACCCAGTCTTAAAGCTCACGAGCCGCCACTGGTCGATACCAATATGATCTCGACTTATTGTTTTCGAACTCTTTGTTTTTTGATAACAACAAGAGCAATTTCCTGTTGGTAAATTATGGTAAGATATCAGATTTAATTAGATATTTATGGTGGGATTTGTTTATTAACATCCCATTGGAAGTTATTGTAATGGGTTCGATTTTACGAATCGCTAATTTTGACATATCTCCACGTTTCAAGGTCACTAGAATCCGAATCCATTGTTTTTAGCGTGATGTCTGTGTGTGCGTTCGTTAGTTCGTTCGTTCGTTAGTTCGCTCGTTCGTTCGTGAATTTTTTTTCGTCTCGCATATCTCGAGAACAAATGATTATATCAACTCCGAACTAATTTCATTAGATGCGTAATCAAAAAATGAAGACACGATAAAGTTTTCAGCAAATTCGGATTAGCGGTTTGTTTTTTGTGATAAAAAAACGGAATTAACTTTATTAACATAACATAGATTATACGGATTTTTTACCATGCCTTTATTATATAATAGCCTAAGAATCTTCTGTGATGTTAAAAACGCCAGTAAATTATTATAAAATTCTTTAAAAAAAAAAAAAAAAATTGCCACATTCATTTCTTTATTAACTTCCCATTGGAAGTTATTGTAATGCGTCCGATTTTACGAATCGCTAATTTTTACATATCTTCAAAAAAAAAAAAGAACTAAACGGAAAAACGAAATAAGAAACTTTTTGTGAAATATTTTTTATTTCGCGTATCTTGAGAACAAATGATGTTATCATTTGTTTGATAAGGGTGGAGCCCCCACCTTTAGGTACAGAAGGCGAAGCCCCTGGTGTGGTGCAAGAGGCAAAGCCTCTATCGGGGGTCCAGAGGAGGAGTCCCCTGAATTAAAAAAAAAGTTATTCATTTTCAATAGTCTTTAAGGGCATCCAATGGAAAGTTGACAGTGTGGATAGACCTGTCCCCCAAATTTTTTTACGACGTAAATTTTTCAAAATACAGGTGTGCAAGACGTGAAAGTGAGACATATTTTTATGCCGAATATTTGAAATTGTAATTATTTTGTTACAATTATCATCATATGGCTATTGGAATAAATATAAATATTGCCACAATTTTTGAAACATTTTCTCTTTTTTGCTGTTGTTAAAGCCCTAATAATATTTTGCACACATTGTAGCATTTATATTCGTACATACAGATATCTATACTGCAACCAAAACCCATATGAGTATAGGAAAAAATAAAAACACAAAAATCGGTATTTTTTCCCTCAAAAACTATAAGTAGTAAAAATAAATGATTACGATGGGGGATATTTATGTATTATTGTAGAAGTGGTAATATTTAATGAAATGGGGAGGAAGGCGTCCAGTAAGATGACGTTCTTTTATATACACTAGTAGTGGCTCTCTTCCGAAACGGAAGGGAGTTTTTGGAGTTTAGTAAAGGACTGAGTACAGTACCAGCATAAATACTATGTACATAAGTATACCTCTCCTGTAAATATTTATGAAATAATTCTTCCTTCATATTTAATGGACAGAATGAGTGCACTTGATATAAATATTTCGATTTATGATGAAGAGAAAGATTTTTTGCGGTAATGTTGCGTAACTAACTACATTGCATTGACAGAGTGTATTAATTTATAGACTGTTCATGAAAATATTTGAAAGATCAATTAGGAATTATTATTTTTTAGTAGATAACAATTAATTAAACGTTTCCATAGAGGTACTTTATAAAATTTTTGGTATCAGTTTTGTGAAGTTTTAAATTTGAATTTCTAAGCGTCTAATTAGTATTAATAATATATCAGAAAATTTTTTCGATAAAATAAGGCTTTAAATACCCTACTTATAAGTTATAAAGTTTAAGTCTACCTAATTAATTCTTCAGATTCAAAAATATGAAGAGAAAGACTTGCGAAATATAACAAATAAATAAATAAATAAATAGATAAATAAATAAATAAATAAATAAATAAATAAATAAATAAATAAAATAAAATAATTGTATCTAATTTTTCTTTTGTATCAGGTGTAATTTGAGGACTCGGCATATCTAAGACATTAAAAATTTATAATTTATTAAACAACAAATCTAAATAAGGGCCGTTTTTGGCCCACCTATGTATAGATGAAACGCTAACTTCATGTTAACAAAACAAATCAGATTATGAGGTATGATATAGATCAATGATTCTCATAGTGGGGGTTGCGAAAATTATTTGAGGGAGTCGCAGGAACAATTAATTACAGATTACATACCCACTTTCTACACATTTCCTACCTATTTCTAGATATTTCGGAGGTTTTTTGAAATTTTAAGTACAAAGGGGGGGGGTCCGGATCAGAAAGTTTGAGAACCACTGATATAGGTACATAGATCATTAGTTACGGCAGTTTCATATAATCGGATAACACGGTCGGTTCTCTACTATATGTAGGTATACAGCAATCTTTCGATTATCCGAACTCGGTTTAACCAAACCCCGTATTATCTGAACTCGCTTCTTTCCAAAATTTTCGAAAATTTTATTATAAGATGAGAGAGTTCCGCGATCTTGTTACACGTAACCAACAGTGCAACGTTAAACAATTAAACTCGTTCTTTAGTTACTGTAATCGTTGGTGTAAATTTTTTATTTAAATAAATTTTGTATATTAATTCTTTTCTCTATTTTAAATGCTTTGATTTACTTACTATCCTATAGATTATCTTTAAAATGTTACCATCTCGACATATTGTGCTCGTTTTTGACAGATGTTCGGATTTTTGCAGCCTAATCAAAATTTCGCCTTTTTTGACATTAGTTGATAGGGTAAACGGTATAGTTATTGGACATTGACAGTTATTGGACAAGACACTCTCTTTTAGCGAATTTCCAGAATGGAAGCTCGCTATTACAGCCACTGTCATGACGCGACTTGAACCCGGGACCATGGCAGAAATTTGTTTTGAGGTCCCTAGAAACCGAAAATAATATTCACCAAAATTTATATATATATATATATATATATATATATATATATATATATATATATATATGTATATATGTATATATATATATATATATATATATATATATATATATATATATATATATATATATATATATATATATGTGTCCGCACGATAACTCTTGAACGAAATGTCCTAGGTTTACGAAATTTGGTGAAAATGTTGGAAATCCCAAACCGTTGGACAAGTTCGTTAGCCAGACACGTCGGATGCCAGGAACTTGGTGTTTGTTCTTGCAAAAAATTAGTTTTTTGCCAAAATTTCCACTTATTCAAAAATTTTTGTGAAATTATTTTACACCATTTAAAAGAGGAGAAAAAATTACATAAAAAAGGTCCTTAAATTATTTTTCTATGTCAACTAGTTTCCGAGAAAAGCTATGTTGTTTAGACTGTGATACTTCTATCGTAAAAAGTGTGAAGCTATTCACAATCTAAGCACATATTTGATACAATATGTATCGTACACAATATACAAGGTGGCCCATTTGGATGTATACATACGATTTACATGTTAATTTTTAACATTGGATTCCTATAAGGAAAAAGTTATGTCACAACAGTGCTTTGAATAAACTAATAATACTAATTTAACATTATAACTACTACTGTTACTATCGCTTTAACAACAATAGTGCAGTAAAATAAAGAAATGTATATGTCGCAATTTCCAAGCAATTCACTTTTACATAATAAATATTTGTGTCATCTGCTGTAAATTCAAAAAGGCATTTTTGTATTTTCTTGAAAATAAATATTAAAATAATAATACCCCTGTCGCAGCATCCTGCATAACATAGCGAATTTCCATTTACAAAAGTACGTTTTTCTCGGAAACTAGTTGATATAGAAAATTGTAAATAAAAATACCCCTGTCGCAGCATCCTGCATAACATAGCGAATTTCCATTTACAAAAGTACGTTTTTCTCGGAAACTAGTTGATATAGAGTAATTGTAAATAAAAAACCTTTTTTATGTGATTTTTCCGCCTCATTCCTTCAAATTTTTTTAACGAAAAATGCCCAAAAAACCGTAAACATTTTTTAATAATAAGATGTTTCGTTCTTGAGTTATCGTGCGGATATTTAGTAAACATATATATAAATGTGTCCGCACGATAACTCAAGAACGAAACATCTTATTATTAAGAAATTTCGTGGAACTGTTTACGGTTTTTTGGGCGTTTTTCGTTAAAAAAATTTGGCGGAATGAGGCGGAAAAATCACATAAAAAAGGTTTTTTATTTACAATTACTCTATATCAACTAGTTTCCGAGAAAAACGTACTTTTGTAAATGGAAATTCGCTATGTTATGCAGGATGCTGCGACAGGGGTATTGAAGATTATAGGGCTTATAGACTAGTAAAGCAAACTTTCTGATTTTTTAGTTAAACAGAACCTTCTAGTATCTACAAAATTTGTGGATTGTGGAAGTACGTCAGAAATTAATAAATGAAATTTTTGTCCAATAACTGTATTTTTCTATATGCACAACTTTAATATTTTTTTTTTTTTCAGAGACTTACCAATATGTAATATGAAAGTTTTATATGGTATATTAGAATAGACAGATCTTACTTTATTTATGAATTTTTTCGTTAAAAATAAAGCTACAACACGTACTTTTTCTGTACTTTGTTTTGAAAATTTTTCTCAACTGCTCAATAACTATGCCATTTACCCTATCTAATTATCATTTAACTTAACATAGTAAATTACACCTTTATGCATATAAATGATAACTTAAATCGTGAAACCAATGTCTTGGCTATAATCGTACATTTTCGGGAAGCCCCTATTAGTTCGGATAATCGAAAGATTACTGTACTATAATTTCGTAGATAATTTGAATTTCTGTCTACAGTATATTTACTCTCAATATATTTAATTTTCAAAATATGTATAGGTAAAGAAAAAAATTCGAAAATTTTAGTTCGTCACACAGGAATGCTGCCTTAAGAAATTCATGTAAAATATTTAATTCTAATAAAATTTATTTAACAAATAAATTTGTTTCATATAAATTCCAGGCAAAAAATTTAGACGCGTCTAATTCAATCAGTTAAGAAGAAATTTGTACATATGCCCATAAATGAGCACCATCAAGCAAAAAACCATTGTACGTGTTTTTCAAAAAAAAAAAAAAAAAAAAAAAAAAATGTCAAAAGAAGAAAAAAATATAAATTTTTTTTATTAAGTTTATTTAAGATAAGTATTATTATCCTCCGACAAAATTCTTATCGCCGTAACAAATGATAATATTTTATATCAAGAATGGACTACTCAAAATAAAAAGTCAAAATCAATTACGCATAAAAATTGTTGTTTGTTCAAAATTGTCATGTTTTTTTTCCATTTCAATTTTATTTTAATTCAATAGTTTATATTTGATGCGTAGGTGAGACATATGTATCAATTATAAGATTTTGTCCTGGTAAAAAAGGACATAATTAGTTGTAGATACAACAGCTGGTGCTGTAACTTTCATGTTTTATTTATATTTTGGTGAATTGGTTCGACTTTATAAAACAAAATTAGTGGAGCGAGTAGTTTTTCATGAATAGTATTGTGTATTATATGTAGGTAATGCAGAAAATTCTAGTTCGAGTTTTATCACCAATTAAACTAGACATTTTCGTTTAGATTCACGTGTGTGTGTGTGTGTGTGTGTGTGTGAGGAGTAGCCGGTGAGTCATGAGTCGATTAATCGGCTAATCAGCTAAACCTTTAGCCGGTATATGTGTCGTAGACGAAGATTGTGCTTGGTAAGATTCACAATGGTTACTATCAAATTTGGATATTTACCTACTTCACTATGGGAAACGAGCTCTAGAAAGAGGATTACCAGGTGTTGTCACCATTACAATAGCAGCTATGCCCGCCTTTGTTGGTTATCACGCGTGGCTTAGGATTCCAGCAGGTTGCAAGGAGAAAAACTTAGAAATTTATACAAATGAAGCACTATTACATTTTTTAAATCTTTTTCAGTGAACTATTTCCATTATTTTAATAAGATGTTATAAATCAGAATTATCCTTTTTTTACATAAAGGGCATAGCCGGGTAAGATAGGGAAAACGGCCCTTGACGCAAAATTGATTGTTTTTATAGGAAATAATACTTCTTAGCCCCAGATACATTCCTGCCAAATTTCAACCCTCTGAGGCTAATAGTTTATGAATACACCAACAGACAAAAATTTTCAAAAAAAATTTTTTTTTACGAAATTACTGAGCCGATTTATTTGAGTTTAATATATATTGTGTACCCACCTTAGGCAAAGTAATAAAAAAAAAATTAACGTTATATCCCTATATTATATTAATTTTTTTAAATTTTTAAATTTAAGTAAATTTTTTTTTGGCACTTACGCGTTAGCGACACCCACCATTTTTTGTTCAATAATATGTCTCTTAGTACTCTATAACATATATTTTTATGGAAAAATTTCAGTTGGTAGAACACAGTAATATTTCAATACAAATGCATACCATGTTAGGTACTACATATATATTACTTATGTATAAAGAGGACCATAAAGTAAAGCATCTGCCTGATTTCTAAAACACAGTACAACTCTGAGGAGTGCAATAAAATGTTCTCTTCCCCCCTGAGTTGCAGTTCTTGGAGTTCCTGTGGCGGTCTAAAAAAATTTATATTTTGACTTGTTATAAAAAATATGTTTTAACTTGTTAAAAAATAATTTTCAAGGTTAATTTTACCATGAATCTGAATATTTGAATGAAATCAATAAAATTATCTCAACATACTTACTAATTAAAATTACATCTAACTCAGCAAAAATTATAAGTTTTAGAAACTTTATTTAAATAAAGATAATCATAATAACAATAATACGTCTTAAATGTTATATTGCTTTAATAATAATAAGTATTAACTTAATAGATTGAAGCAAAAAACTTCAACAATGTATAGTAACGACAACAGTCCGGCTAAAACTTGTTGTAGTTATAAAAATATGTAGGTAAATTACATGCAGGTACATATAACTAACTAGAACAGACCCTCTCACTTGATGTTTTTGTTGCACTTCTTGAGGAGGTGCAGAAAGTGGATTTTTTCTGTAATAAAATTACATACGTTCACAACAACGAGAAACAAGCTTAGACAAATGTTTAGCTTTATCTGCTGTTTGTCTTCTTTTGTTAACACGATGACGGGTCATGGGGAATGATAACGAAATGACCAACTGGTATACTATTTTGACAGCTAATAAACTTTGTATGAAATTTTTGACGTCGTAGTACGTGGTGTATGAGCTAATAAAGTTTCATTTGACGTCTTACAAAGAAAACAACTCTAACAAAAGAGAAATCAATATCTATTTTGTTTTATTATTACAAAAAGACAAACGGCAGGTAATGTTGGACTCGAGTAAATTTAAACTAGTTTATCGTAGTTATGAACGTATGTAATTGTATTATTTTAGAAATAGGGTAGATATTTTACTTTACAGCCCTTTTTATACATAAGTAATGTATGTAGTACCTAACATGGTATGCATTTGTATTGAAATATTACTATGTTCTACCAACTGAAATTTTTCCATAAAAATATATGTTATAGAGTACTAAGAGACATATTATTAAGCAAAAAATGGTGGGTGTCGCTAACGCGTAAGTGCCAAAAAAAAATTACTTAAATTTAAAAATTTAAAAAAATTAGTATAATATAGGGATATAACGTTATTTTTTTTTTATTACTTTGCCTAAGGTGGGTACACAATATATACTAAACTCAAATAAATCGGCTCAGTAATTTCGTAAAAAACAATTTTTTTTGAAAATTTTTGTCTGTTTGTGTATTCATAAACTATTAGCCTCAGAGGGTTGAAATTTGGCAGGAATGTATCTGGGGCTAAGAAGTATTATTTCCTATAAAACAATCAATTTTGCGTCAAGGGCCGTTTTCCCTATCTTACCCGGCTATGCCCTTTAGATATTTAATTAAATTTTGTTACTGGGATTTAGTAAAAACGTTCAATAAACATCAACGTTTTTAATCACATGTGTCTCATTGAGTTGCAGATTAATGTATAAATCTAGGGTTAATTACATTTTGTACGCAAAGATATTAATTTAGAATAATTCTCGAAAATAATTCATTGTACAATACAGCTACTGGTTAGCTTTAGTGCTAAATATTATTTTTTCTCTTTTCGACATTTTGACAATTTTGATGAGATAATGTTTTTTAATCTTATTCATTATTTATCACAAATTGTTTACAAATTCATACGCCGCATTTAGAGCACAATTACAAAAGCTTTTCTTTTTTAGTACATATTGATGTAATAGTAACAATAATAAAAAATTAAAATTCACCAAGTGCAGGCTGAACAGTGTTAAAATAAGGATCCCGTAGCTGATAAGTCGACCTTACTTTGTATCCATTTTGTCCAAGCTGAAATTTCCAAAACTTCACCGTTGATTCTTTTCCTAAGGGGTAGTTTAGTTGAGTTTGGAATCCGAAAACGCCAACAGGTCGTCTTGGACACATTAGTATACCAGACCAGTTCTTTGACAGCTGTTGGGAAAGTATTGTTTTCTCACTTCTCTGGCTGCATAAAGTGATCCCATGATATAATGCCGAAACATGCTAGTTTCTAAATTTTATTAATTTTTGACCTAGCACTAGTTGTTTTAGCAAAGATAAACGATGGCCTGACAGTTGTTGTGTAAAGTCAATAAACCATTTTCGGTTTAAGGCCCCACCCAGTCCCAATGGCTCTTCGGCACGTCCATAAAGTAGTGCTACAAGTCTTAGCCATCTTTTTTTCAATGTGCTGTTTCCAGGTCAATCCAATATTGAGAGTGTAACTTCCAAATACTCGACCGATCTTGAAAACACCAGCCGTTTCCCAGAGAAAAGTTAGTCGAAAACACCACTGAGAAAATTTTTTAGCGATTTATTAATTGATATTTTTTGATATTTTTATTTACAGCACATTTCTACAAAATTTCATTTTCCTAAGTTAAAAAATGTTATAGTTATAAGGGTGTAATAGACCGACAGATGGACATATCGAAATTACAAGGGATTTCTCCTACGGAACCTTAAAAAATATTTCCCATTTGTTTATTTACTTAAAAATATAAAAAATAAAAGAATAGAAATAATAAAAACCCATCATCATATCACCGTTTGGACACTTGTATTATACGGTGACATAATCGGATATATTTATTATCCTGCCCAAAAACTTATAAACACAATATTAAAAACTTCAAATACACTCCTTATGTTTAGGACGACGATCAAAAAGAAAATATATAATCATAACTTTTCATATAGGTACTATGACGGATTCGTACTCTAAAAAAAAGGAAAAAAAGACCTATTTATTTTCAATCTTAAAAATGTTTTATTCAATGGAAAAGACAGACAATTGAATAGGAGGTTATAAATACAAGCGTACGTATAACTTGAATTCAAGTTGCGCAAATAAAGATTCAAAAACTCTAAAAAATTGAGCTAACGTGCAAGGAACATACGTATGGATACATCCTTTCAGTAATTGGCAGCTGAAGACATGCATTCCGGAGAAATAAGAATGACGGGAACGTTAGAAAGAATATATAGTTGCAAGAATTTTACTCTATCTGCATGTTAGGAGGACTCTAGATAGGACACATGAGTTTTTTTTTTCGAAAGTTAAACAAGTTAATTTTATCTAGAGGCACACAGTCATCTTTCAGGCTTTGAACTTGCGATTCATTCGCTTCCGAAACCAAATCCGCTTCTTAAAAAAATATTTTTTTTAAACAAAAGCAATCTTTAGCCAAAAATGTAACATCGTACGATTCAGTCTATAGTGAGGACGGATTCACGTGGGTGGTGGGATCATGACCATCCCCTTATCGCAAGTTGTCCCAACGATCAGCAATTGACAAATTCATTAAAAAGGCAGATTGATATTAACCTAGGTAATCGTTTTTTAATCTGAAGACTGGATCCGCCTTTGGTGTTCAGTTTACTTTAATTTCACTTACGCTTACAAAAGGAGCTCATTCAGATCAAAATCAGTTCTATTAAAAACTAGAAAATCTTGGACTTTTATGCGAATTTTAATTTTCTGTTATTACGCAAAAGATTTTACGTAAATCTTTCCTTACGGTGCCATCACAGAGTGATCGGCCGAAAAATAGTCAATTTTCGCGATTTTTTTCGGATGGATAGGATATGAGAATGGAGATGAATTTTTTTTACGATTAATACCACTATTTAACAATACAAAAATATTTTTTTATTCATTTTTATTTATTTTTTATTTTATAATTATTATAATTTTTTGAAAAAAGTGTCTTTAAAAAAGGGTGGATATTGCTGCCCACGATTGCGGCCGTAGTTTTCATTTGGAAAAAAAATCAAATAGATTATCAACCTGTAGGTAAGCCGCTATGTACCTATGGCAGATTTTTTTTTTTTGAAATTTGAAAAAATTGTGACGGTTTGAATAAAAAATAAATTTTTTTTTATAGTTTTCCGTGTGGAAGATATAAAATAAAAAAAAGCTCCCACAGGTACATAACGAAGAAAAATAGGAAGATTTAAAAAAAAAGCTCCCATAGATATATAGAGACTTACCTACAGATTGATAATCTATTTGATTTTTTTTTCCAAACGAAAACTGCGGCCGCAATCGTGAGCACCAATATCCGCCCTTTTTAAAGACACTTTTTTCAAAAAATTATAATAATTATAAAAAAATTAATAAAAATGAATAAAAAAAATTTTTTTGTATTGTTAAATAGTGGTATTAATCGTAAAAAAATTCATCCCCATTCCCCCATCCTATCCAACCGAAAAAAATCGCGAATATTGACTATTTTTCGGCCGATCATACAGTGATGGTACATTAAATTAAATCACTTTTGATTCCTGTATCAAAGATTATCAAACTCATAATCATTTTGATAGTCATTGCGTTTTTTCGAATTCAAAGTCACAATTATTCTTGTTGACGTATACAAATATGTATGACGGATTCTAGGAGGGACACAGACGTTTGAAGGAGAGGAAAAATTGAAAATACATCATCGCTGAATACGTTGAATGATAAAAGATGTCCAATGACCGGTTGTCAACTGTCAAACGCAAACCCTTGTACGTACACCTACATATATTACGTTTGTATATATGTATATCTATGTTGGAGTGAAAGTGAAAATGTAAGACAGGATAGTAAGTAAAAGTTAGATGATAAAGGACGAACACATCGTTTGGTCGGTTTGAAGCAACAAGGAAATTGTTGTTATCACTGTATACTACCGGAACAGAGAGTAGGTGTATTATTGTGTTAAATTTTGTCAGTCAATATCTATGGTTTTGTTTGAGACGGTATAGCCGGTACAATTTAATCTAAAGACGATAATATAGTTCATTACTGACGGTGGGGG
Organism: Brachynemurus nebulosus; assembly: GCA_035578155.1. Classification (NCBI taxonomy): domain Eukaryota; kingdom Metazoa; phylum Arthropoda; class Insecta; order Neuroptera; family Myrmeleontidae; genus Brachynemurus; species Brachynemurus nebulosus. Next base: position 25,130,267 of record JAPWDM010000001.1, read on the forward strand.
CGCTGGTCATGATGTATATATTTTGGTACATATTCATTTTATAAATGTGTACATATGTATATTATTGCACATATTATTTTCTCGAAATAAACCTATGATTTTCTCTTAAAAATTCGAATTATAAATTTGGCCCGCGAGTTGATACTATATTTGTTTTCCGGTTCACGAACTTGACTAAATTAAACATGCTTAGATATGTTACCGTTTCCGTGTAATTCTTGTTCGAACTGATTTTTATATTTTCCCGCGGGAACTGAGATATTATGCTGCAGTAAAAAGGATTTTTATGTTGACCCAGGTTGTAAGTTATCACCAAACGAAATTTTAGCAAAATCCATCCGGTAGTTTTTATGTGATCCATCACAGACAAACAACCAGACAAAAAAATGCTGTTTTTATACCGTAAAACACCCTATCTTTACCTATTAAACCTAACTTTACCATACCACACTTTACGTTAAAAAAATTAAAATTTTATAGTTTATATATTCTGTAGCACTTTTTTTTAATGATGGAGATATTTCTAACAAACTACTGGTGTTGCACATTTCACAGCGAATTTTCAAACCAGGTGGTCCATCACTATGATCTTGTGGCCATGGTCGATTATAATGTTCAAAACATGATTCACATTCTTGAAACATGGCTCGATAATCGGATGGTAACCAAATCCAAGCGCGTTGTATGATCTTCGCACCATAACTTTTCAGCGCATTCAAACTGATCCACTTGTAGATTTGAAGAAATGTTTCCAAAGTCAGTTCGTTCAGTAGCATTGGTTCACGTTTGAAAAATTCACCAATTGAAATATCCATTTTATCCCAGTCCATTGAGTCCGGTTCAGACAATTTCATATATATATATATATATATATATATATATATATATATATATATATATATATATATATATATATATATATATATGAAATTGTCTGAACCGGACTCAATGGACTGGGATAAAATGGATATTTCAATTGGTGAATTTTTATATATATATATATATATATATATATATATATATATATATATATATATATATATATATATATATATATATATATGAAATTGTCTGAACCGGACTCAATGGACTGGGATAAAATGGATATTTCAATTGGTGAATTTTTCAAACGTGAACCAATGCTACTGAACGAACTGACTTTGGAAACATTTCTTCAAATCTACAAGTGGATCAGTTTGAATGCGCTGAAAAGTTATGGTGCGAAGATCATACAACGCGCTTGGATTTGGTTACCATCCGATTATCGAGCCATGTTTCAAGAATGTGAATCATGTTTAGAACATTATAATCGACCATGGCCACAAGATCATAGTGATGGACCACCTGGTTTGAAAATTCGCTGTGAAATGTGCAACACCAGTAGTTTGTTAGAAATATCTCCATCATTAAAAAAAAGTGCTACAGAATATATAAACTATAAAATTTTAATTTTTTTAACGTAAAGTGTGGTATGGTAAAGTTAGGTTTAATAGGTAAAGATAGGGTGTTTTACGGTATAAAAACAGCAATTTTTTGTCTGGTTGTTTGTCTGTGATGGATCACATAAAAACTACCGGATGGATTTTGCTAAAATTTCGTTTGGTGATAACTTACAACCTGGGTCAACATAAAAATCCTTTTTACTGCAGCATAATATCTCAGTTCCCGCGGGAAAATATAAAAATCAGTTCGAACAAGAATTACGTGGAAACGGTAACATATCTAAGCATGTTTAATTTAGTCAAGTTCGTGAACCGGAAAACAAATATAGTATCAACTCGCGGGCCAAATTTATAATTCGAATTTTTTGCTCCCGGAGTGACTCATTTTGCTCCCGGAGTGACTCATTTTGATCCCGGAGTTACTCATTTTGATCCCGGAGTTACTCATTTTGCTCTCGGAGTGATTCATTTTGCTCCCGGTGTGATTCATTTGCTCCCGGAGTGACTCATTTTGCCCCCGGAGTGACACATTTTGCTCCCGGAGTTACTCATTTTGCTCCCGGAGTGACTCATTTTGCTCCCGGAGTGATTAATTTTGCTCCCGGAGTGACTCATTTGTTCCCGGAGTGACTCATTTGCTCCCGGAGTAACTCATACACCTTATCATGGTTAAAGAGCTCATACACCTTATCATGGTTAAAGGGCTGATACACATTATCATGGTTAAAGGGTATAAAATAGTTGAACTTACATAAAATATTATCTATTTACTGGTGGTTATCAAAGAGTTAACATCTCTTTCGCTGAAAAAACAATTTCGTGGTAAAACAATTGCATTTCGAACCATGATAAATTACAATTCAGAGCAGTCCACCGCTAAACAACCTAGCAAAGGACTTTCGAAACCTAAGATCATTAAATGTAAAACTTTTAAGCGACAACACATTTCACCCGAAAATTTAGCATTCCTTAAATTACTAGGTCTTAAAGTGAAAAGAACATGGTACTCACCAATGTGCTAAATATTATTAACAGTTTGTAATTTGATGGTCAACTAGCAATAGCTATTAGTATCCATTTTCGGATACATCCCACAAATTAACTATCCTCACCAATTTTAATTATTTTATATAAAGTTGTGGATTGTGTGAGTAAATTCAGTTCTACGGCGGCGATCAAAAATGGCGTTTCTTGATATACAAGGCTATCAAGGAGCTAACAACGAATTTTATTTTAAAGAAGTTGGTATTGCTGCAGAAAATTCAGATGATATATTACATCTTATATTCGACGCACCGTTTGATTTCAACGAGTTGCCGAAGAAATATGAACGGGTTGCTGCACGTTGGCTTTGCCGAAATTGGCATGGGATACCTTGGTCGTATGGATTTATTCCGTACAAAAAACTTCATACCATATTGAAACCTATATTAAAGAAGTTTGATTCATATACGTCAAGGGCAGTGAAAAAAAGAAATGGATTTCAAATTTGTTTGATGGTACCGAAAACCAGCCGTGGATTCTGAATTTGGAAGAAATATTTGATGTACCGAAGATTTCCATTCTGCGAGATGAATATTATTCAAGACGCTGTATGCTTCATTCAGATAAATTTGTTAATTAGAAAATTGTATTCTTTTAAAAAATTTTTATATGGAAAATAAATAGATTTTAAGTAATATATAGATTTAAGCAATTTAATTTTTTGTATACATATTCTATAAATAAAATTTAAAAAAAAAATTATGTGCGTTTTATTTAATTATTACCCTGAATTCCCCTATTTTTTACAGCAAGAAGTTACTTTCGTTAATCTATAAAAGTATCGACAAAAATCTTATGAAATTTTTATTCTTATTGAAAAGCATATTTCATGATACACCCTGTATAAGAATACACTCATGCATACATGCATTTATACCTGCAGGCAGGATACCTTACTACATGCGTTTAATATTGTAAAAATGAAGCCACTTTAGCCATTTTGAAAAAGGTCAAAATAATATTTATATATTATAATGCTATTACTATTTTAACATTTATTTTCATTTTTAAATCTGTTTAATAATAAATAACTTCTGAATTTTTATTTTAATGTGTTTACAGTGTTAATACGTATTAATTCGTTAATTATTACCCGACTATTTTGACCTTTCTTGCAAAATAACATGCTTCACTTTTACTTCACATGGTTTGGTATCCCTATATGTATATATATAGTACATCCATGACCTGCACCCATCTATACATACATTTGTATATCATAATTATATTATGTATGTGTGATGTAAATTTTAAGATGATATTCTATAAATTTTTTACCCCAAAACTACTAATTTATAAAAAAAAATTTAGCAAATCTTAATGATGTTATAATTTTTATATTAAACAACATAGCTAAATTATAGTATGTATACATATTAAGAAATAATCCAAGTATTTATTGTACAGTAATATATACGAATTTATTTGCAAACATATTTGATATTACTTTTTTGCTAATTAAGCAAATATTTTTCCAATGCTGATAAAAGTGATAAATTATTTTAGTTAGATTTTGTTGACATAAAGACTACATTTACTAGTATGTATTTATAAAATTGAAATTAAATAGCGATATACAGAGTGTATACACAACATATTCTTAATATATAATCGGTCAGAAATCTGGACTCTGAAGTCTGGAGTCTGAAGTCGTGATTGCGGCTAGCGCTTGGTACAGTGCCCCCACAAAATTTAGCGGTCTCCCAATCTTAAATAAACAATTTTAAAATTATTACATGATCCAAAATTATTATATAAATAAACAAATATAACAAAAATCCCCGCTTGTATGAATCATACTATAATTATAATTCAACAATCAGGCCATAAATTAAAAATTCCAAGAAAACTATTTCGTATTTGAAATCAAACAAAGAAATTGCTGAGTCATCAAAATCTTAAATAAACATTTTTTTAAATTAAAACTTATATAAATAAACAAATTAAAAAAGTGCTGAGTTTGCTGAAAACAGGCTTAAACTTGTTGAAAAGTACAGTAGATACTCGATTTACAGTACAGTAGCGGTCAGAAATCTGGACCCCGGAGTCTGATTTTAAAATCTAGCGCTTGGTACAGTGTCCCACACAAAATTTAGCGGCCTACCGATTTTCGTTTAAGATGACGCAGTTAAGTGAGGTTCAAGGTTTACACGTAATAAGCACAGTACACTTCAAAAAGTAATCGGACACCTTTTTGGTCAGGGGGGCCCGCACTTTTGACACGGCAGTGTACCAAAAATTTAAGTACAGTACGGCGTCAAAAGTTTGGGGCCACCCCCTGGGTTAGGGTAATTCCCCACATTTTTGATGCGGTAGTTCGTTTAAAATGACGCAATTAACGCAAGCGCGTGTTAGGGTCAAGGTTTGCACGTACAGTCCGCTTCAAAAAGTGATAGGATACCTTTTTGGCCAGGGGGTCCACACTTTTGACACGGCAGTGTACCAAAAATTTAAGTACAGTACGGTGTCAAAAGTTTGGGGCCACCCCGGAGTCAGGGTTACCCCACATTTTTGACGCGGTAGTGTACCCCATCTATCAAATTGTAACCTAAAATTCAGTCTGCGCATGCGTCGTGTACTTAAATTCAGTCTGCGCATGCGTTAGGTTTGCATTCAAAAACTATGGCGGGTAATGGGTTAACACAAAACCAAATTGTGATAAGTAAATTGTGGTGACGCATAATGGGTTAACTTGAATTTATTATGTCGAAGTGATGACTCAGGTCTTTGGAGTTTCAAGGCCAACAGTATGAGCGAGTGTGGGGTCAAATGTCAACAACAAATTTTAAATACATTACTCGGTACGTGCCGGGTCAAAGGTCAATTCATACTCTAGGTACAGTAGGACCCCAAACTGCACGGTTCTTAATATCGTCAAAAAAGTAGTCCGGAAAATTGGGGATTTACTGTGCGGTAGAATCGGCCTAGCCATTCTACTTAAGTGTGTACCGAAAAATACAATAAATACACAATTGTCAATTTGGAGACAATTTAATGCATTTTGTGTTGCAAGAAACTACAATTTGGAAAAAGAAACTACTCACCGTTTCGCGTGAACAATGTCACGAGTACGGCTAGTTTAATAATATTTTTTGAAAAATGTATTAGAAACCACAACTATATTTTATTTTATTTAGACACTGCATAACCCAAATTTAAGTAGAATTCGGCATTTTGTAAGGTTTATTACAAGTAAATTATAAAAAGTAATTTTGGGGAAAAAATAATGTAAACGGAAATAGTGATTTTTGGGTGAACATTCTGTAACTGAAGATTAATTAGTTGGTATCGCGCACTGTTTTTCAGTCGATTCATTACCAAGAAAGACGATTATATCCTTGCAACTTGGAAAATTGAATTACTTTAAAAACTTTTTTTGATAAACTATTTGTTTTTAAAGGTTTAATTTCTAGTTTTTTAGACATGAGTTTTAAGCAATCTTTAAAAATTGTTAATAATTTACAGTTACTGAAAATTATCTTGAGACGCCTGTACATCAATACTCCTCTGAAACTTACGGCTATTGATTTTCCAAATAGTATAAATATACTACAGAATCATTACTTTTATACAAAATACCTACATCAAATCTTCTTCTGTTATTTTTATTGTTTTTTTTTTTTTTTTTTTTTTTTTTTTTTTTTTTTGTTTTAAATAAGGATTGTACGGATACCTACTCTGAAATAAATATGTTACATGTAGAAAAGTAATACAGTAGTCTAATATTTTCCTATTGAATAGATTTTTCATTTTCCATATATTATGTTACATACATCTAAAATTTAATTTTCATTTTTAGAATTAAAAAATAAAAATACATACGTCTAACAGAATGAAAAATTAAGTTTACTTACTTTTTATGCAGTTGATAGTACAGTGTTTTAATCAAGTTACCTAAAGTTTTAAAAGTATTCTTTTAAGATTAAACGTTCTCAGCAGTAAGGGGATTAGCTTAGGGGGCCAAGTTTCGGGGGCCAATTGTCGTATTCAGAAGATTGATAAAATGGGACATATTGTATCGTATGAAAATTATGTACATATACTGTGTGAGTTTTTAGAGAGTGTCCATTTTTATTACAGCCAAACCGTTTATTTAATTGAAAAATTGTTCAAATAAGAGTTGCAGATATCGAAGGGGTGGTTACCCCCTTCGATATTTGAACAATTTGCAATAGTCAGGAGCTTCATAGCTCTTACGGTTTTCGAGCTATGATACAAACTTATAGATTTTTAAATGGGACTATATATTATTTTTTCGTTAAAACTGATCTAATTCATTAATTGATAACATAAATGAGCAAAAAAAATTTTTTACCCAAGTTTAATTTTTTAATTTTTCCTTAATTTATCAGTTAGGCGGTAAAAATATTCATATATGTATACTTGAGGCTACTTCAACCGAAAGTGTTCTGGTTGGTTACATTTCCATTACATGCAAGAAAAGAAGCTTTTTCAGTACCATTTCTTTCATACAAATTGGGTTGTAATAAAAATGCCAACTCTCAAAAAACTCACATGGTATATTTAACCCAATGCTAAGGCCATTGAGTTATCTAAAATTTTTTACATGTATCCAAAGCAGATTAAGATAGGTATGCCGACGCGCAGATCTTGATGACTTAGATGGCGAATTATATATATATATATATATATATATATATATATATATATATATATATATATATATATATATATATATATATATATATATATACAGTCTGAGTTTTTTGAGAATTGCCATTTTTACTACAGCCAAACCGTTGATTTAATTGAGAAATTGTTCAAATAAAAGTTATCCAGATATCGACGCGGGCAACCGATTGCTATAGTCAGGATCTTTATAGCTCTTAGCTCTTATCAACGGTTTGGCTGTAATAAAAATGGTAACTCTCAAAAAACTCACGCTGTATAAATATAATAATAAGTAATTGTAATGTTGTCTTTTTCTAAAAATTCAAATATTTGACGTATTATGACGTAGATGGCGAAATGCGCAAAAAAGCTTATTTTGGTCTTGAATGTAGAGTACCTATTTTAATCTACTTTGCATATATCTATTTGTTAGAAATTGTTGAAGACTGGTCACTTAAAAATCATTTGGCAGACTTGTATAAATTTTAAATAGTTACTTCTACCAATTTCCAGGGATAAACTAAACTTTCTGAAATAATAAAGAACAACTTCTAAATAAATTTGCATTTATTGTTAATTCAAATTTTTTCCAACATTTAAATATTTTAAAAAACATTTAAACATTTAAATTTTATCAACATTGCAAAAAATTATTTCTGTTTTGATTTTGTTTTTTACAACACGCATGGTATATCCGCCACATTTGAATTGCATTCTTTTGCCGAAGGTATTAACGACATATCGTACAGTCGAATTATGACGTCCTCACCTTTCTTGGCCTTCACTATTCTACAAACGGATCCTTTTGCAACATCTTTACCATAGGTACATTCCACTTGGTACGACGCCTGCTTTAATTGTGCCAAAACTTCTTCCAGTGTTGCGCACGGCCATCCATTAATTAAAAGATTGTTTAGCTTCTTGTTCCCCTTCAAAATATCCACTAGATCACATTTTTTCATCGGATTATTGGCTAAAACTAAACTTCTAAGGTTATCGAGGCTATCGAAGACACCTTTCTGGATTTCTGTGAGATTATTGTCGTTTAGAAGGATTAAATGAAGTTCGCTATAGTTTTTGAACGTGTTTTCGTCGAACTGGAGTGTGAGCAAATTTTCAATGAACGATAATCTTCGGAGATGTTTATTGAGACCGGTCTCAAGTAATTTTTGTAACGGTGGTGTGGAAATTCCACTATGATACAATTCGATGTCTGTAATTTCTTTATTCTTTTCATCTTTAACGGCTTCGATAAATTGTTCCTCATTTACATGTGAACACCGCAAGACGTTGGATAGAATGGATCGATAGGTAATTTTACATTCGGCATCCTGATCACGGATCACGCTGGCGCAGTGTGCCGCTATGACAAAGATGGCGCAAAGTAAAATTGATAGACGTAGTGTCATTTCTAAAAAATTTTAAAAATATTGTATCAAAGTTCACTTATTATTTATTTTTATTTACAATGAATTGAGTGGGTTCAAGGTTAGTGGATTAATACAGATTCAAATATTTCAGTGGAATTTTATGAGATTTTTATTTTTGCAGGTTAAAGGCAGGTAAGAGTACACACTTAATTTTTAAATTTATATAGCGCCTTTATTTTTAATTTAAGTAAAAATAAAATAGTTGTGTTACAAAAAGAACATTCTATTAAACTTATTACTAATGAAAAAAATCATAATTTTAAAATTTTAATAGGAAAAAAATTTTTTTTCGCTAACTTGCAAAAACGTACTCTTACAAGCACTTGCTTTTAAGAGTACGCATAGGTAATTTTAAGAGTACGCATTAACAATTTTCACAAATAAATTTTTAAAATGAATGATTTTCCCTTAATTTTATACATTTTAGAAATTTTGTTGGGAGTAACACTTATCATATTCATATTATATATTTGAGAAGCATCGAAGTGATACTTCGAATAAAGTGTTTCTAAATTGTGAAAAAACCTATTTACTTGTGTCTGACTGAAGTTCATCATCCTCGCTAATGAATATTTTTCTGGTCGACGAAAAATTAAATTATGTCTTTTACAAAAATCTACCACCCATGTTTTTCCTGCTATTTTTCTTCTTGTCATTAAACCTATGTGATATAGGTATTATTTGATACAGCATATCCAGATGCAGTCTATTTTAACATTGCTATAACGTTATTCTATAAAACATAATATTTAGTTCGCGAATATGTTCAGCCAATTGTTGCTTCATCATTCTCAAAATGTTCTTTTGTATCTCCCAATGGAAGATGGAACGTTTCTAAGTTTAAGTCTCTTTCTAAGAGTGCGTTCCGCTATATCCATTTTTCTTTTGACAGCTTTTTGTTTCTTAATTTTTTATTTTTTCTTGGATATTTTTCAAAATACCTACTTTCTGTAAATCTCAGTTTCCTATTGAATTTTCGTTGATAACTCATCTTTCAAAAACCCGTTTAAAAATAAATAGAAATTTTAATAGAAACGTGCGTACTCTAATCAAGTTTTAGGGTGCGTACTCTTATAAGAATCTGTTTTTGTCAGTTAAACGTTAACAATTAAAAATTAATTGTATCTTTGAGTTTATAGATGAAATTCAAATAAAAAAAAGTGTTTTTAGAATCTATAAAGGCAATTATCTTACCTTTTGAATGAACTAAAGACAAAATACATTCTATTAAAAAAGTGGCAATTTTTATAACATTTGTTTGATTTGAGGTACCTTAATTGTTTTTACAAAATAACTAAATAAAAATTGGGGCGAATTGAATAATATTTGGTCAACTATAAATAGGTATCGTGCTAATCCCTATAAACTATTAAATTCATAGACAAGATAAAAACCTATTTAAATTCTGCGTACTCTTACATGCCTGCGTACTCTTACCTGCGTTTAACCTATATTGAAATTCGTAGCATTTTTAAATTATGTACAGCTTCTTTATTCCTACTTGGCGGCTGGACTTCGAATCTCACGCATGTCTGTATATGTGTTAGTGTGTATCAGCATATCTACTAGAGATGTGCTCGTGAGTACATTTTTACTCACGATCACGCACAGTCACGAATTAGGTTTTGTACTAACGCCCAATCACGAACGAGAAAATTTATTTCTTTTCACACTCACGCACGATCACGAACAAAAAAATTTAATACTTTCACACTCACGCACGCTTACGAATTAAACATAAAAATTTTTAAATATAATCGTTTGAATTTTGAGTAAAAATCACTAGCGTTTTAACAGTCAGTAAAAATTATGTCCTCACGATAAAATCAGAAATACGGTTAGTACGGTTCACTGAGATTAATACTGATGCAAGTTACATGCTATTTATTTTTTTCTGGAAAGTGAGAAAATTTTCAAATTTTTTCATCTGGTGATTTATTGTTTAATTTTTGTTCTTATTGTAGGTACTGTATTTGTATATAAATATGATATTTCGCACAACCAAACTAAATAATATATGTAGTTTTTTGACAAAATTGTGGCAAAATATTTTTTTAGTAGGTACCCATAAATACATACATAAATAATAAAATTGAGAAAAAAAAATAATAATGACAATAAACAACTTAAAATGTTGAAAAAAATAATATTTCCTTAAAATTAACCCATATGTTCTTTATAATATTCCTTCATAGAATGATAGATCATACTATTGAAAGCTGTAAAACTCACCTTATAATATTTTCAAATATACCCATTGACTGAGACCGAATATATGTAGACAGGCCAATTTTAAGAATTTAAGGAATTATTTAAAAACGGAAGAAATAATCAGAATAACATCATAAACACAGTTGGACATTTCTAAATTGTAAATCATTTTGTATACACTCCAAGTATCTCGGTAAAAAACTGGAATTTGTTAGTACTTACTGGATTGGATTGGGTTATTGGATTTCTACCTACTTGTACTCATAAAAAGTACCTAATATAAAAGAAACGTTTTTTTTTTTGTAGTTAAAAAATCAAAATGGTTTAGTTAATATTCCCTAAAATTGAAAAAAATTAGTTTTAAAATTTTTTTATTCATGGTCTTTAACTTTTCGTGACTCACGAATTATTCACGGCAAGGAATTAAATGTCACGATCACGCCCACTCACGCACGATCATAAAAAATTGTTCACGATCACGATGGGTCACGCGTGAATTCACGAGTTTGGCACATCTCTAATATCTACAGAATGTAAGTACACAAATACTACCACAATACTACAACACTACTTACACGAATAGGTTTCTGCGCCGATTTTGTGACCCGCCAAGTTAAAATAAATAAGCTGTACCTACTTATTTTTCGTTAAGTTTTCAAAAATTGATCTCGATTTTTATATGAGTTTTCAGTAAATACAATACAAATTGAATTTTCGACTATAGTTATTTGAATCAATTTTCGGTTCGGAAATACACGTTTAAAAAAGTCGCAACAATAAAAAATGATAGGAACCTGAAACACGAATGAAAAGATAATTGAATAAATTTTCTCTGTGGAAAATCTTTACTTTTTCGCTTGCGTAAAAAATATGATTTTTCATGATTCTTGAGAAGTTTGAGAAGTATGTAATTATGGATTTTCCTAATTTTTCAACATAAATTGATCCAAAATATTAGTAATATAATTCAAAAAATTTTAGAGACAAGCATAAGTAAAAAATTTGAAAAAATTAACAAACCTGATTTTTGCACTTATTTTCGACGACTGAAACACTTTCAATTAACAGCCACTGTTGACTAATTGTAAATAATTCAAAATAAAAAGAATTTTATCTTTATTTATAGTGCTTTTTAATTTTTTATACGGTGTGTATTATAATTTATGAAATAGCCCTGTCGCAGCATCTGCATAACATAGTGAATTTCCAAAGACTGGACACTGGCGGATCTCATATAACAACTTGTATCCATTTAAAATAGTTTAGCTCTCTAACAGTGTTAAAATTTTCAAAATCAGTTAAGTCGTAATTAATTTTTAGCGCTTTTTGGATCTCCAGGATCCTGGCGGACCTCATATAGTATAGCATATATGTATTTAGATGAAATTAAACTTTTAAAGGAGAAAAAATTTCCAAAATCGTTTGGGTAGTTTTATTTTTAGCACTTTGTAACCCCCGGACCCTAGCAGACCTCATACAACATAACTTATATCCATTTAAAATAGTTTATCTCTCTAACAGTAAACAAATTTTCAAAATCGGTGATGACGCGTTCTTGAAAAGTTAGTTAATTTTTATTTTGAAAAATGAAACAGATATAAATATTGTTTATTGTAATGATAAAAACAATGAAGCATTTATTATAAAGAAATTCAGCAAACTTAATAATTTTTCTTAAAATCTAGTTCATTTAGAAAAATGTTTTAAAAGCTTGTCTTATGTAATTTTTTACGCTCTTTTCGATGGTGTAAAAAATTTTTTTGAATTCTGGCTAAATTTTGCAAAAAACCACTAAAGTTGGCGAAAATTGGCCAAAATTTTGGCTTCCAAAAATCGGATGTATCTGGCTGACGAACAAATCCAAGCTATTGGGATTTTTGACCTGTACACCAAATTTCCCAGCAATTGGAGGCTTCCTTCGAGAGTTATCGCGCAGACACACACACACACACACACAATATATATATATATATATATATATATATATATAACATATATATATATATATGTATATAAATTTTAATATATATATATATATATATATATATATATATATATAACATATATATATATATATGTATATAAATTTTAATGAACCTCATTTTCGGTTTCTCGAGGCCTCTAAACTAATTTTTGCCATAGTCCCGGGCTCAGGTTAATGTGTATTTCCAAAAAGGAAATTCACTTAAAAAATATTTTAATAATAATATTTCTTAAGAAAATTGTATTAGAAACCACCCCTATGTTTCCTTTTGAACACTGTATAACCCAAATTTAAGTAAAAGTCGGCATTTTATAAAGTTAGTTACAAATAAATTACAAAAAGTATTTTTGGGTAAAAAATAAATGTAAAACAATGATTTTTGGATGAACATTCTGTAATCGAAGATTAATCAGTTGGTATCACGTACTATTTTTTAGTCGATTCATTATTAAGATTGGAAGACGACACTAACCTTGTAACTTAGATCTTAGAAAATTGGAATATTTTTAAAAATTTTTTTAATAAACAATTTTTGTTCAATATAATTTACAGTTACTGAAAATTATCTTGAGACGCGTGTATATCAATATTGGTTTTCAAAATAGTATAAACATACTACAGAATAATTACTTTGAATAATTACAGATACCTCTGAAACAAATATGCTACATGTAGAAAAGTAATACAGTAGTCTAATATTTTTCTATTGAATAGATTTTTCAATTTCCATATATTATGTTATATATTATGTTATATATATATATATATATATATATATATATATATATATATATATATATATATATATATATATCTAAAAGTTAATTTCCATTTCTAGGATTAGAAAAAAAAAATTACATATACATCGAACAGAATGAAAAATGAAGTTTACCTACTTTTTATGCACTTGATAGTACAGTGTTTTAATCAAGTTGCGTAAAGTTTTAAAAGTGTTCTTTTAAAATTAAACGTTCTCAGCAAAAATCTTTCAAAAGTAGACCCGACGCGAGGGAGGCAGTCTTAGAAAGAGGACCCGAAAGCATTCGTCAGAGGTTTGAACAAAAATTTACCTTTTTGAACAATTTTGTTTGCTTCCGGAATTTGTCATTTTTTTCTAAGCCTCTGTTTACTAGCACCTTGACTTAATAATAAAGTAAAGGAGGGGTATCGATAAGCTAAGAAAATTAATCCCTAATATGAAAAAAATTTTACTATATATGTTTTTAATATTTCTCATTATTATAGTAAAATACAGTACCCTAACTTAACGCTATACAATAATTTAAAAGTAAAAGTAGCTACGTTTTCTTCACTAGAAAAATTGACAAACTGTTGTCAAAATAGCCTTTTTCGTGAAATTGTCCCTTTTTAGCGCTTCGAAGCCCTATTAGGGCTCCGAAGGCCTTATAACATCGTTGAGTGACCAAAAATTTGAGAGAGGTGGTAATCAATGATAATAATAATAAAATATAAAAAATAATTAGTGAGTTGTACATGCATATACTAATAAACGCAAGAGGGCTGTATTTTCACTGTACTTAAAAAATAAAAAACCATATTATCAAAAAATCAAGAATTAACACTTTCACCATTATGTGTGAAGAGTACATAAAGAAATGACTGCAGCAATTTTGCGTTTTCATAAAAGAAAGCTAATTTTATTTTTTGGCAAGCAATTATGTGCTCTTGTTTATTTTTTGTTGTAAATTAACTCTATGAATCCTACAGTCAGAATGTATCGTTTATCCTTCTAATGCATCAGTTGTATATATATATATATATATATATATATATATATATATATATATATATATATATATATAATCTATCTTGTTTGTCATTGACATGTAGTCTGTGCAACCTAAGAAATAAAAATATTACTTATACATATCGATCGTGTTCCATTTATAAATCACAAACAACACTGACTAGCGCACTTGACGAATTTTATTTTAATTAAACTCTCCTAATGCCGCATATCCTCGAGTTTTCATTGTTACCCAGTGCACTGCACGACTATGAAACTGAGACGCCGTTGCTGGAACTACGGCTACACGAAAAGATGATGGTTGTGTGGATCAAAACATGTAGCGAAATTAATTGAATAAAAGTGGTATTTTTGCAAAGTATAGTGTGTGATTAATTATTATCATAAGAATTATGACAAAGTAACTCTCAAGTCAATTAAATTCACACGGATGGGGCATAAACGATGGGAACAAAGTTAGGATAGAGACCGACCGATTCCCTACAAATTAGCGCCAATATAATCCATCTATTGAACATCGTATACCGTGTATTTTAAGTTGTTCTGCTTTGATAAATTATGTATAAAACTATAAAAAACCAGTTCATATCCTATTTTCAAATTTTGGCGCTCGATCTCTTTAAAACGAAGAGAGATATCGATTTTTTATTCTTAAAAAAGTATTTATTTTGGCCGATTTTACCAGAATATGCACTCAAATTACGGCTCTCAGGGAGTCGTAGTTGTCAACCTAAAGTCTATTTCCACTACTTTCGGGCTCAATATCTCGAAAATGAAGTAAGGTATCAATTTTTTTTATTCTTGAAAAAGTGTTTATTTTGGCCGATTTTACCAGAATATGCACTCAAATTACAGCGTTGGGGTAATCGTAGTTAGTTAACATTAAGCCAATTTTTCTAATTTTCGCGTTCGATATCTCGAAAACAAAGTAAGATATCGATTTATTTTATTCTTTGAAAAGTGTTTATTTTGGTCTATTTTATCGAAATATGCACTCAAAAGTTCAGACAAACGCAGACACACAAAATGATAAAAAAAAAAAATTGAAAAAATTGAATTTTTTCAAATTTTAAAAGTTTTCCAGCTTTTCTATTATCGATATCGAGTTGTGTTTCGCTAGTATCTATGATTTAAGGTAAGAAAATATTTTAAAATAATGAAAAAAATTCGTCAAGTTAGGGCTTTGAGAAGCCCAAACTTAGTGCGTGTCAAAAAACACGCACTTGGCGAATTTTTTACTATATCGATTTTTGTTAGACACTGGCGCACTTTTTTAGTATTTTAATTTTTGTATTTTTATATTTATTGACGTCTAAAGAACAGCATGTAATAATATCCCTGTCGCAGCATCCTGCATAACATAGCGAATTTCCATTTACAAAAGTACGTTTTTCTCGGAAACTAGTTGATATAGAGTAATTGTAAATAAAAAAAAACCTTCTTTATGTGATTTTTCCGCCTCATTCCACTAAATTTTTTTCACGAAAAATGTCCAAATCACCGTAAACGTTTTCACGAAATTTCTTAATAATAAGATGTTTCGTTCTTGAGTTATCGTGCGGACACTTAGTAAACATATATATAAATGTGTCCGCACGATAATTCAAGAACGAAACATCTTATTTTTAAGAAATTTCGTGAAAACGTTTACGGTGTTTTGGACATTTTTTGTGAAAAAAAATTGGCGGAAAGAGGCAGAAAAATCACATAAAGAAGGTTTTTTTTATTTACAATAAATTACTCTATATCAACTATTTCCCGAGAAAAAGGTACTTTTGTAAATGGAAATTCGCTATGTTATGCAGGACGCTGCGACAGGGGTATTCTATTATTCAAATACACTAATTTGGCATGTATAACATTTAAAAGAATTGGGTAAGTACAAACTTCCTTTTCATTCATATTTATTTTGGA
Source organism: Brachynemurus nebulosus (assembly GCA_035578155.1). Lineage (NCBI taxonomy): Eukaryota > Metazoa > Arthropoda > Insecta > Neuroptera > Myrmeleontidae > Brachynemurus > Brachynemurus nebulosus. Next base: position 25,146,692 of record JAPWDM010000001.1, read on the forward strand.
GGGACAAAAATATAATTTATTGCCAAGCTGTACCTTTCTGTCATCATAATGTATTTGAATGTATAATAATCACCACTAACAAGTAAAGGGCCCGAGGCCGGACCTATCGATTTGATGAAACTTAGATATGTTGTAGAACACTAGAAAATAAGCAACACGTATTTTTTTTTATCGGCGGAAAAACGGTTTGAAGGGGTGAAATCGCCCTCCAAAAATTGGGGTAAAAATTTAATTTTTTAAATATCTCGAAAACGGTAAGAGATAGAGCAAAAGTTTAAATTGGCGATCTTGCTCTTTTTTAAAGAGCTATCTATTGGTATTAAATTTGTTCAAATTACATCAATAGGGGTGATTGGGGGTTAAAATTTAGGGGTTAATTTTGCAAAAAGGTGGTGAAAATAAAATAATATAAAAATTGTGTTTACAGATTTGAAATCTACGTCAGAAAATCTAATTGACCTGTTTTTGCTTAATGTCCTAATATTAAGTCTAGGGGTAGTTAACTAGTGGGTGACTGTGTCGAATAGTCGTACTACTTGAGTAGTTCAAGAAGTTTTTCTTCATGGAAAATAGTTTAAGACATTTAGAATAACGTAGTAATGAAATTTTCGATTTCAGTACTCAATTTGAGCAACATTGGGGAAGGGCTGAGTCACCCTCTTAAATTACATACTAGTTAACATACACTCATTTTTAATATTAACACACTGACAGTGGGTAATAATCTCACAATAAGTGGTTCTGAAGTTGGACTAGCGTATGTAAGGTTTTTATAAGGTTTGTTTTTTAATGGATGTTATAGTTTTCATTATCGAAAATTATCGATACCGAAAATAACGATATTTTCAAAATAACGATATTTTCAAAATGAATGGAAACTTAATAAAAACCTTACATACGATAGTCCAACTTCAGAACCACTTATTGTGAGCAATATCTCCAATTTAAACTTTTGCTCTATCTCTTACCGTTTTCGAGATATTTAAAAAATTAAATTTTTACCCCAATTTTTGGAGGGCGATTTCACCCCTTCAAACCGTTTTTCCGCCGATAAAAAAAATACGTGTTGCTTATTTTTTAGTGTTCTACAACATTTCTAAGTTTCATCAAAATCGATAGGTCCGGCCACGGGCCCTTTACTTGTAAGTGTACAAAAATGACAAAACCAACACCACAGCTATATACCACTACATAAACACATTTATCTATAAAGTACTTGTGTATTGACATCTTTGTTTAAAAATTGTCTTTGTTTAACTTGGTTCATGCATCTCATTTACATGTTTGACTCTTATATTAACCCTAGAATCATACGTACTCGTCAAAACGACGTACGAACTTCTCTACCTGCTCCAATACTACGAATTGTTGTTACTTGTTTGCTGTGAGATTTATGTTATCGAATTTATTTGTTATTATAACACACCACATATATTTATTTTGTTTATAGTCATTGTCGTTTTGTTGGTATTGAAATAGCGTCCGTCAAAAGGACGTCGATGTATGATTAACGTATGTTTTTTTGAAGATTTTGTACACTACATATAAAAGTTTTTCTAATTTTTTTTTAAATTTATTAAAGATATGGATGTTATAATTAATTTATTCAATGATTATGATAATGTGAAAGATGATTACAGCTGTTTGACTTATAGAGACGACATAATACTGAAGTTTTAATATATTGAATCGAAAACTGAAGAATGCATTTCGAATGACTTAATAAAAGATTCACAATTTATTTTGTGGAAAATATTTTAATTTTTATTATTTTTTGAGATCTTATTCGAAAAATTACTAACAAATTTTAGAAAATTTACAAACGTGCCTAATGGGGAAATAACTACATATCTATAGGAATATTTATGACTGAGGAATTTCACATTCTGTAAAGTCACACATGTCCACTGACTCATAATAGTTCATAAATTAATTATTACAATTGATGTATTTACCGATTTTTTAATTTTTATAATGAAAATATGCTTTGATAAAAAGATTAAAAAAATTAATAAATATTTATATTCAGAAATTTTTCCAAATCCAATTTTTTTAAATATTTTGTTCGCTTTTGTAGTATTGTTATGTAAAAAAAATGTTTTTTGCAAATAAACTCTAAAACTCTCCGTAAAAAGTCCATCCGTCAAAACGACGTCGATGTATGATTAACGTTTCTCGTAGACCAACGTATGATTCTAGGGTTAAGTTAAATATAAGATACAGTATACTCTATGAAAGTGTTACAGCACGGGACTAAAATCACAGTTTCATAGTGAGATAAAAAAAATATGTAGACGCTAGTAACTATTTTACTGCTATGTACCTATACTACGACAATAACAAAACAAACATTCTGCGTGTACTTACATGCAGCGTTTGATTGTGTTTGCCACTCCAAAGTGGTGAAAGTAATATTGGTTGTAACACATTGGTAGTGCACAGTTTCATAGTGGCTACTGTATATCCTCTTTGATGTATCATAATTATGTGATCGTATGCATATATATGTATACGGATATACGATATAATATATTAGGGTAAAGTTCCCATATGTGTACCGGCTCCTTATTTGTACCTTTTATAAAAATAATATAAAGCAATATTGCAGAGGCATCTATTTGTAAACATTTAAGAGAGTGTTCAAAGAAACTTTAATTCACAAAATGTCAGCACTAAACCAGTTATTATTTTTAAAAATTCAAGGTGTCAATAAACTGTGTTTTCTATGTAAATTTTTAACAATTTTTATAAGACAAATTTTAAAAAATGGTAAGTTATTTTTTATTTTATTAGTAAAGTCTTATATTTTTAAATAATACATTTAATTTACGTATTCGAGTCAATACAACTTTTAAAATTTGCTTTTTATACCTAACCTTAAATTTTAAGTAAAATATGAACAGTTGCTTAATTTGTACCGCGGAGAGTACCCTAATGTGTACATGCTAAATGTTCATATATCCCTACTAAAAAAAATATGAGAACCTAACATACTACAATTTTAACTATAAAAATAAATTGGAAAATAGAAAATTAATTCCAGAGAAGAAAGCAATGAAAAAAAATCATAACACTTCTCAGGAAAGAGTAACGAAGAGAATTTTGATTGAAACATATGAAACGGATTGGTATTGTAGGATATATTATGAAGAGTCACGAATTGAAGATATGATAATGTGTAAAAAATGTAAAGAATTGTAACATGAATCATGTGCTAGTGTAAAACCTGGAGAAAAAGTATTTATTTGTGGCGAATATTGTTGAGGTACAATTTTGGAAACTACAGGTACACATTAAGAAACCAATTTCCACAATTATGCTTCTTGTAGCGTTTAATTTTTTATAGAATTTTTTAGTTATTTTTAACAGGAAATTTAATTTTTGTTGAAATGTTTAGTATAATAATTAAATTTTATGGGAATACTGTTATTTTTTAATTTTATTAATAAATAAAGGTTATATATGAAAAAAATAGAAACTGGTACACATTTGGCAACTTTACCCTATATACAATATACATCACATATTGTGTAGTATATGTACATAGACTGTGACTGAGTTCACACTTTATACGAGCGAACGATCACATTCTAAGCAAGAACTCAGTTTTCGAGGTTCTAGGCATCGGATCTCGGAAACTAGTTGACATAGAAAAATAGTTTAAAGACCTTTTTTGTGTGATTTGTTCTCCTCGTTTCAATAGTGTAAAAAAATGTCGCAAAAATTTTTTAAGAAAGGGTAATTTTGGCAAAAAACTAATTTTTTTCAAGAACAAAAACCATGTTCCTGGCATCGGAGGTGTCTGGCTAACGAACTTGGGTTTGTGTCTCTTATCTGGCTTCACATTTCACACTTCAATAAAAAAAAAAAAATTGACCTTTTTCGAAACCGTAATAAATTTTATGACTTTTTTTGGTAAAAATATTTTATCCTTTTAAATTTTCAGTATTTTTTTTTTTTTTTTAAATAATTTTATTTTATACGAGGTGCATTAACTGCATGGTTATGAGCACCTCTTCAAAATACATTTATAGTTACAAGATTTTACATATTTTTACAAAATATAAATAATATTATTCTATATTGATATTTTTAATTAATTATTATCTAATAATTTAATTGAAATTAAATATTTCTTTCAGAGCAGTTATTTGCATATGTTTAATCCATTAACAAATTACATCACTATAATCCCTTCATATGTACTAAGTCCGATTTTTGCAATGTATGATAAAATTTTTTTCTCTGTTTCTATGTTATCTTTTAAGCACTCTTTTAGAGTAACTGGCAATTGTAGTGATTGTCTAATTCTATTAAATTTTTTACAACTAATTATTATATGATTTACTGTTACAGGTTCCTCACAGAATTCACAAATCGGTTGTTCTGATTGGTTTAATATATATGAATGGGTTATAAGAGTATGCCCCATTCTTAGCCGAGATAAGATTCTTTGTTGATATCTTGATCTTTTTTCTTTTTTTGTTTTCCAATCACCTATTGTTGCTTTAATGTTTCGTAAATGATTGTTTTGTATTTGAGACCATTTTTCTTGCCACAGTTCTCTGATTTTGTTCTTAGTTAGCGTTTGGATTTCTTCAGTTGTCACAATTGGGTTGAGGATATTTCCATCCATTGTACTGGCATTTTTTGCAGCTTCGTCTACTAATTCATTTTCGGTTATTCCCACATGAGATGGTATCCATGCTAGGTGGATTTCATTGCCGTATTCGTTACTTTTGTTGATTTCACTTTTTATTTTATTAACCAAATTCGTTTTTGATATAAATTTTTGTAAGGATAACACTGCACTCGCACTATCCGAGTATATAATTACTTTTTGGTTTCTTTTTAGTCGAATTTTCTCCGAAAAATTAGACTTATACAGTCTATACGATAAGAGCTGCGAGAGGCGAGAGTAGGGGCGCTATCCGTTTTCGGACCCGTAGAACACGAATATGTAGAAAAAAAAATGTCTGATATATATATATATATATATATATATATTTTCCCGCCACCTTTTAATTTGTGTAGGGCCCCCCTATGGAAGTTAAGAGATGAAATTTGGTAAATGGGGCTCATTTTCGAGGCACCTCATACTATCAAAGTGGGGTCAAATTTTGGGCAAATTTTTTTTCTGACCCGACCTTTAAGGGAGTGGTGGGGGGCGGAAAAGCAATAAAACTTTTCCAAACCGGTTTTAAATAATGTTTCGGTCAATTATCTACAACATATCCAAAATTCAGCTTCCTAGGATGATATGGTGGGAGTAGAGGGGGGAAAAACGATTTTCGCTGGATCTAACAGGCCCCCAGCCCCCCAGAATTAACGTAGAGGGTTGAAATTTGGTGTGTTGATAAAGTTCGTACCTAGGTTGTGCTTTTTGGAGGTTTTAATATTTTACCCCCACCCCCCTCATTTTTAAGCTACAATTTCATGCATTTTCGACGTTTTCGAAGTTTGTACCACTCGCACAGGTCACCCGAATAAACCTAGAGGGCTGAAATTTTGTATTCGGGTTGAGTTAGTATCAAGGGGGTGCCTTTTGGGGGTCTCGACTTTTAACCTCTACCCCCACCATTTTTATACCCAAAAGAACATGATTTTTCTTGTTTTTTAACAGTTTCGTTCGGGTCAAAATCTCCCCAAATAAACCTAGAGGGCTGAAATTTGGTGTACAGGTTAAGCTAATAGCCAGACACTGTTTTTTGGAGGTTTCAACTTTTAACCCTTACCCCCACGATTTTGACGCCAATATTTCCTTAATTTTTTTGCTTGTTTTCTAACACGTCTAGAGACTCCATAAGGAAACCAAGAGGGCTGAAATTTTGTACGTGTATTCAGTTAGTATCCAGCTAGTACCTTGTAGGGAGTCCGCATCACTTTTCCCCCCACTTCTCCCATTTTTACATCGGAATTGAATGCTATTGTTAAATGTGTTTTAAAAGCATTATGTTTATTCTAAATACAAGTAGGCGAATAGTAATTTTAAAAAATTTAAAAAAAAGTGAACTTACTTTTATGACAAATGAAATACATACATATTAAGTAATTTAAAAATGTTATTAAAGTCACTGTTTATTTATAAATTAGGAATTTTGGATTTTTAGTATTTATAAAATAGAAATTTTGGATTTTTTTGGAAAGAAAAAATATCTTTATAAAGGCCTTCCAGTTTACTATTGAAGGTCCTTTTTTAACATTTAAAACTAAAACATAAAGGCAATTAGCGGATAAACATGGGCAGGAATGTCCTCGTACGAATTGTGTTGGCTTTTTTTCTGCTACCTGTTTTCGGCACAAAATTGAAATTTACTGAGATACAGCCCTTAAATACTTAAAACCTTTTTTTAAAGCCTCGATCAGCCGAACACTCATCACCAGTTTTGAAACCAACAAAATGACAATTCGGTTGTAGACTTTCAATCACATTTCGCTTGTAGACATTCAATACCGAAGATGAAGGGGAAAATTCGACTACCGTGATGGGGCCCCGCTGCTCACGGCGTTTTTTTATTTATATGTTTTATTGCTTTGTAGATTGCGAATAGTTCGGCATTACAAATGTTAGTAAGCTGGTTTAATTTAAACTGATGTCTGTCATTTCCGTTTAAAAATGCAGCTCCTACGCCTCGTTCTGTTTTTGATGCATCGGTAAAGACATTTGTGTATTCAGAAAAACGACTTTTTAATTCGCGGAATAAAACTTGGAATTCAGTTGGATGAGTATTATTTTTATCTTTTTTTAATAGATCTAGATGAAATTTGATGTTTTTAAGTATCCAAGGAGGCTGGCAGCATTTATATCTTGGCATTACATTTGTGCTGATATTTACTTCATCTGTTATACGCTTCAGACGAATGTGGAATGGCGCTGATATTTTTGGTTTTTTTCGGTACAGTTCTTGATAGTTTTCATCAAAAACTGCTGAATAGCATAAATGTTCTTTTACTGCGTTTATTTTAATTGCATAGTTAATGGTTAGCTGCTTTCTTCTGTCGTTAAGTGACATTTCATTGGCTTCTACTAAAAGACTTATAATGGGGGTAGTCCGGAATGCGCTCAGTGCAATCCTTAATCCACTATTATGAACGTTATCTAAAATTTTTAATGTTCTTTTGGAGGCCGATCCATACGCTATTGCGCCATAATCAATTACCGAACGTACTAGCGCTCGATATGTGCTCAGCATCACACTTTGGTCAGCACCCCATCTATTATTTCCGATCATTTTTAGTATATTAAGTCTTTGGATACATTTCATTTTTGTTTGCATTAAATGGTCTTTCCATGTCAGTTTTTGATCGAACGTTAGTCCCAAAAATTTGAAGTTACTTACAAAATCCAGTGTGTATTGGCCTAGCTGAAAATCTGCAATCTGATGTGCTTCACGTCGGCGAGAAAAATGCATTACTTTAGTTTTTCCAGTTGATATTGTAAATCCATGCCTTTTTGTCCAAGTATATATATTATCAATAGTAGACTGGATGTGAGTATGTAGAATTTTCAGATTTTGACCACGACAATAGATAGCAAAGTCGTCGACATACGCCGATATTTTTACCGGACTATGGACGTTACTTATAACTCCATTGATAGCAAGAATGAAAAGGGCTACGCTTAGACTTGATCCTTGTGGTATTCCGTTGTCAAGTCTTTCCGGATTTGATAATTTATCTCCTATCTTTACCTGAATTTTCCTTTCGGACAGAAAATTTTGGATGTAGTTGAATACTTGGCCATCTATGCCTATTTCTTCTAATGTTTTAAGAATATGATATCTCCATACTTTATCATAGGCTTTTTCCACGTCAAAGAAGACAGCGACAGTGTCTTGCTTACATACAAAACCGTGTTGTATTTCAGTTTCAAGTCTTACTAAATGGTCCGTTGTACTGTGTTCCGATCTAAATCCACATTGTTCTTTATTTAAACAGTTTTTATCTTCAAACCACCACATTAAACGTCTCGCTATTATTTTTTCTAATATTTTGCTGATGGTGTTAATTAGCGATATAGCTCTGTAACTGTCGATTTCTAATTCGGGCTTTTCTGGTTTTGGGATGGGAATAATAATAGCAGTTTTCCATTGTTCGGGGTAGACACCTTCATTTAATATTTGATTGTATAACTGAATAATGTAGTGATCTGTTTCTATGTTGAGATGTTTTATGAAACTATATGGCACATTATCAATGCCAGAACACTCACTTTTTGCTTCATTTAATACCGCATAAAATTCCGCTTCCGTTACCGGTCTGTTCATTGGTTTATTGTTAATTGTTTTTTTATGTATTTGGTGTTTCTCTCGTTCTTTTTTTATTGTAAGAAATTCTTGATCTAAATTTTCATTTCGTGAGTCGAAGGAAAACTTCTTGGCGAACCTATTCGCTATTTCTTGATGAGATGCGATGACATCGCCTTGAATACTTATGTACGGAATGTCATTGCTAGTACGTCCCTTAATGTTATTGATTTTGCACCATACTTCTTTGAGTGGTGTACCTGAATTTATCGTTTCTATGTATTTGATCCATGATTCTTGTTTACTTTTTCGTACTGTATTGCGGGCTATTGCTCTGGCTTTTTTATATTCGATTAAGTTTACGGTTGTAGGATTACGTTTATATCTGTTAAATGCGGATTTACTGGCTCTGATATGTTGACAGCAATGGTCATTCCACCAGGGTACTATTTTAGTATTCCTATTTTGAGATTTTCCAATACTAGATTCACCGGCTGTTGTAAGTACGTCGGTTAGATCACTAATTTTATCAATTACACTCTTATTCACATCTACCTTTGTTAGTAATGTTGAAACTGTGTTTTCAAACATTCTCCAGTCTGCATTTGTTAATTTCCATCTTGTTTTAGTACTTTGCTTATTTAAGTTTTGTTTCAGGACAATTTTAATAGGAAAATGATCACTGCTATATAGTTCGTCAAGAGTATCCCATTCTAAGACATCTGCAATACTAATTTCGCATATTGATAAATCAATTGCAGAGAATGTTCCATTTGCTGTGCTAAAATGTGTTGCTTTACCGTTATTTAATAAATTTAAATTATCGTATTGTAATATTTCTTCGATTAATTTACCCTTTGAATCTGTTTTATGCGATCCCCATATTACATTGTGGGAATTAAAGTCTCCTACTATTAGGAAAGGTTTTGGTAATTGTTTTATTACATTTAAGATGTCGGTTGATTCAAATTTCTCATTGGGAGGTATATATATATTACATATGGTTATTTCTTTGGGTATTTTTATTTTTGCTGCGACTACTTCCAGATCTGATATAACAGGTATTTCTTCATTTTGATACAAATTTTTCACGAATAAAGCAACACCACCACTTGCTTTATTAGTTGTGTTAGTTCTATTTTTTAGATAAATATTGTAATTTTTCATATTTGGTTTTGAAATTTTTTGGAAATGAGTTTCTTGAATTGCCAGCACAATGGGATCAAATTTAGTTTTAATTAATTGCAGATGTTCGAAATGATTGTAGAAACCGTTCATATTCCATTGAATGATGAAATTTAATTCCTCTTCACTATTAGCCATATTTGTTTTAATAGGATGAATTGTCTACTTCGGAGTCTGATGTTGTTGGGTTTGATGATTCTGCTCTAGTTTTCTTTTGTTGTTTTACTTGATAGTCTAGTTTTTTCTTGATTCGTGTAAATCTACCTTTCATTTTTTTGTCATTTATTTCGTCATATAGAACTATATACATTTTTATGAGACCTTGAATATCTTCTGTGTACATTTTTGCAGTTTCCAGTGGGTCAACTGCACTAAATAGTTCTTGGGTGCACAATTTAAAGTTATCATATGTAAGTGGGAATTTCGAATTTTTGATTGTTGTTTCTAGTGGGGAAAATATTTCGTCTATATGGCTATCTTCTTGTTCAATTTCCATTTTTCTTTGTTTAATTTTACAAATTTTCTTCGTTCGTTTATTATCCTCTGTTATTATTACTGAGTTTTCTGAGTTCTCTCTATCGTCTATAGGTCTATCATTTTCTTCTTCTGGTATTTCCATGATTTCTGATGTTGAGGGTGCACTTTCTGAGTTTAAACTATCTTCCGCCGCTCGTTTTTTATTTCTGTTAATAACATTGGATCTATTATTATCGATATGATTTGTACTTAGCGTGGTTAATTGTGGGTTAATTGATTGTGGATTACTTATTTCTTTGTTCTTTGTAATACTGGCGTATGATGATGGCAATACGTCCATTTGAGCTGCTGTTTTCTGCTTTATTGTACAGTTTTCTATAATGTGTTCTTCAGAATTACATAATTTACATGTTCGAATTTGTCCTGGATATGTAACTAAAGTTTTTCTTCCCAGAACCGTTACATATGATGGAATGGGTTTTTTAAGTTTAATTTTTAGGATCCGCACTCCATTAGGGACTTTGTAAATTAAATTTCCCCCCCATTTTTCGTTTTCTATAGTTATTATGTCACCGAAATCTTTAAAATACGTTGCGATTTCCGAATTAGGTATGTGTATAGGTATTGCATGTATTCGCACTGTTGTTTCTTGATCCTCATGTACTAATGGGATATTAACTATTTCATTGTTTACTGTTTTATATTGTATACTATTTCCGAATAATGTTAATATGTCTTCTAGAATTTCTATATTTTTAAGCTTGATGAATGTTTTATTTCCAATTATTTCCAGTGCCTCCACATTTTCGACAGGTAATTCAAGTGTTTTGGCTATTAATTCATGTATCTCTGCGTAATTAAGTCTATACGGTATACCGCTCAAATTTAAACTTATTGTATTTTTCCGTTTTATGTCTATGTACTGAGACATTATGACAATGTTTGGTCTACACCAGTTATTAGGTATAGACCAACACTAAGTGTACTTGATTTCGGACTTTGTAAGTAAAATTTGCAACACTACAACAATACTATATGAGCACAAATTTATAATAATTAATATTTTGTATGAACTTCCTCGCGTACAAAAAATAACTGTTCAGTATTTTTAAATTGCGTTAAAAAAAAAGTTTAAGTTCTATATCGGTTTATATGTAACTTAACTAAAAATTAATATCTAAATAATATTATAAATGTGAAAGTTTGGATGTTTAGATGTTTAAATTTGTTCGATGTTTAAATTTTATCCCGGTTGCAAGTTCTTGAGGGATACAAAAACAATTATTCAAACACACCCTAAAAAACAAAACTCAATTCGATGAAATTTGGTACACTGACATTATTTATCCTGAGTTAACAAATAGGATAATCTTATCCCGACTAAAGGTTCCTGTAGGATGACTGAACCGAATTCGATTAAATAAAATATAGAGACACTATTTACTATGAGCACATGTAGCTAGAATTTTAATAACACGTAGAATAGTTTTATCCCGATTGAATATTTCCAGGGGATGCAAAAGAAATTCCAAAATCATGTCCAAATAATTAAACAGAATTTGATAAAATTTTGTACACAGACATGATTAATCCTGAATTAACGCATAGGCTAATCTTATCCTGATTAAAGGTTCCTGTAGGATGACTGAATCGAATTTGATAAAATTTAATATACAAACGTTATTTACTATGAACACATATATAGTAATAATTTTGAAATAGTTTTAGTTGGGATAGTTTAATCCCGATTGAAGGTTTCCGGGGGAAGAAGGGGAGACACAAGGGGGGGGGGGGGCTTAATTCAATGCGGGTGAAGCCGCGGATCAGACTTAGTTATATTATAAAAATGTGTTGAAATGATTATGGAAATTCATAGTGAATGCAATAGCAATAATAATACATAGGATAGTTTTATCCCAATTGAAGGTTCCCGGTGGAAACAAAATCAACTGCTAAATCACATCCAACTAACTAAATCGAAGTCGATGAAATTTATAGTACACACAGAGACACTATTTACCTACCCTGATCTAACACATGGTGTAATCTTATCCCGATTAAATGTTCCTGTGGGATTCAATATTATTTAATTATAATAACAGCAAAAAATCAGAGATCCTTTGATCCTTTGAAAATTTGAAAAACTTGTAGTACGATTTTAAACCATTTTTAAACAATTTACATAGCCATATTTTCAAAACGGGGGTGGGGCAGAATTTAATTAATAATATTTGATATTTTCGTAATTATATAGTTAATTTAATTCCCAAATAATGAATGTAGTAATTATTTTCTGTCCTATAACTGGATTAAAATTGGATTTTTCCGCTATATTCAAATTCTCAGAAAAATATTACCTGAAACTATACATATATACTTAGTTTTTAGGGATTTGTAATTGTCTGTAATAATTACCTACAGTGTGGACTTGAAAATTTCGGACGTAAAAAAAACATATGAATTGCATCCCGTGGTCACAGGGTACATTTGTCCTCACTGAAGAGGAGAAGCATGATTCCTAACTCAGAAGAATTGTTTTATAATTATATAGAAGCAATAAAATACTTTATTCCACAATAAAATTTCCTCGTCTGTCTGTCTGTTTGTTTGCCCCGTCTGTCTGTCATGTCTTACCGTGTGTCTTGTCTGTATGTCAGTCCTGTCCTATTAACTGGCTGCATGTTCTGTGTCTGTCTGTCCGTTTAGTCCTACAGTCTGTCTGTCAGTCATTCCTGTTTGCTTGTTCGTCTGTCTGTATTTTAATTTTATCCTGTCTGTTTGGCTGTCTTTTTTGTCTGCCCGTCAAATCCTGTCTGCCTGTTTATCCTGTCTGTCTTGTATAATAGTTCTGTCTGTCCGTCTACCAGTCCTGTCTGTCTGTTAATCGGTCTTGTCTGTTTGTCAGTCGGTCCCATCTGTCTGTCTACTAGTCCTTTGTCTGTCAATGTCTGTATATCCATTTTCTCCTATTTGTATGTTTGTGTTTTCTGTCTTTTTGTCCGTCTGTCCATTAGTCTACCCAGTCTGTCTGTCTGTTTGTATTCCTCCCTGCTTATTTGTTTGCCTTCTGTCATCTGTCCTCTATAAATTAACACACTTGGCGGATTTTCATACTTGACAAGGTCTTTTAAAGGTCGCTTTTGGTAAGCGAAATAATTATTCTGTGTAATAATTTTCAGTAATTTTTTCATTTACCTTTAGTGGCTTTTAAAAATAATAACATGCTGTATGAAAATTAGGTCCCGTGCATGCACACAAAGTTATATGTATAATTTTAACCCTTAACTACTGACGCGTAATTTTGTTACGTTGCTACAGACGTACGTATTGTGACGTAACATATGTAACATCAAAGTATGTTATGAAAAAGAAAATTATTTTAAATTATTAACTGTTATGGAAATAATTACGCTATAAAAATTATCATAAATTATTTACTTAGTTTACTTATCATAGTTAATTCAATTTCAAATAAGAAAAAATTATTTATTAAAATTATTAAATTTACCTAATAAAATTACTGCTATGTCAGAAAAATCAGCCGATAAAATAAAGTTCACAATCTAATTGGCATTTTGAAATTCCCAACTTCAATGCAAGCAATATCAAGGATCTATGATTTTTTGCTTCGTCACATATAAATCCATATTGAACTTAAACTTTTTTTTAACTTAATTTAAAAATATTGAAAAATTTAAAAGGATAAAATATTTTTACCAAAAAAAGTCATAAAATTTATTACGGTCTCGAAAAAGGTCAATTTTTTTTTTTTATTGAAGTGTGAAATGTGAAGCCAGATAAGAGACTGAGGCCCGAACTTGTCCAACGGTTTGGGACTTCCAACATTTTCACCAAATTTCGTAAACCTAGGACATTTCGTTCATATATATATATATATATATATATATATATATATATATATATATATATATATATATATATATATATATATATATATATATATATATATATATATATATATATCACATATATATATATATATATCAGACATTTTTTTTTGTACATATTCGTGTTCTACGGGTCCGAAAACGGATAGCGCCCCTACTCTCGCCGTTCTTGTCGTATAGACTGTATAAGTCTAATTTTTTCAAGGAAAAATTCGACTAAAAAGTGACTTTAACAACATTTTTAAATTACTTAATATTTATGTATTACATTTGTTATAAGAGTAAGTTCATTTTTAGTCGAATTTTTCCTTGAAAAAATTAGACTTATACAGTCTATACGACCAGAACGGCGAGAGGCGAGAGTAGGGGCGCTATCCGTTTTCGGACTCGTAGAACACGAATATGTAGAAAAAAAAAGTCTGATATATATATATATATATATATATATATATATATATATATATATATATATATATATATATATATATATATATATATTTTCCCGCTACCTTTTAATATGTATAGGGCCCCACTATGGAAGTTAAGAGCTCAAATTTGGTAAATGGGGCTCATTCCGATGCACAACAATACTATCAAAGTGGGGTAAAATTTTGGGCAAATTTTGAATCCGACCCAAACTTTAAGGGGGTGGTGGGGGGCGGAAAAGCAATAAAAATTTTCCAAACCGTTTGGAAATAATGTATCGGTCAATTATCTAAAACATATCCAAAATTCAGTTTCCTAGGATGATTTGCTGGGAGTAGGGGGGAAAAAAACAATTTTCGCCGGATCTAATGCGCCCCCAGCCCTCCAGAATTAACGTAAAGGGTTGAAATTTGGTGTGTTGATAGAGTTCATACCTAGGTTGTACTTTTCGGAGGTTTTAATATTTTACCCCCACCCCCCTCATTTTTAAGCTACAATTTCATGCTTTTTTGACGTTTTCGAAGTTTGTACCACTCGCACAGGACACCCGAATAAACCTAGAGGGCTGAAATTTTGTATTCGGATTGAGTTAGTATCAAGGGGGTGCCTTTTCGGGGTTTTGACTTTTAACCCCTATCCCCACCATTTTTATACCCAAAAGAACATGATTTTTCTTGTTTTTTAACAGTTTCGTTCGGGTCAAAATCTCCCCAAATAAACCTAGAGGGCTAAAATTTTGTGTACAGGTTAAGCTAATAGCCAGACACTGGTTTTTGGAGGTTTCAACTTTTAACCCTTACCCCCACGATTTTTACGCTAATATTTCCTTAATTTTTTTGCTTGTTTTCTAACACGTCTAGAGACTCTCTTAGGAAAACTAGAGCGCTGAAATTTTGTACGTGTATTCAGTTATTATCCAGCTAGTACCTTTTAGGGAGTCCACGTTACTTTTCCCCCCACTTCTCCCATTTTTACATCGGAATTGAATGCTATTGTTAAATGTGTTTTAAATGCATTAATTTTATTCTAAATACAAGTAGGCGAATAGTAATTTTTAAAATTTAAAAAAAAGTGAATACAATTTTTTAACAAATGAAATACATACGTATTAAGTAATTTAAAAATGTTATTAAAGTCACTGTTTATTTATAAATTAGGAATTTTGGATTTTCAGCGAATTTCCAAAAATGGAAATTCAGCTTTTACAGCAGGTGTGATGACACGACCTAAGCCCGGGACCATAACAGAAATATGTTTTGAGGTCCCCAGAATACGAAAATGATATTCACTAAAATTTATATATATGTACATATATATATATATATATATATATATATATATATATATATATATATATATATATATATATGTGTCACTACGATAACTTTCGAACGAAACGTTTAATGCTTATGAAATTTCGTATGGAGACTCAATTTTGATCTGGCTTGGCTAAGTTCTTTAGCCAGACACATCGGATGCCCAGAAGTAGGTTTTACGGGCGTTTTTTGTCAAAAGACTAAGTTTTCTGTCAGAATTAAACAACTTTTTAAATTTTTTTGTATAAAATCGGAAAGATGAACAAAATCTAGGTATGATAAGTGTTTAAATTATTATTTTACATAAACTAATACCAGAGAAAAATTAAGAAATTTGTTAGAAATGGATTAAAAAATTTTCAAAAGGATATTTGTTGTCTTTTTTTATTATATGGACAAACTATCTCCATTTCAATTTTTAAAATGATACATTTTCAAAAAGGAAGCTTTTTGAGTGATATGTAACGAAAAAAATTTTTTAAGCAAGGCAATCGACGATATACATTTGTTCCACTCCGTCACCCAGGATCCATACGTGTTTCTATCTCATGTTATTTTTTTAAAAAGGCCCAAAGTTTTGTGTTTTTATGTGATGACAATTTGAAATTGATATGTGGCAATTTCCACAATATATAAAGCGTAAAGTGTAAGGAATATTTTATGTAATATTCCTTATGTAATTTAATTCATTTTTTGTAGATATTTTTAAATTTCACTAAAATTTGCTGAAAATATAACTTCCGTTTAAATTTCTTTTTTATTTTATTATTAAGTTGAAAAAATATTGACAGATTTTTTATTTAATTGTGTAAAGGACACATTATGTATTTTGACACATAAGTAATAAAAATATCTTAGATAACTATGATTTTTAAATATTCTAAGAAAATTTTATAACATTAAATTTTTCAATAAAAATTTATAAGTATTAATTACATTACATTTAGATTGCATTCAAATATTAAATAGGTAATTATGTTGATAAATTTAATATCTAAATAGTTCATTAATTTATAACAATTAAATTTAAAATATGAATATGGGAGAAATTTGAAAATTTGAATTGTTTTGTTCGTTTATACTGTTTATTCGAATTTGACACAGGGGTTTAGGTTATTTGAATTTTGTTTATGGTGAATGACATAATAATTAAATGAAATAAATTTTTATTCAAATAAGACAAATATGAGATTGAAAATAGTAGCAGCAAAGCATATTGTAATTGAAAAAAATGGTAAAATTTTGTCAATAACTTGCTTCTGTAAAGCTATTACTGTACTGTTCTAGGTAAGGAAATAACTTAAAGAAACTGTATTAAGTAATATCTTTTCAATATTTTTTTTTAACAGAATTGATATTTTCAGATATAACATTAGTATGCTTTTCTGTACCGAAACTGTCAGACAGGCAGATAGTACGAATCTGCTAAAAATTGATTCAATGATGTTTGCAAAGTTCTTTGCATGTAACTCAGATTTCTGTTCTGCCGGATTCCGGAATGTTAAAATATCAGTGTAAGTATTACTTGATGTGATGATGGTATTGGGTGCGTGGATGGTTGGATCTTCAAGCAAAGGTTGGATCTTCAATGAAAATAACAACCAAAAGTATTGATACAGTGACAAGTGTGGTGGAAGATTTTTTGACAGAATCAAAAAAAGAAAAATTACTACATGTCAGTACTTTAATACATGAAAATGATTTTATTTGCAAAAAAATTAATATGTTCTCATTACATTACCTATTGTATAGTAAAAAAAGCAATGATTGTGATGAATTTTTGAAACAAATACCGTAGAACGGGATAAATTGGGACAGGCGGGTGAATAGGGACGAAACGAAAAATGTTATTCATGGACTTAATTTACAAATACTAAACGTAAATGCGAACATATATCTTACTTAAATTATAGTATAATTATTATTTTTTCGGGTAACAATAGTGACTAAGCTTGAAGTTGAATAAAAAATATTAAAAATTGAGTTTCGATTGACGTCTTCAAACAGTGCTATTTTTTGTTCCTTAAAAATTTATCTAAAAATTATATTTTTCGGTGCTCTAATGAATAAATTGTTGTTTAATCGTTAATTATTTTAGAACATATCTGAAAAAAAGACTGCAGGCTTTTAGTTGTTTTTATTTTTTAGAGGAAATAAAGAGGACTTGAGATTTGGGCTAAGTTGGAAGTTAATAGGGACGGAAAAGGTGTGAATAGGGACAGTATATAGGTTAATAGGGACGTTCAAGTATAAAGGGACGAATGTGAGGTGATTAGGGACGTATGAAGTATGTATTGAGACATAGAAGAGAGCACTTTCAAGGTTATCAAGTCATTCGAAATTTTTATAAATACATTCAGCATAACATTCCTATACTTTATAAATTTTATTTTAGATTCTACGTTTATTTTTATAGAAAATCATCAAGTACCTATTATTTCTTTTTATAATGTATAAATACAAAAAGTTCAAAATTATTTTATATTAGAATTTCAATTTTGGTCGACCCTACGGGTTGTCCCCATTTTCTCTTTTCTCGTCTTTTTTGACCCTAATTTTTCATAGAGAAGAAATTATACGATTTTTGTTAATTTTTCAAAAACCACCGATATTTTTAAATTTTTTTGGATATTGTGATAAAGTGACCATCTTCGTGTAAATTTTTAATATATTAAAGATTAGGTACTCATAAAATAAATACAAAAAAATACGGTGTGAATTCTGAATGCGTCCCTATTCATCCTTGTCTACGGTAGCACATTTTTTTAATGACATAAATATTAGAAACGCAGGAAAAGAGACCAGGAATCAACATAGAAGTGGATTATGGTACGATATATTTTCTGAAAAAAGTGCTTAGGACCAAAGTTATAGAGTTCAAAGTGATGCACTTCATGATGACTTTGAAGTCGACCTTGGGGTCAATTTCCAAAGTCATTTGAAAATCATTTAATATTTTTCAAAAGTAGTGTTATTTGTCAGAATGTTTTGCCGATCTAATTTTTTCAATATTTCTTTGCTCGTTTTCAGAATTTATATTTTAATTTCTACGGACAAACCACCAAAATGACAAATCGCTTGTGGACTTTCAATTACATTTCGCTTGTCGGCACTCAATACCGAAGATGAAAGGAAAAATTCGACTTCCGTGATAGGGCTCCGCTGCTCACGGCGTTTTTTTTTTAAATTTTACTGTGCGCCTACTTGTATTAGTATGAAAATAAATCATTTTAAACACATATAACAATACCATTGAATTCCGATGTAAAAATGGGAGAAGTTGGGAGAAAAGTAATGTGGAATCCCTAAAAGGCCCTAACTGGATACTAACTCAATACATATACAAAATTTCAACTCTCTAATTTTACTCAGAGAATCTCTAGAAGAATGGAAAATATCACATAAGATACGTTTTGAACTATTATCCAATGTATGGGAAAACCGTAATTCGGGGAAAAATAATTTTTATTACAGGAAATTCGCTATTTTATGCAGAATGTCACGACAGAGGTATACTCTGTACTTTCTATTGCCTTCATAAAAAATTGCATGAGCTATACCTACTTGTCGTGAATCGTACAGTGGAGTACGTGGTGTATTATTAGATATGTTTACCGCCGTACAAGTAAATAGCACTGCGAGGGTACGCAGGCAGAAGTCATATATTTCACATACGGACATACGTAGGTACGGGAGTTTATTGTATTTAATATGGTGATGTGGAACTTGAACACATTGTTCACAACATATCCGGAATGAATCATCGAAAGAATTTTATCATACGGACATATTCGACAATCTACCTCCTACATATAAGGAAAATGATAGAAAATAATAGGAACAAGTCGTTAAGTGCAAGTTGTACTTGCGCTAACGGTGTCCCGAACAATTAGATGGTTTTATGAATTTGTTGTGAAAGGATATGAAACTGAATGAAATATTTTTCTTAATGGATAAATTTTATTTAATCAACGTAGTTTTAATTGGGATTTCAAGAGTTTAATGATTTCGTTTTAACCAATTACCCAATGATTTAGGAACCGGATATTCAGGACCCCAATAATTAGAGTTGAATTCCAGAAAAACAATTTATTTTTTCATTAGTCAAATGTACATTTCGGAACATATGTCCCTTCTTCAGTGACCTATTTAACAATTAAAAATAAGTAAGTTACAATTGTGTTAGGTGTTTTGTAAAAAGAAAAAAAGATTGACAATGTATTTTTCTTTTAGTCTAATACATACATGTTATGAACATTGCATAAAGAATAAACATTTTATTTGAAATCTTAAAGGAAAGAATTTATTTAATTTCACAAAATTAACTATGGTAAATATAATAAGGTATATTGAAAAATTTTTTTTTGTATGTTATAAATATTAATATTAATCTATATTTACTTATCAAATTTTATTTTATTTGTAGTGGAGGTATACACTATATGGTCTATCTATATCATTATCGATGTATAAGGGAAATTAGCAGAAAAAACCAGCTTATTTTCAGTATTAGGAATTAAAAAAAATTTTTTGTTTTTTAATTTAAACAAACATCCGGACAGACAATAAGAATGTAAGTCAAAAAAGACAGAAATTATAAGAGAAAAAAGATTATAATAGAAAATTCAAGAGTTTACTCACCAAAATTTTAATTAATTATATTCAAGTTCCTTTCATTTAAACTTTTGCATATACATTTCTGTATATTTTTGTCCAAATATGCATTTCATAAGAAAATTGTCAAAAATTGATAAAAAGAAAAAACAAGGAACTTTTTATTAAAAAGTTTTATATATATAATAATTGACTTTAAAGATATTAAACTTAATAATTAAGTCTTAAATAAAATAATATTTTTTTAAAAAATTATATTGTGAGTACATTGTGATTGTACTGTTGTTTGACAGTAACTAACTGTTGTAATTGGTTCTATTGTTAAAGAAACTATCGTAGAAAATTCTAGACATTAAAAGTTTTTGTTTGATGTTTTTGCTTTCTTTGTCTGTCCATGTTTTCTAGAATAAACTATTGTTTACTTTAAATATATTATTGATTATGTAATGCTGTCCGTGTAAACAATGCGATCAGTTCAAATGTTTGATGACTGGTAAATAAGATTCGTCCAAAAAGGAAGACTCAATTTGTTTATTACAGTTAGTTTTATTGTTTAGTTGGATGAAAAAACTTTCACTTAGCAATCTTTTCTTGTAGTTTGCTTCCTTATCCAAAACTTTAACTTTTTCAAAATCAAAGATGTGATCATTATTAATTGAATGTTCCGCTAAGCCTGTGGATTCTTTTCCTCTCTTTATGTCATATTTATGTTGAGTTAATCTATTATTTAATTTTTGACTAGTTTGTCCAAAATAACAAAGGTCGCATTGTTTGCATGGAATTTTATAAATTACATTGTGCATTTGTTTATTTTCAATTTTTGATCTTTTTTTATTATATGTTGATTCTATTGTGTTTGTAAAAGAAAAAGTTACTTTGTTATCACTAAATTTTTCTATAGCTGGTTTAATTCTTTTTGTGAATCTGTTATATGGAAAGCATATTAGGTTATTATAGTTTATTTCTTTTTCATTGGAATTTGAATTAAAATTATTTGTTTCTGTAGAATTATATGCTTTATGAATAACTTTTTCTTTTATTGAATTTATTAGATTTAGTGGATAGTTGTTTCTAGTTAGTATTGATATTGCTTTTTTTATTGCATATTTTCTGTTTTTGACACTGCTTAGATGTACAGCCCTATGAAACATATTTTGTATTATATTGTTTTTTATATATTGTGGATGATTGGAATGGAAATTAATTAATCTATCTGTATAACTAGTTTTCCTGTGCCAAGTGGTATTTAAACAATTGTATTTATCTTTCTTAATTAACGTATCTAAAAATGTAATTTGATTATTTTCTTCAATTTCGATAGTGAACTGTAGGGCTGGATGGTAATTATTAAAAGTGTTTTTGATTTTTTCAATTAATGTTAATGGGGCACAAGAAAGAATATCATCTACATAGCGAAAGAAAAAAGAAGGGTCCCATTCTTTAATTTTATTTATGCTGATATTACAGAGATAGTCCATAACATAAGATGCTAAAACAGGACTCAGTGAATTTCCCATTGGACAGCCAAAACATTGTTTATAGTATTTATCTTGAAATTTAAAAAAGTTATTTTCTACTATCAATTCTATTCCTTCAATAAAAGTTTCTTTAGTTAAGTTAGTGAATTCTTTAATTTTATTCCATTGTTTTTTAATGATTGCTGTTGCTAATTTAATCGGAATGTTAGTATATAAAGATTTTACATCCAATGAAAACAGTTTTTCTTCAGAATTTTTTAATTGTATGTTTTTAATTTTATTGACAAATTCATATGAGTTTTTTATGGAAAATTCGCTGTGTTCAGCTTCGCTAAGTATTTTAGAGAAAAATTTGGATAATTCTTGAATTGGAGATTCAATTTGACTTACTATGGGTCTTAAAGGGATTCCCTCTTTGTGTATTTTAGGTAGAAAGTAAATTTCTGGTAATGTTTTTCCTGATTTAATTATTTTAGTTTTTGTTATGTTGTCAATGTATTTACATTTGTATAATTTTTCAGTGAATATTTTGACTTTTTTAGAAACAACTTCCACAGGGTCTTTTCTTATGTTTAAGTATGTATTTTTGTCATTAAGATGTATTTCTGCTTTTTCATTATATTCAGATCTATTTAAAATAACTGTGCAATTTCCCTTATCTGAGACTGTAATGATAATTTCATTTTTATTATTTTTTATAAAGTTTTTGGTCTTCTTGTAACAGTTTCCAATGTATTTTTGTAATGGATCAATGTATTGGTTTTTGTTTATGTTATTAAGTAATATATTTACTATTTTTTCTTTTAAGGGTTTTTGTTTTTCTTTTGGAAATTTATCAATATTAGCTTCAATGGCTTTTAAAATATTTAAAATAGTATTTTTATTATCTTTGTGGTTAAAAATTTTATCGTCAATAACAAATTTCGGACTTATGGCAAGTATTAGTTGGACTTCATTCGGAATAATTATATTTGAATAGTTTTTAATCCATTCTTTATTGATTGAAATATTATCTATTATTTGATTTTCAAATCTATTGATTTTCTTTAACTGTTTCCGCCTGAAGCGTACATCCGTTTTGTCTATTATGCATTGAGAATCTGTCACAAGCAGACCAAAATCCTTTGTGTTCATCAAATTTATAAGGTTATTTTTAATTTTATTGATCTGTTTTATCAATTTATTTTGTTTTATGTATAAATTATTAATAAATATTTTTGTGATTGAAACTAAAAATTTTCTTTTTGCAGATGTCAATCTTTTATTACACCCTACATCCTCTAAATATGGAAGGGATAACCTAATATTATTCTTAATAAATTTGGGAATGAAATTTTTTCTTTTACAATTTAGTAGAAAAAGAATATGATTTTTAATTTTTGTAAGTTTTACATTTATATTTATATATTCATTAATAATTTTATTGGTATAAAGGCTATACTTCCTTTTTATGTCTTTCAGGTTTGACATTTTAAATTTAATCAACGTAGTTTTAATTGGGATTTCAAGAGTTTAATGATTTCGTTTTAACCAATTACCCAATGATTTAGGAACCGGATATTCAGGACCCCAATAAAATAAATTTTATTCCTAAAGTAAATCATATTTTATTAGCAGTACTGTTTGTTATAAAAATTGTATTAGATAATAAAGATAACATTAAGTCAGAAAATTATTAGATACTAGCCGTATGCCCGATGGGGTTTCCCATCGACATCTTTTTATTAGGTACTCACTTTCTGCTCAATTTAATGTTTTTCAAAACCCTAATTAATATCCAGGTCTCTAACTTCAAAAATAACGAGCTTTCATTTCCTGTTTTAACCCCTTAGGGAATAAATTTCCAGAAACGTTTCCACAATTGACTTTTATTTATAAATAGAAGCATAAACGCCAATTTTCATATCTCCTGTGCTAACTTTCGTCCTTCTAAACCCAACAGTTTAGGCTGTGCGTTATCTGTCAGTCAGTGTTAAAGACTTATTCAATAACTACGTATACCCGCTGGGATTTCCCATCGGCAACATCTTTTTATTTGGTACTCACTGCTCACTTTCAATGTTTTTCAAAAGCCTAAATACCAATTTCCACGTTTTTAATTTCAGAAATGACGAACTTCACATACGAATTTTCATTTCCTGTTTTAACCCCTTAGGGAATGAATTTCCAGAAACGTTTAGACAACTGACTTTTATTTATAAGTAGTAATGTCTAAAGATCAATCTTCATATCTTCTGTGCTACATTTCGTCCTTCTAAGCCCAATAGTTTAGGCTGTGCGTTGTCTGTCAATCAGTGTATAAAATATTATTTATTTGAATTGTCATAGTAACATATTTTTATATATCTAACTTCAAAAATGACGAATTTCCATAAAAATTTGCATTCCCTATTTAACCCACTTAGGGGGCGAATTTTCAAAAATCCTTTCTTAGTGGCCACCTACGTTATATAGGGAACTCCTGTGCAAAATTTCATTCTTCTAAACCCCACGGTTTAGGCTGTGCGTTGTCTGTCAGTCAGTCAGTGTTAGAAATTTATTAAGTAGATTGTCAGATTTTTGAATAACTTGAATTTTATTATTTCTGTGGATACCAAACAAAATTTTGCAAATATTATTAGATAATATTCAAATAATATAAAAAAATAATATATTTTTTGTGTATAGATTTATCAGTTATTCCTTACTTCTTTAATTACTAAACCTCACGTTCCAAAAAAATTACTAAAATACCCGTTTAATATATATAATAGTAGGGTGAATGCGGGAGAGATGCCGCACATTTTGAAAATACTTGATAATTCCTAAAGTATATGCATTTAATTGATTTGAAATTTGGTACACAATATGTGTAAACATTGTTCTTTAAAATTATTTATAAATAATTTTAAATTTTGAGTCAGAAAGGATTCATAATTAACATTTTTGTAGAGCCAGCAAAGCGGCGTCTCTCCCACACCTATGGGAGAGATGCCGCATCAAAATAGGAGAGTCGCCGCGTAGTTCATATTAAAAATTTTGCATTTTACACACTTTTCCATACATGGTGCATGCCATATGTAACCATTTTTGGCACTTTATACATCTTAACCAGTCAACTTTTTTTTGTTTCTGAGTACTTTTCAAAACATTCAATACACAGGCAATCATCATTATTTTCGTTATCTTCACTAATATGAGAGCTCTTCCTGATCCATTAATGGATCTTTTGTATTTACGTGGCATCATTTACAGTCCGAAAAAAAAAATTGCATAGTTAAGGTATAGGTAAGTCTATGTTTTTAATATGTAATATGATGCGGCATCTATACCAACTTTACATGCGGCTTCTCTTTTTTGTTAGGATAGATGCTGCATGTAGCTATATAGCAAGCATAGTGCGGAATTCTAACCTAAAATTTATATAGTACTTTTAAAATATACCTAAATTAATAACAAAACTCATTTTCATTAAAACAATGAAATATACATTCTTAAATTCTAATGAATTAAATGCTTGATAAAATATTATGTTAAAAAACTTACTTTTCAATTATAAAAAGTTGGATAACTACTAAACTAATGGACTAATCATTAATGTTACCATATACAGCTTAAATAAGTAAATGTGTAAATTTAAAATGTACGACAACCTGCATGAAAATAATAGAAAATTAATAAAATGTTCTACATGTTTCAATCATTTAAATGATCATCTTCAGGAAAATTCGAGAAAGAGTAATTTCGAAAATGAAATGAAATTACCGAACAATTGAAGGTAAATGAAATTACCGAACAATTGCCTTTTACTTAGTTTCAGTATCGTAAATTTATTTTCTCAAATTCCTACCGACGAATTGAAAACTCTCTTCCAGGAGTTCCTGACTGCCAATTTCAATGAGAAACCGGACTCCCCCAATCTGGAAGCTATGTTACAATGTTTGAATCTTTTATTAGATTGTAATTATTTTTCTTTCGACAATAAAATATACCTTCAAACCAACGGGTTGGGTATGGGCGCCTCTTGTTCTCCCTTCTTGGCGAACTTTTTTATGAATCATCTAGAGGGATTAATTTTTGACTCAAAACACCATTGTTTACAATATCTTGGTTTTTGGAAACGTTATGTGGATGACGTATTTGTAGTGTGGACGGGTACACGTGACCAGGCGATGCAATTTTTTAATTTCCTTAACAGCCTACATAACAGAATTAAATTTACATTAGAACTCGAGGAAAATAATAAAATTAATTTTTTGGACATAACTGTGAAAAAAGACCATTACTCCAAACGTTTTCAAATTTCAGTATACCGTAAACCTACACACACAGACCATTGTATTCACCAATCATCTTCGCATCCCATATCACATAAACTAGCATTTTTCAACTATTCTTTTAATAGATTATTTTCCTATCCCCTCAACACTACCAATTTCCTACGTGAATTGTCCGTAATTATACATATAGGGCTTGCCAATGGTTATAACAACGAATTCATTTTTAAAATTTTTGCTAAACATTTACATAAACATCTAGATACATCTTTGTTTCCTAATCTAACTAAATCTGTAAAATCATCTAACTCTGGTTATGTTTCTTTCCCTTATATTTCCTCTGATGTGAACGGGTTCCGGAAGTTATTCCATGAACACGGCCTTAAGTTGACTTTTTCTTCTTGCAACTCTATTTCAAATCTTCTCATTAAACACAAAGATACTATTAATCCATTATATAGATCCGGCGTCTATAAATTCAAATGTGAATGTAAAACATGTTATATCGGGCAATCGGGACGACGTTTTTGTATTAGATTCGCCGAACATCTGGCAGCCATTAAAGCATCGAATTTAAAGAACTATTCTGCGATAGCTGAACACATATTGGAAAGTAATCATAATTTTGTAATCTCCGACAATTTCATGCCTTTACATTTTGCAAAAAAGGGGTCCGTACTTGACGTTTTAGAAACACTGTACATTGCACATTTTAACAATTCTAATAGTATGATTCTGAATGAGACTGCGCAATTGAGTTCTTATAAACATTGCCGCTCTATAATGGAAAAAATAGCTCAGTAATTCGAATCCCCATTTCATAATAAATCATTGAACACGGCACACCAATTATCTTAACAATTGTGTTTCAATTTTTTGCTTTAATCTGTAACAATTAAATCTTACTTAATGTTTTACCTTTAATTATGAGTGTGTTAAGTGTAATAATTTATTGGTTTTTGTTTTTAAAACTATTCAAATTTTGTAAAAATAGTGGTTTCTCTTACATAACCTCTTTGTGCTAGCTATCAATGTTTTTTTTTTCTACATCTTTCCATTAAATTTTATATTTTTCAATTTTACTAGTCTAACTTGTTGGTTCCTGATATGGTAAGTAATTGGTTCTCGCATATTTTTCCTGAAATTCCTCTAAGTTTTATTTTTTGCGGACTTCCCTATTTATTATGGGATTAGTTGGTTTTTAATTTTGTTTTTCCTCCTGTCAAATTGACAGCTACTTTGATTTTTGAGGTCATGTCCTTTGTTGAGGTCTTTCGGTTGTTTTCACAACTGAACTCGAATTTTCCTGAAGATGACCATTTAAATGATTGAAACATGTAGAACATTTTATTAATTTTCTATTATTTTCATGCAGGTTCTCGTACATTTTAAATTTACACATTTAATTTTACCTGCAGTTGGTTTTGATAATATTTAAATAAGTAACTTATTTTAAACATATAATCCATTAATAGCGCTATCTATCAATACAATTATTGATTAACATCTTGGTCAAAGTAAAATATGTCATCAACTTTTCTTCTTAAATACCAAGGAAGTAGTACAAGGAAATTCAGATTTGATAATTTTCGCTCAATCTACATCCCATTCTTAATGTTCAGGAATTTTTTCAGATTTTTCTTAACAATCCTTCTGGTAATAAAAGCCGGGGACAGCAATTATTATGATGCCCCCCCCCCCAAAAAAAAGAAAAATCGACAAAAGTATGTAGTTACATATATTACTGAATTCGTGCTTTAATAAGCTTTCATTTGATACCTTACTCGGTGCTCTTAGCAAAAATATTTGCTTTTACTTTCCAGGTTATCCCCTAAAATTAACCCTCAGAATCGAAATTCAACTTCACATCTGTAATTAGGCAACCATACCCTATATTCGTGCTAAGTTTCAGATTTTCGCGTCAAGTGGTTTCAAAGAAAATTGCCTGTGACACTCGGACAGACACCGAAGTGATTTCATAAGTATTCCGTTTTGCCAATTTTGGTACGGAACACTAAAAATGATTTGATTTAACTGTTTATTTACAGTCATGGTCAACTTTGTTATCCCTATCACTAGGTATTATAAGCCGTAAGCGTTTAAGCGTAATCATTTAAATTTTGAAGTAGGTAGAATTATTGTTTTGAATGATTCTTTATCACTAATTTTTATTGAAGGTTATCCATTAATATTTTTTTTAATACTTATGTTGTAAAATTCAAATACATTCACTTATATGGATATAACCACCTATAAATAAATTTAATTAAGGACCGCCGGTGGTTATCTTTGCTAGTTTAAAATAATAGTTGAATGAGTTTAGTATATGAAATTTTTTTGCTAGTTTAATCAATTTAGAGTGAGGTTTTTATGAAACTTGACCAAAGTAATTTTTTAATTTTGAAAGTAAATTCTATAAAGAATATGCCACTAAAGTCGTTTCATAAGAATAAAATAATAAACAAATTTTAGGACAATATTACTATCTTAGTATATCTATCCTATCTTACCACGTAAGAGGAGCCGGTATACGAGGTGTATTCAAAAAGTAAGGTGACTTTATGTTTTTATGAAAGACCTTTTATTTATTCATCAATATTCATGTTGTTCCCTTTAAAGTATTCCCCCTAAGATACAATACACATGTGCCAACGCATTTTCTAATCCTCGAAGCACTTCTGATATGCACTTTTTGCTATAGCCTTGAGCTCTTCCGATGATGCAGTATTTATCTCCTTAATCGTTGCAAATCTCCATCCTTTCATGGGTTTCTTCAGCTTTGGGAACAGAAAAAAGTCGCAGGGAGCTAAATCCGGTGAATATGGTAGCTGAGGCATGATTATTGTGTTGTTTTTGGCCAAAAAAAAAAACGCACAAGCAACGATAAGTGAGCAAGTGCTTATCGTGATGAAAAAGCCATGAATTGTTTTCCCACAATTCCGGACGTTTTTTTTCGTATCGCTTCTCGCAAACGGTGTATGACTTCAAGTTAATACTCAGCAGCTTCTCTAATGGTGATTCGACGATTTCCCAATACCATTTTCTTCACTTTTTCAACGTTTTCATCAGTTCTTGACGTGCTGGGGCATCCAGAGCGAGGTTCATCATTGACATTTTCTCGGCCTTCTTGGAAGGGCTTTTAATACTTATAAACAGTTTTTTTTACTCAGAGTAGACTCACCGTATACCACTGTTAACATTGCGAGTATTTTGGAGCACTTAATTCCATTTTTCACACAAAATTTGATGCAAATGCTTTGATCCATTTTTTTCGACAGCAGAAAATCGCCGAGCTCACCAAACACTTCTAACCATTATGCCTCTAACAAATGAACAAAGAATGCTATATAGCTGAAAGTGTGAACATATGTCCGGGACGAGTGTACTAACGCAACAAAATAAAAAAATAAAAAATCGAATGTATGTAGCCCGAGAAATTTGAAAAGTCCCCTTACTTTTTGAACACACCTCATATGTATTATCCTAACTAATATTATAAATGCGAAAATAAGTTTGTTTGTTTGTTTGTTTGACTTGCTTTCACGCCTCAACAGCTTAACCAATCAACTTAAAACTTTGTACAGACATAACTTGGGGGACAGAGACGGTTATATAGGCCACCTTTTAACCCGGGAAAATGTAGCATTTAATTACGATAGTTGACTATTAAAAAACGAACAATTGATTTCCACTGTTGTATATTGTTGATAGAAAGGACGAAAAAGGACACAGGCTACTTTTTATCCCAGGAAAATATCTAAATCCTGTGGGAAAATATATTCAGAACGATATAAAAAAAGAACCATCGTTTTCATTTAAACTTTACATATTGTTAAAAGGATGTTTGTTATAGACTATTTTTTACCCGGCGAAAACATTTTATTTCTGTGGAAAAATTCATAAGAAGAAAGTAACATTTCTCAATAGTGACACGATGAAATTACACTTTATACATTTTAACTAGGTGTCATAATTTCAAACGCCACGCGGGCAAAGCTGTAGGTAAATGTTAAGCAGTCTCCACATTCTCGCCGAAGTAGTACAAGGTTCCTCGTCGAAGTTCCTCGCTGAGGTTGGCCGAAGCATATGAATAGCATTAAAACACCAACCGCGAGACACAACGAAATGACCCTCTACATTCTCGTTTCGTCCAACCTCGGCGAGAATGTGAAGACTGCTTTAGTGAAGAATAAGTAAATTTCTAAATCAAATTCTATTTTGACAATCAAATATGTAGGTAGAGTATTCATGAATACTCTTATTAACTTTCTGTGAAATCAAAAACACAAGTTCTTATGAATGTCAGAAGCAATTGTACCATTCTTGGCAGATTTATTAATAATTGTTATATTACCTTTATGTAAACTTTTTATCAATTTATAATGCAACTGAGAAAACTTATTTAGTCAATAAATATATTATTTAAATGTGGGTTAAATATTCTCATTCGCCAATTTATGTTCTAACATATCAAAAAACCTATATGCAAATCAGTCAGCATATTGATATCTATCAATTTTTATTAAAAATATTTTTTTTATTAAAATTATTTATGTTTAATAGAAACTAATATAAAAACATACATACATTGTTTTAAATCATATCAAACCTAGTAGAATTTTATATAAATTTGATTTTATCATTATTATCGACTCCATAATATATTTCAAATTTTATGATTAGAAAATTTATTAGGAAATTTTATTAATAAATAAATCAGTTTATTATTGAAAATAGTTAATAATATTGATTGATATTTAACATATTATTGGTTTTGAAGTATTTTTTTAATTTTTTTATGAATATTGTTATGTAAACTATTTTAGTAAATGCAATATTTCATGGTAAAAATAATATGTATATTGGTATTTACCATAATTTTGTTTTGTTGAGAAAAAAATTATTCTTTTCTATATATAGTAGAAATCAGAGCTGAAAAAAAAACTAGAAAAAATATATTGCGTTTTTCTTTGTTTGTGGGCCAATATGTAATACATTTCAACAAATTCAGTAGATTTTATGCGATAATTTTATTTCCTTATTATCTGATTTATTTGATTTTGGAATATTATTTTCTCTTACAAATTCTTGAAATTCTGGAAGGTCGCTTATTGATTAATTGTTTAACTCACATCTTATTGACCGAGATTGGATGGCCGTATTTGAAATGACACCTTTGATTTGAATGATTATTTTCTGCAATTCATTTTTGTTAACTTGAGTTATTTTCTGCAACTTGAGTTTTCGAATGGATCCGACTATTACTGATTTTCAAAAACTGAAAATTAATTTTTAACGACTTCCTAAATTATTTCTTAAAAAAATTTTTAAAAAAATATTATAAATTATGTATTAGAAAAATTGACTCAGCATAGGTAAATTGAATTTTTAATGAATGAATAGGTAACAAAGAACTTAATAACCCTTGTAGTCTTGTACATAATTTAAAAACAAAAATAATCCAAAATATCGGTGTCGTGTCCATATAGCGCGTGTTCAGAGAGCAAACATAATTATATACAGCGAACAAAAAAATTGATAATACAATGCCGTTCCAAATATGATATTGTCATTCTGTGATTTTCAATTTGTTAACAAAATTTAAATTTTGAACGAAAATTCTAGTTTGTTATTTTACTAACTGAATAACTAATAATTTACTTAGATTTAATAGCTTTATACTTACTATGTAAATCGCTGTATTTTAACGTCTAATTTTCAATATATTGGCTCATACAGCCAAGGGGAACAGTGATTTTAAGGATTTACTTATATAATATTTTTTTATAGGTTCAGAGATTGTTGCCTGAATTTGAAATATAAAATAAATTGTTCTATATCGATTTCAATTAAAAAATATATAGGTACTTTCCCGAAAGCATTTACAGGAAAAATTTACTTTTAAAGTCACCATTAACTTAATGTATATATTTTCTAATTGAAATAGATGCGGAAAAATTTACTTTACGTTTCAAATCTAGGCAATAATCTCTGAATTTATAAATATTATACAGGTAAATCTTTAAAATTGCTGTTCCTGTGGCTGTACTAGCTAATATTGAAAATTAGACGTTAAAATACAACTTAAGGTTTACATAGTCAATATAAAGTTATTAAATATAAGTCAATTATTAGTTATTCAGCTAGTAAAATAACAAACTAGAATTTTCATTCAGAATTTAAATTTTGTTAACAAATTGAAAATCACAGAATGATAATATCATTTTTGAAACGGCACTGTATAGTACTTGATTCCATACAGTACCACATAGTACCTGGCCAGTCTATCTTATTGTGCATAGTTTTATCACTCTTATGCGCTCAAAAAACACCGTATTTTTGCTTGCGCTCTTCGGACACGCGCTCTCTGAACACGTAATCAAAATATCGAACATGCCTCTAACAGGCGCTAGCCCTAAAAGGTTAATATTAAAAGGTTGAATGCGACAAAATTTTTTATCAGTTAATTTAAATACACAAATATTTACTGCAGGATTAAAAGCGACTACTGCTTGTACATCAATTTACGGCAGTTATAAAAGGGGTCAAAAGTGTAAACATAAATACATACATATTTTTTTTTATAATCGATCCCTCTTACTTTACATATCAAAATAACATAGACAAAGATATATTCTAACTAAAGCGCCTATGCATGGAATGCCATCAGTTCACGGACAGGCAATATTATTTTCTGTAGACTAGTCATTAACTAATCATCAACTACTAAAGTGGTCGATAAAGTGGTTGTAGTGGTTGGTACATCTTTACTGCTAACTTTCTATTTTCTTTATTTAATTCAATTACCTTCAACTGTTACTTTGATTCGCCTCCGACTCTGTGGAGTTTGGCCAGAGACCTACTCTGTTTCCGCTCCCAGTAAACCTCCTTGTTAATATTGTCAAACGTCTTGACCTGCAAGACATAATCTGGGTTACAAAAAAGTGTTTAAAGATGTAAATAAATAATATGTAGGGGAGACCGGGTCAAAACCGTATTGCTAAGGATTTAGCGTTGTATATCATTCATTTTAAAACGTAAATGTATGAAACCAACGTTTATAATTAGTCAGTTTCCTAAGGAACATAATCAAATCGACATATTTCGGGTAATCCCAATATTAAAAAAAGTAACACAAAAAATTCAAACCATTATTTATTACGGTTTTACCCCGATACATGGACAAAACCGTATACTATACTCAACACCGAAGAATCGGTTTAAATGATCTTAAGCCTTTGCGTGTTGAAAAACCCAAATCATTTTTTTTTTTGAATTTGCTGACTCAGTCTTATATAATGTTGATTTTTGTTGACCTGACATGTTCGAGCAGTTTTGAAGTACCCCATGGTTCCGTCAAAAGCAGTTTCAACGGCTTTTCTCATGTTATTCCAATCCCATTTTTTTACTAGTAATAGTAATATTATGAATGATAACGTGGCATCTTTTTTGCAACTAATAACAAAAAATCAGTTTAGTTCATATTCATACGTCCAAGTCAAAATCATATATAGACCGGTTTTACCCCGTACGGTTTTGACCCGGAGACCTATGTGTAAACAGATAATTCACTACCACCTATGCAAATCGATTTTGCCGAAACAAATATTGTAAATTACGAGTAAATTCACACACTTTAACATAACTGATTGGAGACTAACTTGTAGTACACATAAACTTAACTATTTTTCCTTGAATTTTCACAAAAATAAGATCAAGTCTATCAAAAAACACTAAAATGAAATATTTTGAAAACGCTCGTGCTTACCGTTGCAAGTGTTTGTTGACAAATAGCTCTCATTGGTGGACGCTGTTGAGCGGCTTGCGTTTCGGAAATTTTAATTAACACTTTCAGTCCCATGGCTTCGGCATCCGAAACCAAACAAAACATCCCCAGAGGCCGACCGCGATCAATGATTAATTGATTAGTAAGTTGGTTACGTATTATGTGTGCGATACATACATACCAACACATACACACACAAATACATACCAACACACACTACTCTTTTGGTTTCTATGTACGTATAAAATATAAAACATTTTAAGATAAACAAAAAATGCATAAAAAATATAATTTATGTTTTTAAATAAAATTGATTTGAATGTAGTCATTGTATAATTATGTAGTATGTACATATCACGTTTATGTGTGCGTTTATGACTGTATGTTTCCAGTTTTACACATATGTAAATGTTGAACGGTATTGAATCTATTCAGTGTTTGAATCATTTTATTTTATGTATTTGTTTATATAATTTTTTTTTTCAAATATTGCCGGCTTCCGGGGAAGTTTGCTGTGAAAGTGCTCGGGCCTCATAGTGTTAATAGCAAAAATAGACCTACTATACTGTTTTACCCTGGTATACGATCTTGTACAGGTTTCCCCTATACGTATTGTTTTCGTATGTCAAGATCTTTTACAGTTAATAATTACATAGACATTATCTACTAATATTCAAAAATTATAATAGCATTAAGTATATTTTAATGATATTTTAAACACTTTCGCATTTTTGAAGCCATAAATATTATACTTTTTCCATGTGTACGAAATTCATATATATGTACATCTAAATATTTGATATTAATATATTACTTATCAAGGGCGTCGCCAACCAATAGACTATTAGAGAGGGCAAGGTGAGAGAGTAAAATTTTAGGTACTACAAATATAGTAGAAGCTCTTAGTAATTTCGTTCCATTACATCTCAGTAAGCCAAAATGTTTTTTTCTGAATGAGATTTTGAATCGCTTCATTTGAATAATGCAATTTTCTCTCACCAATAAAAATTAAACAATTCGTTTATTTATGTGTTAAAAATAGATTTTTCTCAAAAGTACAAACTATTTTTTTCAGTTGTTCACATTTGAAGACTGGACTTCAAAAACAGGCTGTGTCAAAAAAAAAAAATGAAATTTTAGCATGGTATCTAGATTGTTGGCAATGGCACTCAGATTCCTTTTTCGGGTCTAATTAATTTTTTTTTGGCACTTAGCTTTTTTTTGAAGTCCAACCTTCATTTGTACGTATGTAAAGTGTGTGCTCTTGTCCGGTGTAAGCGAAAGTCTCCGCCAAGTTGTCCATTTCAGATACAGGTACATATCCATATATGAAACACCATGTACGTATTATTAAGGGGGGAGTTCAAATAAAAAAGCAACTTTTTTATTTATGATTATTTTGCTTGTTGAAATTTTTTTCAAATTAGGGATGGTTTCAAATAGAAAATTTTGTTTTTGAAACATTCATTACTCTTCCCTGTGGGGGGAGGGGGCTCATTTTCACAAGTTTTTAAGCGTTTACAAGGAACGCCATATCTCAAAAAGTAATGAATATTTTTTAAATATTTTTTCATTATTTTATTCCTAAAGGACCTGTCCATAAAGCTGAGTATGGGTTTCAGGTAATTTTAAAAATTAACTATAAAATTGTAATCCCAATGTTCTAAAAATTATAAAACCCAATTTTTTATCAAAAAAAAAAAATGTTTAAAAAATAGTTACAATTGTTGAAATGGAAAAAGCATACTCCACTTTATGCGCAATATGTTTATTGCGTATAAAGTTGCGCATTTATTTAGAACAAAATAAAAAAAATTAAGTCTCTATCTTTTTTAGAACTTGAGATATGATTTTATTTGTCTGGGAAAACACAAGTTTCGGGAAACGGTAAAAAACAAAAATAATAACAAAAGAAGCGGTTTAACTCACTGTTTATTAAAACGTCTACAAAGGCATACAAATAAAAGAACATTATCTCAGTGCATAGTATAACTCTTGTACACACCAAAACTAAATATTACTGATCAAATCGCGAGGGGGGGGGGCGAGCGTTATCTGAAAAGGACCAGAAACTTGGCTGTGCAGCGGCTCAAAAATAAATATTTTTCTACTTGAAAAAAAAAATTTTGGCCATGTTTTATATATCACCGTGTTTGCAAAGAACCACAGAACGAAATAAAAACAAAAAACGAGATTCAAAAAAAATTAGTTTATTAGCCGTTTCTGGTGTGAACTCCCCCCTTAACAAATTAAAAATATTATATATTTACTTTGAATACAAGAGTTGAACTTTTTCTCTTATATATTATCATATACAAACACGAAAATAATGGCAAAAATTAAACAGTTTTGTTCTTTTTAATATCAGGCATTATTTAGAAAGAGTGAAGCGAAGAGTGACAGTGATTAATATTTACACAATTTCCTTCCAAATTAGTTTTTGAATCGCTCAGTTTGAATAATACCATGAGACAAACAGCCACTGAAGCCAAGTTGAAAGTCTCTTTAATCGCTAAAAATTACTCAGACGGAATGAAACAAAATGTGACGATGAAGAACACGGAACTACAGTGGGAGTATAGTTTTTTCAAGAAGTTTACTCCCTTACTGGAAAAATTTGACATTATTGATAATAAACGAACATACTCAGAAATCTTAGATTTTTTATAATTTCTTCGAACCACTAAGGAGAGGCAGCTGTTATCCCCTATCTCCCTCCATTTGCCATGACTTTGTTACCTATACATGTTTTATTAATTGAAGTTTGAAAAGTCCATCAATACTCAAATGTATTGATTAAAATCAGGAGTCATTAAAAAGTTTATATACACTCTGGGGTTTATACAATGGAATAATTAGTGGTGTACCAATCACTGGCCACTTGTCTAGCTGGTTATTTTACTATTAAAAACGATTTTTGGTTGTTACATTTGTCCCTCAGACACACACACAGTTGACATTCTCTTTTATTTGATATTGATAAGTTATTGGTTAAATAAACATTTAAATTGCGACGTAAATATTTAAAAATATGTATTTTTGAACTAATATATGAAAATTATATACTACAACATAGAGAGACAGGATTGTGCTACTATGTGAACCTAATTGCTTGCTATCATGTAATACTATTATATAATTTAGTTAACATTCTTAAAAACTTTAGGCAAGGTGAAACAAAAAATTATTATAATTTATAAAAATCACCGACACTAATCATTAGAGTAAGAAAGAATTCGCCAAGAACGTGTTGGACACGCATTAAGCCAGGATTCCTCAGTAACCAATAAGCCAGATCCGTGTATACATTACATTTGTTTTAATCATTCTATTGTATAATTGTTTTAAGCATCACAACAGTAACCCATATTATATTCATAGAACAATTCGTTCAATAAACCAAATGAGTATAATGTTACGAACCGGTAATTTGTTCCATTCGTAACGACAAACTTTAAAGTTTATATTCACAAACATTGAAGCTTAATATTTCGCTGACGAGGCTTAAAAATTAAAAGTTGTTAAAAGAGAATGAGAGTTGTTGTTTTTTCTTGTGCTCGCCAGCTACATTTGAGGGAAAAATAAACTTTCCCGAGGGGAGCACTTGAGTCAAAATCGCTCTAGGACGCAAAATTTGTAGTTATACCTCTGATCCACAATTATTTACCAAAAACGAAAATTTCATTTATTTTGTGTAATATTTTCCAATGATTTCGACTTGAATTTTTGCACGATGTTTTCTGATATCGAAACATAGTATCTATCTCGATGCAAATTTCATTTAAATACTGGGGATCATTTTCTCTACTTCACATTTTTTTCTGAATTTTTAAAAATTTGTTTGCTTATACTTATTTCCAAAAATTACCAATAAAATCTAACTGAAATAATTCTAATTGAGTATTGTTAGCAAATGCTCTAATATATCTACCTATATTTTTCTTAAATTTCTTGTACTCACGGTTGAAATATTACAAATGGCAGGACAAAAAAACCTTACACTGAAGCGCAACATTTAACAAACGGAGTTTAAAAGGAAAAATAATAAACGGGGTCTTATTTTAAGAATCATTTCTAAGAAAAATTTTCATCCCCCTTGGCAACAACTACGGGTAAATACCTCAAGTAATTTAAAAAAAAAAAAAAAAATTGTGAGTTCAGCCTGTAGCATGTACATGTAAAATTTTATATTAATAAGCCAAAATTGGTAGGAAGAAGGGTGTGGTAGATGGACAGGACGAAATTATAAGGGTTTCGAAATTTGTTGTTCGGAACCCTAAAAATAGAAATCGTATTATACTTTATGCCGACGAGAGTTTCTCAGACGATTCGTACGTTATTCATTACCGATCATTATAATTTTATTCAGAAGTAACAGATACCGGTCCTTTTTAAGGATCTAAAATATTTTTTTCTTAACCATAACGTAATTTTGATTGCATCTTCAAATGTATTTTTCAATTTATTTGAGAGGACAGTTGATGAAACACGATAAAATCTCAATTCAAAATAAAAATCCAAAACTTGAGAATTAGTTGGATTAATTTTAATCTTAAACTTCCTAATCTTCACTTACCAATCATTGCATCATTTCAAATCTAAATACAAACATATGATAATTTTGGGATATAGGTAGTACAAAACCAAATGAAAAAAAAAATATACAAAAATATTTTGAACTTATTTTAATAAATAGACAGATGTCGGCCAGTCTAGGGAAGAATGTCGGTCAAATTCATATATATAGATTTTGATACAAACATGTAAAAAAATTATTTTTGATTGAAATTTTTCGAAAAAACACAATAACTGACAATTCGAGTGTAAATTATTATAATAAAGAAAAAATAAAATAACAAAAAAGATAAAAAAAACATTTTACATAGCACGCGTTACAATAATTTTTTTTTTAAAAATACCTACATCTAATCTTCAAAAAATTTCTCTTGCTACAGTTATTTTCTATTTGCATGGTCAAGCAACGCGGTAAGTAAGCACTAAGGATGGATATTATTTAATGCAAAATATATATGAAAAAAAAAATTATTCATTGTGTGATTCATATTATCAGATCAAAGTGATTTCTGATCTTTCTACTGAACATTTTTATTTTGCAATATTGAAGGTTTAAGCCCACATGAAAAAAAATGTTTTTAAATAACAAACTAGGTACTGCTACTGCTAACCTCTATCGAAAATATGTGCGTGAGTACAGGAATGATCATATAATTGGGAAATAACTGGACATCAATATTATTACAAGACTTATTTTCAAGATTCCGTAACTTGCTACATATATGAAAAATCAAAACCAAAAGTAAAAAAAATATGAGTTGATCCCGCGGTCAAATTTTGATCTTATCTTGAAAAAGGGTCGTAGGTTAGTTCGCTCTCGACTTATTATCTACTGACAGGTAATAGTATTTTACAATATAAGTTCGGTAAGTTGCTTTTATTGATCGAGAAAATGTTGCGAAAACGAGACCCACAGGGTCGAGTTTTTGCAATTTTCGAGATCAGTAAATGTACTTAACGCATTGTGTATTGTATAATATTTTTTGCACGATCGATTTAAAATAATTAAAGAATAAAAATATGTTAAATAAAAAATAAAATTCGGATAATATAGGTGAAATTTATATTTCTATGTTATGACATAGAATGCCATGAATAAATATTATAAATATTCATAACAACTAATACGAATCTTTGTAGTGACAATTGACAACTATAAATAAAAAATTAAGTGTCAATATTTCACTGGCGTGAATATTTTTTTTGAATTTTCTATTAAAAAAATTGAGGAAAATAGTTTATTAAACTATAATATTAGTGAGAATAATGAAATTGATAAAGCATTTTATTTTTGGCTGCAAATTTATTCTCGTAAAATGAAAGGAAGATTATGAAAGCCACAGAAAATTTTAATGATTGAACGACCTTTTAAAATGTCAATAAAATAAGAAGATTAATGCCAACAATAATAATAATAATGTGCAAACTAGTGAAAATTTTCATATTAATCGATTTATTTTTCTAATTATTGTTCAAATTGTACTTTTAATTTCAATATAAATAAATAAATACAATCATTTTTGAGCTAATTTCACTTACCACACTCCTATTCACTTACCACGCATCTATTTCACTTACCGCACTGTTATTTTTTGGTTTCCATGGATATAAACAAACGTTCGGGAAATGTAACTTATCAACATTGTCAACAGCATCGGTAAATGCATGAAAATACACGATCGTGCAAAAAATTAATTACGTAAATGACGGTGGGAATATTCCATATAGTAAGATGAAAAGCAAATATTCGCACATTAGTTATTATTTGTGGTCAATCAGTTGAAGATAAAACTAGTTTAACAACCAATCTGTATAATTTTGTCATCGATATGGAAGTGTGCGAAATGGTAAGTGAAAAAGTCAAACCCATGTTAACTGTAACTAATTGTATATACATGTTAACTGTAAATATAATTTTCATAAGAACATAAAAACATTTAAATTAAGGCATAAAAAAGTGTATCGCAAGGTAGTTAATTTACGTAAGGAATTTGTAGAAGGAAAAATATCATTATTGAAACAAAATTTAATGAGCAGATTTGACTTTGTAAAATTTATGTCATAAATTTACACCAAATTTATAATGTATCTAATATTAATTTGCGTAAGGAATTTGTAGAGGAAATAATATCATTATTGAAACAAAATGTAATAAGTAGATTCGACGGGAAATTCTACGGAAAACATTCTTATTTTGCTGTTCAATTTGTGTAATTTCTCTATCTTTGGGTTCTTAGAATGAACCTTAATCGTATTAGCATATACACACACCGGCATAATTAGCGGAACATACAAAATATCTGTAAAAATCAAACAAACTATTTAATTTCAAGAAAATATTAATCTTATTTAATTATTAGTTTAAAATTACATGTTCACAAGTCGATATTCCTTATTTTCGGTAGCAAAAACAAGTAACCATATAAAATGGCAAATTTTCGGAATCTTATGTCGTCTAAGAATAATTTAAATTAAAGACTATTTAACAAATAGAAAATTAAACACAGCGTTTTAATACCGCCTGGTTCCTCCCGTGCTCTTATCAAAGCTTCCATTCGTCTTTCTATACTCACAATCAGAATGATGTTATCTATAGTCTCCTGGGACAGTCTTTGCCATTCGTCAGTTACGGCAGTTTGAAGCTCGACCATATTGAGAAAAAGCGGCATTTGAATTCTAAAGTGGCAGACCTCTTAAAAAGATTTCCATCAATAATAAATAAAAACAATTCTATGGAAAGTCAATTGATTCCTCACTTCAATATTAATTTAAGTAAAAATGAAAAAAAAACCGCCAACTTTGTTTAATAAATAGATTTTTACATTTTTTTTTTCAAGTTCCGCTAATTATGCCGGTGTGTGTAATTACGGGAGCGAACTAGTATACGGTCTAGACGGGAGCAAACTAGTATACGACCCTTCAGGGTTACCTGACCGCGGGAGCGAACTAGTATACGGTCACGGGAGCAAACTAGTATACGACCCTTTAGGGTTATCTGACCGCGGGAGCGAACTAGTGTGCGCCGAATTCTTATATTTAAGACAAATCAATCTTCTATTCTTTTCTAAAAACAAACCGCAATTTTAAAATTTACGCAAGTGCAATAATGAAAGAGATAAAGCCAAGGAAACGGAAATTATTTAAATTCATTAGTGATGGAGCATGGTTAAATTTAACTGAAATGGACCATACTTTGCAAATTATTTCAATATAAATAAAATAGTAGACATTGCCTATATATCTATCTTTGAAGAAATACAATATTAGGAATCTGTCTATCTGCTCTCTTAATATCCTCGGAACTCAATACTGGGGATTCCAGTTACTTACTCCTTAAACGGCACGAAGCGTCACAAGTACGTAAGACAATAAATGAGGCTTCGCTCCAGGGTTTAATTTCTAATTGTAGGTTCCGGAAAGCCTTTTCTAAATATGAAGTGACGAGTAAAACAACAAAACAAAATGTACGAGTTAAAAAGCAGTTTTTTTGGCTTACCATATTCTTCTACATTTACAAATAAGGCTGACGGACAGAAAAAAAACATCGTAGGTCTTGGCTTTGGCTTATCATTGATCTCTGCTCTTCTGCTCTCAACCTTACAGCCTTTAACGTAAGATAAAAAAAAAATTCTATGGCGCAAATGGTTTCGGCTAAATATAAAGATCCTTGGGAAGTGCCGAAACGCCCTTCGAAGTGCCGGAACACCATTCAACCGTGTTCCGGCCGAAATTAAGCTTTGCTTCGTTATTCAAACGACACCTACGGCAGAGAGCGCCCCTAGTTTCATGATGAAAAGTTACTTCTCCAGGATCTCGTGTGCAAATCTATTAATCGCCTTAATTGTAACGTGGTTAACGACAGAAATTCCACTTTCAATTTTGTATTGAACTGGTCTCGAAGTTGTCCAGCCATTATAAGATTTTCCAATAATGTTGCAGCTCTTAACACAGTCAACACACCTCACTATCTGGAATTATATTCCCAAGGCTGGCTTTGGGTCTATCTCGTGGGTGGGCAAACGGTCGATCGCGAACATTTTAGGTAATTTACTGGGTTAATTTAAAATCTTTTAATTTAAAATGTGTACTAAAAATTTAACAGACGCTAAAACATGAATTTAAAATTAAACACATTCTATAATTGACATGCCTAATTCCAAGGCAGCACTTTTGCCAGAAGAGTTTTAACAAAAACCGCCGATAGGTGGGGATCGGGAGTTAAATTATTATGTAATAATCCAAAAATAGCCAAATATAATGCCTCTCTAAAAATACAGTCCACTATCAAATACAGTTCCAGAAATTTATTAATCATTGCACCAATAGCTGCTTGATTTGATTCATTTAAAAAAAAAATCGAATAGATTATCAGCGCTTTGTACCTACGGAGGTTTTTTTTTGAAATCTGAAGAAATGACAACGGTTTGAATAAAAAGTACAAAATTTAGGCTTTTTACAAGATTTAAAAAAAAAAAAAAACTTCCATAGGTACATGGAGATTGGAATAAAGAATATTCTGTCAAAATTTCAAATTTATAGCTTGTAAACTTTCCCTCTGAGAGTGGGTACTGTTGTTAAAAAGGGGATTTCGAGACAAATGCGTTTAAAGTTTGTCTCGAAATTGTTTCAAATCATTGTTTCAACAAAAATGTGATACTGCGGTGATAACAATTATACATTCACTGATTGAGGAAATACTGAATATAAAGTGGTATAACATCCCGCCAAAAGACGCCTATCGATCCACAGAATTTTGTATTTAGACTGAATCCATTGATCCGTGGTCGTACTAGTCGTAGTGACCGTAATAATTCGAATTTCAATTTGAAATTTTGAGAGAACATGCATAGCTGTATGTACTTTAAGATAACACAAAAAAAAAATGATTTTTTCAAAATTCTACACTGTGATGGTACCTTAATCTAACTCGCATTTTTCGGAGTCGATCGCACATAAATAAGAAAAATTAATGTCGATCATACCAGTATTAAGTTTGCCCACCCTTGGTCTATCTAGAACTGAGCTCCGTTTAGCTAATTCGATTTACCTAATGCCCTCCACTACTGCCCTCTCATTTCTTTCTATTCTTGTATGGTTTGGTACCCACAGCCAGGAAATTGGACAATCGACTGAAAACTGATTCAAAATTTCTGAGTTTTGACGTTGCTCTTACACCATTGAGGCTTGGTTGTCGGAACAGCTGCTTACACAATGCTCCTCCCTTCCTGATTTAATTTGTGCTCATTTTATACAGACCCAAATTGCTAATCATTCAGTTTGGAAAACGTTTGATTCTTTTCCAAGGGGGTAGCTTAGTCGAGTTCGGGATCCGGAAACGTTGACATCCGTACACTCTACCATCTTGAACACGTTGATATACCTTTAACCCCCCTCCTTCCTGGATGAAACGATTAAGCGATATTTGTTATCCAGATTATATTCAAGCTTCATTGTGACACTTATCATCAAGAAATTCCTAAAGCTCGTATAAAGCGATCAAATGTCTTTTCCCAGAGCGTTTAAATAACTAATATTCTAATAAGAGGAAATCTTCCAAACCGAATTTTTGCAGAAATTACTCTACTCTGAAATTATTAAAATTTAGAAAACAAATCCACAAGAAATTATATCCACAACAACTTATCTAATTATGCATCTGTCTACTCAGACCGATAAAGGTTGTCGGACCTCTCAGCAGATACATTTTTGTATGTGACTCGTAATTGCTTACTTCTTTTTAAATATTTTCTTGTTTTATTTGCGCATGTCTTTGACCAAGCTAAATTTGGTGAGCTGTAATATCCATGTCCCTGTTAAATTTCTTCACTGTTTGACAAATTTTGGCCCATACATGTACATCCGATTTCTTACTTGTTACAATAAAATAAAAAGCGTAGAAAACTTGATGGATATAATATAATGTACATCGTAAGAAAGAAAGAAGCAGATTTATTCCTACAAAAAAAAAAGAAACTTCAAAAGGGATTGTTACTGTGACATGAATTAAGGGTGAGTTTGACCACTATACAGAATTCGTTGTACGTATCTAGTAACG
This sequence comes from Brachynemurus nebulosus, assembly GCA_035578155.1. Classification (NCBI taxonomy): domain Eukaryota; kingdom Metazoa; phylum Arthropoda; class Insecta; order Neuroptera; family Myrmeleontidae; genus Brachynemurus; species Brachynemurus nebulosus. The sequence goes on from JAPWDM010000001.1 coordinate 25,191,014, forward strand.
AACTTGCTATAAATAATAAATAAATACTAATATTTGATAAAGATAGAAATATTATGAATTTATTTAAAATAATATTCTTTATCTTTATTTCTCTTTAGAATCGCAGTTTTATTTTCTGATACGTTTTTTTCGCTACTGGACAGCACAAAGGTAACACACAAAAGATGTAACAAGCCTATAAGTATATGGGAAAGTTCAAAACTGACGGGATACTTAACATTTTTAAATCTATAATTTTAGTAAGGTTAATTTATTACCTACGCTATTATCGATAATTAAATTTCAAAATCTCGTAAATATATTTTTTTAATTTTACAAAATATAATGAAATAAACGCTTTAATTGTTAATGGTATTAACTTTATTGTTACACATTTAATATGTCTCTGGAAGCTGTAAATGTGAACTATTGCTTACGAGGTTTTATGAGTAAATGCCTAGCATTATTCAGGGCCGCCGAGAGGGTGGGGCAGGTGGGGCAATTGCCCGGGGGGCCGGGTCTAAAATGGGGGTCCGTAGCCTCGATTAGGGGCTCGGAGAAAGTAAGAAGACGTTTTTTTTTGTTCGACAATTTTATTTTTGGGGAAAAATGTTTGAAAATTTTTTGTTGTGCATGGAGGCCCGTCATTTGTCTTGCCGGCCCTGGCATTAGTACGAAGTTCGTAAGAGCAAAAACTCAAAATTCCAAAATTAAATTACATACTATATGTTAATTCAGATGAGAAGATGTAAAATTCTTCTTACGCCCACATCAGTTTTGTCATTTCATAAGAAACCGCTTTTACTCAATACTATGCGATCCGCGCGTCTACGCAGTAAACTTCTCCAAGGGTCGGCAATATTTTTAACACGTCGACGCAACACTGTACACGTCAAAAATTCCCGATAAGGCGCACACCAATAAGGTATACACACATAGCTCTCTCTTTGTCTAGTTACCGTGAGCAATGGAGCGATGCGATGTGACTGCAAACCTATTGTAGCTACACACCTATACAGTAGCATCACACATATTCGATGCGTTTGGGCAGTTAGTACAGTTGTTATGGCTCTTATATAGGCGCTGTGTAACCGGATTGTAAAGTATTAAAGGGAGGTTTACTTAAGAGTCCTTAAAAAATATGTATTTTTCTGTAATTTTTTTCTCAAGAACGGAAGTAAATATCAATTTCAAATTTTTTTACACATATTTATTAAGTATTAAACTATACAAAAAAAAGTTTTTCAAGGAAAAATATGAAAAATTGTCCATTTTATAGACAGTGCAGTGTGGCGACCCGAAAATCCGATGCTTTGTTGGTTAACATCATAGCGCCGGTAATAAACCACTGAAATCCAAAAACAAAAGAGATTTATAAAATATATAAACAGTATCGGCACCAATACCTATAATATCAATAAATTGCTGAAAGAAAAAAAATGGCGGATGTGGCGGAAAAAAATAAAAAATATTGATAAGTGTATCGGACTTAGGTATAGATGCTGGAGAATTGAATTACCTCTAAAATAAAAAAAAGGATCCATCGAATAGTTTTTGAGTTATCGTGTCAACCAGTTCCAAAAATGTGGTTCCGAGATATTATATATATATATATATATATATATATATATATATATATATATATATATATATATATAGATATAGATATAGATATATATATATATATATATATATATATATATATATATATATATATATATATATATATATATATATATATAAAGGAACGTATTTTCAAAATTTTATATTTAATACTCATTATTGCGTGAACTACGTTTTTTGAGTTTTTTTTTATAGAAAGCTGGGTTCGGTTAATGTGCAAAAATCTTTTTTTAAAATTATTTTCAGCAAAATCACTTTGGGAACATATTCTACACATAATTTGCTATCAATTTCGGCAAAAAAAATCGATTTTTTGATCAAATCTCAAGTAAATCTTCCCTTAAATTACTTTCAGCAAAATCACTTAGGGAACATATTCTACACATAAGTAGTTACCAATTTCCGCAGGAAAAAAAATCGATTTTTTTTAACGACGCTCAAGTAAACCTCCCCTTAATAGCAAACTTTGTGACTCTGTATTGGCCATTATCAGTTATTACAGGTACTATCTTTAGCTAAGCTACTGACGACACTTCTCAGCGATTCGAATTTCTTAGAGACCATTCATAAAATACTAAAATGCTAAAAGAAGGGGGGAAGGGAACAACTACCTTACCTAATGATATATAACGTGGAGAGGAGAAAGGCTTCAAACGAAAGTGACGTGACGTTTGAAATACCTACGTCAGTTTTATTATTTCTTTATCAGCTTTTATTTTAATAATTAGTACAGTAAATCGCTAAGAGAATATTAATCATTTTGTCTAATATCAAAATTTTGTGAATAAATAAATATTTTTGACATAATTTTGGTATATTATCGATAAAAATAACCATTCATTGGGTGGCGAGGGGAAGGTTTTATAGCGTCTTATTAGGTAGGGGGTAAATGGAAATGTAACGCAGCGTGAAGGGAAAGGCGTAAAATGCATGAATTTTACGTGACGTATTTTATGGATGGTCCCATAGGTACCCAAAATTGTTTAGAAGATGATTACTTTTAAACGTACAATAAGTACCTAAATATTTTAGCGGAAAAGTACATTTTGGTAAAAAATGTTCATAGTACCTATTTGTTTATTTTAACGTTCCCTAAAATTGTTTTTAAGCTCAAGAAATCATAATGTTAGAGTAAAAGCTTGATTTTTTCATTTTTCGATTATTTTCAACACATGCAAGAGAAAAAAAATTTAACTGTCCAGTATTCGATTATTTTTATGACATTGTGTCAATCACACAAATACGCACGCATGTATAAAATAAATATTATAGGAAATTTATTTTTGACCGTTTTTCAATCATAACTGCTGTCTAAATCACTCCCTTTCGATTGAAGTGAATTAGATTATATTTGTTGAAGTGAGTATATATTATTTTGGTTCGGCCGGCGCAACTATGATCTGTCTATTCAAACACAAGTAGAGAAAAGAGTATTACGTACACAGGACTACGTGGACATACGTAACTGACAATACATAATATCAAAATAAAAACTGTTAAAAATAGGAAGAAAGAAAAATGTTCTTTGATTTGTTTATTTCAAGATATGTTTGTTCCGGTCATGGGAGAAAAAAATATTTTATAGATATTTTGACGAGAGGAAAAATATGCGTGATTGTTACACATGTGGGTGTAAAATAGTGTAAATATTACCTATCTACATAATAATTTTGGATATTCAGTTTTTCGAATAAGAAATTTAATGATTATAATATGAGCAGCTTGGGATTGTATACGAAGAACAATATAAAATCGGTTGCTTTGTCACTTTTTACCATAAAATAGTTGTACGATTTGTATACATATGAAATATCTAAGTCTTAAATTAAACGATTTTTTTATTTCAATTAAAAACTGCACACTAAAAAGAAAATGCATAAAAATATATGTACGTTATTGATAGCACTTAGAATCGAACTTGATATCTTCTACGAATAAAACAGACAAACCGTAACCACCTCACTATGAAACTTCTTTATAGTTTTGCTTTCAGCATAGTAATATTATTAAATACATGTCAATCTAAGGCAGAGGCGACGCAAGATTAAAACTGATAGGGGGAAAGATAACTTTTGTGAGATACCCTTCTCTGACGTATATATCTAGTATATATAGTGCTTTATCTCTCTCTCTCTCTCTCTCTATATATATATATATATATATATATATATATATATATATATATATATATATATATATATATATATATATAATATATATATATATATATATATATATATATATATATATATATATATATATATATATATATATATATATATATATATATATCAAAACTGACTGACTGATCGATCAACGCACAGCCCAAACCGCTGGGCCTAGAAACTAGATAGAAGGCCTAGATAGAAATATGGTTTGTGTTAGGCTACTGATTTGAACACAGAAGTTACAGTGCTTTTAAAAATTCATCCCTCAAGGCTTAGGGGGTTGAAACAGGGGAAGAAACTTTAAATGGAAGTCTGTCACCTAGAAACGTGAAATTTTGCACAGAGATTCCTTATATAACGTAAGTGAGCACTAAAAAGGGATTTTTAGAATTCACCCCCTAAGGAGGTAAAATAGGGGATGAAAATTTTCACTAGAATCTGTAATTTTTTGAGTTAGAAATATCGAAATTGCTTTTAGGTTCCTGGTTTGAGCACAGAAGGTTCCAGGGCTTTTAAAAATTCACCCCTCAGGGCTTAGGAGGTTGAAACTCGGGAAGAAACTTTAAATTGAAGTCTGCCACCTAGAAACGTGAAATTTTGCACAGGAATTCTTTATATAACGTAGGTGAGCACTAAGAAGGGATTTTTGGAAATTCACCCCCTAAAGGGGTACAATGGGAGATGAGAATTTTCATATAAATCTGTAATTTTTTGAGTTAGAAATACGGAAATTGGTTTTAGGTTACTGGATTGAACACAGAAGTTTCAGTGCTTTTAAAAATTCATCCCTCAGGGCTTAGGGGGTTGAAACAAGGGAAGAAACTTTAAATAGAAGCCTATCGTTTTTACAATTAGAAATGTGGATACTGATATGGTATGGTATGCTGGTGATTTTAAAGTTGCTAAAAATTCATTGTTTAACGTTTATAAATGCGAAATTAAGTTTGTTGATTTGGTTGTTCGTTCATTTGACTTGCTTTTACGCTTCAACGACTTAACCAGTCAACTTTAAATTTTTCACAGACATACATAGCTTGGGAGACGGGGATGGTTACAGGCCATCTTTTAAGCCGGGAAAATAAATCATTACCGAGGAGAAATCCATGACAATTATGACAGTTGACTATTCAAAAGCGGATTATTGGTTTCAGACTTCGAATATTGTTAACAGAGGGGTTGGAAAAGAATATAGACGACTTTTTACCCTGGGAAAACATCTCATTCCTGTGGGAAGTCTCATTTCTGCGGAAAAATATATTTTAAATGAAACAGAAATCGATTCCTAGAATTTGTTCGAACTCTGTTTGTTAGCAGATAGAACGATGTAGCGGTAAACATAGGTTTTTACACCGAGAAAGTACCTGATTACCAAGGGAAAATGTTTTTAAAATGAAACAATGAAATAATGATTACTGACTGTTAAAAAAATGGAAGATTGATCTTAAACATTGCAAATTATTTACAGCGGGGATAGAAAGGAACACAGACTACTCTCTCCGCCGAGAAAATATTTGAATCCTGTGAAAAGTCTTATTCCCGTGGGAAAGTATATTTGAAACGATAAAAAAAGGATCACTGGCTTCATTCCAACTTTGCATATTGTTAAAACAATGTTATAGTCTACTTTTTACCCGGAGAAAACATTTTATTTCTGTGGGAAAATGAAAGTACTTTTTATTATACTTTTGAACTAGATATCATAATTTCAAAAGCCACGAATGGAAGGGCTGAGCGGGTTCCAGCGCCGTCACAAGTATGGGCACACCTTGACTCAAGGTATGTCGCGGTACACTTTTGACGCGGTACTGTATTTAATGTTTTGGTACATTGCCGTGTCAAAAGTATGGGCACCACTGGGGTTAAAATATGCCCATACTTTTGACGACGTAAAGTGTGCTAAAACCCGCTTAGCCCATGTATTGCAACTAGGGCCAAGCCGCGGGTAAATGCTAGTAAGTAATAAGCAAAGAAAGTTTTGTTTTCGAGGCCCCCTTCTCTGATTTTTCAAAAATTTCTCCGTAAAATATAGATGGCGAGCAAAAGTAAAAAAAAAAAAAACGCTCTCATTACTCCATGTTCATCAAGTTTTCGTATTGCTCTTCGAACGGTGTGAGACCTCAAGAGCTTAAGTACGGTCGCACACTTTACATACCCTTACACTACCTCTGCTCTATGGTTTCAATAATTTTTAAAATAAAAGAACAGTTCATTCCATCTCCAAAACGGAGATATATACCCACTGAAACAATCGGAATTCTAATTTGTCTTAATTAACGTTCAAAAAAATCTTTCTTAAAATGTGGAAAAAATTATTTTTGAAGAGAAATAAATAAAGTCATTTAGCTAATTCTTTTTTTAAACTGAATATTATAATTATGTAGTTTTAGAAATTTATACTTCCTTTTCTTTCAAAAAACTTGAAACTCAAATTAATTAAAACAAAAAGAAAAATTGTTAGATATTAATAAATTTAGTTTGCTAAAAATTTTCTGTCATTTTCAAAATTAATCCAATCTACTATCATTGTAAGAAGGAAAGTATGTTTAGAGGAAATAATATTGAACAACACTAACAAAACAACATGTAAAATTTTGGTATAGGTACGTGGATGATATAATTATAGGGTTCGATGGATCAATTCGCCAATTAGAGAAATTCATAGATAGTAGATACACTAAATTTAATAGACCCAAAAATACAATTTGATTTAGAATTAGAAAAAGATAATAGAATCAATTTCCTGGATTTAACCATAACGAAAATTAACAATAGCCTCGATTTCAATATTTATAGAAAACCATAATATTCCGGAGTTACAATACCAAACGATTCAATAAGTCCATTTCAACACAAAGTCGCAGCCTATAATTTTATGATCCATGGCGCCTTTAATTTTTCATTATCAAAAGAAAATTTTAAAACAGAAATAAATAACATTAAAACAACAGCAAATAATAACGGATATAACACAAAATTAATTGATAAGTTAGTAGCTAAAAAAGGATTTAAACAAATCTTAAAAGAAATTTATCCCTCCGTTACCAAATCAAATTTCAAAACTTTAACATATTTTGGTAAAATTTCAGATAAAATACATAAAATTTTAACTAAATCAAATATAACTACTGCATTTAAATCGAGCCTTAATTTTGGGAATTTAATATATAACAATAAAACAAAAATAGACAAACTTAAAAAATCGGGCATCTACAAACTAAATTGTCAAGAATGTAATAGTTTTTACATTGGTCAAACTGGCAGAAATTTTGAAACCCGCAGAGCCGAACACTTCAGATGCTACAGAAACAAGAAACCTGACTCAGCTTTTGCCAGACATTTAGTCGACACAGGACATCTACCAGAGAGAAACGTTACAGTTTTACACGAAGCAAATAAAGGACCCAGACTAAATATTTTAGAAGCAACAGAAATTTACAAACACAATTCTGATTTACTTTTAAATGATTATACCGATATTTACAATTCTACTTTATTTTCTGTTTTATAATTTTTGTATACGACTGTATTTCCTACTTTATTTGTTTATATGTCACATGCTTCTAACTAACCTATACTTGTTTTCCTTATTTTTAACTCCGCCCGCTACTTCTATTCCCACTAATTTCCCATCATGCATTGCTACAATTTATAAGTTAAGATTTGGAATAAAAGGCATGTATCTGAATTGTAATCTTTACATGTTTGAGAATGGTTATATTGACCGAAACATGTCATAAGAGTTTTAGTATTCAATAAAAGTGGTATTTTGCAAAGTAAAGTGTTTTTATTTACTAATTAAATATGGAATACCATAAAGTAACGCTCAAATCTATTAAATTTATTTTTCAATAATTAACCCAGAAAAAGCATATAAGAGGTAACTTTTATATTTCTTTTGAACATTTCAAAGTAAAATGACGTTTGATTGTAGTGTTACAAATGTCTTTTTAGTCGAATTTTCTCCGAAAAATTAGACTTATACAGTCTATACGATAAGAGCTGCGAGAGGCGAGACCAGGGGCGCTATCCGTTTTCGGACCCGTAGAACACGATTATGTAAAAAAAAAAGATGTCTGATATATATATATATATATATATATATATTTTCCCGCAACCTTTTAATATGTGTAGGGCCCCCCTATGGAAGTTAAGAAATGAAATTTGGTAAGTGGGGCTTATTCCGATGCACAACAATACTATCAAAGTGGGGTCAAATTTTGGGCAAATTTTTTTTCGGACCCGACCTTTAAGGGGGTGGTGGGGGGCGGAAAAGCAATAAAACTTTTCCAAATCGGTTTTAAATAATGTTTCGGTCAATTCTCTACAACATATCCAAAATTCAGCTTCCTAGGATGATATGGTGGGAGTAGAGGGGGGAAAAACGATTTTCGCTGGATCTAACAGGCCCCCAGCCCCCCAGAATTAACGTAGAGGGTTGAAATTTGGTGTGTTGATAAAGTTCGTACCTAGGTTGTGCTTTTTGGAGGTTTTAATATTTTACCCCCACCCCCCTCATTTTTAAGCTACAATTTCATGCATTTTCGACGTTTTCGAAGTTTGTACCACTCGCACAGGTCACCCGAATAAACCTAGAGGGCTGAAATTTTGTATTCGGATTGAGTTAGTATCAAGGGGGTGCCTTTTGGGGGTCTCGACTTTTAACCCCTACCCCCACCATTTTTATACCCAAAAGAACATGATTTTTCTTGTTTTTTAACAGTTTCGTTCGGGTCAAAATCTCCCCAAATAAACCTAGAGGGCTGAAATTTGGTGTACAGGTTAAGCTAACAGCCAGACACTGTTTTTTGGAGGTTTCAACTTTTAACACTTACCCCCACGATTTTTACGCCAATATTTCCTTAATTTTTTTGCTTGTTTTCTAACACGTCTAGAGACTCCATAAGGAAACCTAGAGGGCTGAAATTTTGTACGTGTATTCAGTGAGTATCCAGCTAGTACCTTGTAGGGAGTCCACATCACTTTTCCCCCCACTTCTCCCATTTTTACATCGGAATTGAATGCTATTGTTAAATGTGTTTTAAAAGCATTATGTTTATTCTAAATACAAGTAGGCGAATAGTAATTTTAAAAAATTTAAAAAAAAGTGAACTTACTTTTATGACAAATGAATTACGTACATATTAAGTAATTTAAAAATGTTATTAAAGTCACTGTTTATTTATAAATTAGGAATTTTGAATTTTTAGTATTTATAAAATAGAAATTTTGGATTTTTTTGGAAAGAAAAAATATCTTTATAAAGGCCTTCCAGTTTACTATTTAAGGTCCTTTTTTAATATTTAAAACTAAAACATAAAGGCAATTAGCGGATAAACATGGGCAGGAATGTCCTCGTACGAATTGTGTTGGCTTTTTCTCTGCTATCTGTTTTCGGCACAAAATTGAAATTTACTGAGATACAGCCCTTAAATACTTAAAACCTTTTTTTAAAGCCTCGATCAGCCGAACACTCATCACCAGTTTTGAAACCAACAAAATGACAATTCTGTTGTCGACTTTCAATCACATTTCGCTTGTAGACATTCAATACCGAAGATGAAGGGGAAAATTCGACTACCGTGATGGGGCCCCGCTGCTCACGGCGTTTTTTTATTTTGTAGAATCTGGTAAATAGAAATCGTAATAAGTACTCTCCTTGAAAAATCAAACAAGTATTTAAAACAAAATACTATTTTTTAAAGAAAATATTAAAACTATGTAGGTACAAATGCCGTCCTGATAAACTGATATATTCTGTCCATCTTGAGCGCTGGAGCTGATTTTGAGGAGCTGGATTCCCTCCAGGCAAAAGCTCATAGCGAATACACACATTTTTAAAATATCCTTTTGAATTTTGTAACTCAATCATTACAAATAAAATCTAAATAAAAAAAAAAACGCCGTGACCAGCGGGGCCCCATCACGGTAGTCGAATTTTCCCCTTCATCTTCGGTATTGAATGTCTACAAGCGAAATGTGATTGAAAGTCTACAACCGAATTGTCATTTTGTTGGTTTCAAAACTGGTGATGAGTGTTCGGCTGATCGAGGCTTTAAAAAAAGGTTTTAAGTATTTAAGGGCTGTATCTCAGTAAATTTCAATTTTGTGCCGAAAACAGGTAGCAGAAAAAAAGCCAACACAATTCGTACGAGGACATTCCTGCCCATGTTTATCCGCTAATTGCCTTTATGTTTTAGTTTTAAAAATTAAAAAAGGACCTTAAATAGTAAACTGGAAGGCCTTTATAGAGATATTTTTTCTTTCCAAAAAAATCCAAAATTTCTATTTTATAAATACTAAAAATCCAAAATTCCTAATTTATAAATAAACAGTGACTTTAATAACATTTTTAAATTACTTAATATGTATGTACTTCATTTGTCATAAAAGTAAGTTCACTTTTTTTTAAATTTTTTAAAATTACTATTCGCCTACTTGTATTTAGAATAAACATAATGCTTTTAAAACACATTTAACAATAGCTTTCAATTCCGATGTAAAAATGGGAGAAGTGGGGGGAAAAGTGATGCGGACTCCCTACAAGGTACTAGCTGGATACTAACTGAATACACGTACAAAATTTCAGCCCTCTAGGTTTCCTTATGGAGTCTCTAGACGTGTTAGAAAACAAGCAAAAAAATTAAGGAAATATTGGCGTAAAAATCGTGGGGGTAAGGGTTAAAAGTTGAAACCTCCAAAAAACAGTGTCTGGCTATTAGCTTAACCTGTACACCAAATTTCAGCCCTCTAGGTTTATTTGGGGAGATTTTGACCCGAACGAAACTGTTAAAAAACAAGAAAAATCATGTTCTTTTGGGTATAAAAATGGTGGGGGTAGGGGTTAAAAGTCGAGACCCCCAAAAGGCACCCCCTTGATACTAGCTCAATCCGAATACAAAATTTCAGCCCTCTAGGTTTATTCGGGTGACCTGTGCGAGTGGTACAAACTTCGAAAACGTCGAAAAAGCATGAAATTGTAGTTTAAAAATGAGGGGGGTGGGGGTAAAATATTAAAACGTCCAAAAAGCACAACCTAGGTATGAACTCTACCAACACACCAAATTTCAATCCTCTACGTTAATTCTGGAGGGCTAGGGGCGTGTTAGATCCAGCGAAAATCGTTTTCCACCTCTCTACTCCCTCCAAATCACCCTAGGAAGCTGAATTTTGGATATGTTGTAAATAATTGATCGAAACATTATTTAAAACCTGCTTGGAAAGTTTCTATTGTTTTGTTGCCCCCCACCACCCCCTTAAAGGTCGGGTCCGAAAAAAAATTTGCCCAAAATTTGACCCCACTTTGATAGTATTGTTGTGCATCGGAATAAGCCCCACTTACCAAATTTCATCTCTTAACTTCCATAGGGGGGCCCTACACATATTAAAAGGTTGCGGGAAAATATATATATATATATATATATATATATATATATATATATATATCAGACATCTTTTTTTTTTACATAATCGTGTTCTACGGGTCCGAAAACGGATAGCGCCCTTGGTCTCGCCTCTCGCAGCTCTTATCGTATAGACTGTATAAGTCTAATTTTTCGGAGAAAATTCGACTAAAAATCTATATGACCTGTTTTTCTCAATTTTCTAGCATTAAGTCTAGGGGTAATTAACTAGGGGGTGATTATGTCGACATTTTAATGTAAAATATAGTAATTTTAACCGTCTTCAAAAGAAAGTTTCGATTTTAACAATAAAAAGAAAAAAATTGAAAAAGTGTTTTAGTTCTGGCAGGATTGTCAAAAAGGGACTGAAATGTTTTTAGATGTTGATATATACAAAAAATATTAATGTGTTAAGTACTTGCTAGACTTATAGGTTTTATGGATGGTTTTAGCGAATTTCCAGAATGGAATTTAACTATTACAGCCACTGTCATGACGCGACTTGAGCCCGAGACTATGGCAGAAAATTGTTTTGAGGTCCCTAGAAACCGAAAATAATGTTCACTAAAAAGTAAAATTTATATAAGGTACCTAAGGCAATTAAGGCCCACCTAAGCAAAATATGCGTATTATTTATATATCTTATAAAATATCAGAAATATAGTATTTAATTATAAAAATTTACTTATTTTTTGATAAAAATTCCTAAAAAGATTAATGAATTTGTAATTATATAAGTCAAAAATTTGATTCTAAAAAGTGTCTGCAATTGGGCCTTATTTCCGACTGGTGTAGAAAATAAGGCCCACCTATTACAACTGCCTGAAATAGTACATTTATTATCTTTTTTTAAAAATTAATTGGGGGATTTTAATTACTTTAAGAATAACTTGAACTTAAAAATACTTTAAGAATAACTTGAACTTATATATCAAAATATTTTGTTATTTTTACACGTTCAGAAAAGTTTCGAAAATCCTTGAATCCCGCTTGACTACGTGACTGTTATTGAAAACAACAATAAAAAAAATTACCTAAGTCAGTATTTTTAATTTTTAATTTTTTTATCATATTTTTCGAATAAGTCAAGTACTAGGTGTTTGAATATATTAAGTCGAAATAAATAAATATTAAATCTAAGAGTTCCTCTAAGAATTCCGAATCTCCTTGCAACCTCTCTTTGATTGCCATGTCGAGTGATATAGCTTAAGGCTGATGCCAGTGCTTCCTCAGACCACAACGCTCTCTTCTTTTTATCAGCCATACTTCCAAACACTAAGGAATAAAAATAAAATTCGACCAAACCAACTAAAACTGATCTGGCATCATTAAACAAATACAACAAATAAATCAAAATTAAATGTACTTAGTTTTTTGTCCTTTTTCCTTTTTGTTATTTTTATATTAGAGTAACTATAGTAATTTAAGGTTGTGCGTCTAATTTTGCTTCATTTGTTAATAACTTCAGACCTGTTTTAAGTGATTTGACTTTGTAGTGTTTGATTTTAATTGTGTTGGTAATAAAGCCCAAACAAAATTTGCATGGGCCTTATTATCAACATGTCAATATTTATGCTTATATACATTTTATATAAATACTTTAGAAATAAACTAAATTAATTGATGTAAAACTTAAAGAATATTAATTTTTTTCAATTTTGATAACAATTTGAAAGAAACATACCTTTAAAAATTCATTAATATAACACTCACAATGTGCATAATTTTTATATCAACGAACCAAAATGTAACCTCTAAATTTGTTTGTTAAAATATGACATGAGTTTGTTACTCTGAGTAGCTCAACTTTTGTATCTGGTTTTGAAATGATTGAAAGTTCATTTTACACTTGTTGATAAGTTAGAGAACTTTTCTTGGTAAGAAATATAGCTAATGGGCCTTATTACCCTCTGGGCCTTAAATGCCTTAGGTACCTTATTATATTTATATTTAGTCCCACACCGTTGGACAAGTTCGTTAGCCAGCCATGTCAGATGCCTGGAACATGGTTTTTTTAGTCATTTTTCGTGAAAATAATTAGTTTTTTGCCAAAATTATCTCAAGTTAAAAAATTTTCGCGACATTTATTTACACCATTAGAAAGAGGAGGAAAAATCACTTATAAGGGTGAAAAATCACAGAAAAGCGGATTTTTATAAACGAAAATTCGCTATGTTATGCAGGTGCTGCGACAGGGTATTTATTTAATTTTAACTGTTTTTAGTTAGTAAAAAACATTAATATTTTAAAAAAATGTACCATAAACAGCATTATAATGTGAACCAAATTTTTAATGTGATTTTACCGGACCGAACCTGGATCGAGAACAAACTGTAATCGGCAGAGGCGGCGCAAGATCAAAATGGGAGGACCGCTGCTTTGAGTTTTCAAAAAAATTCAAAATTAAGCTACAAACAAAAAAAGAACCGCTTTAGTCACTTTTGGAAGCTCCTTTTCTTTTTAAAAATTAAAAATGTCTCCGTAAAATTTAAGTGGCGATGAAAAAAAAGAACAAAAACCCTCCCAAACCTTAATCAAGTTCTACCAACTTTCTTACACATGTCAGACCTCGCGGCTAGGCCCTCAAGGGCGCGAGGCTATAGGCGGTTGCCCACTTCGCCCACCCTTTGGGCCGCCTCTGGACTGATCGGCACTATAGTGTGGATCGACCACGATCAATAAATATTATGTAAGTATAGCAAAAAGGTTGACCACCTCGAAATTTGAAACAAAAATAGTCAAAATTCTTCAAATTTGGTACTTAAAAATTAAAACACTATAAAATTATTAATAAAGTATTCTTAAAATGTAATTTTATTTTATTTATAATATTTGACGATAAATCATTTTTACAATTCCCAACAAAAACTCAATAAATTTTTTATTAACACAAAAAATTTTATTGAAAACCCACTATAGATTTGTTGAAAAATAATGTACGATTGTTATTATTGTTACAACAATGTGAGTACAATTTTTTAAACATTAATAAATAACGCGCTGAAGGGTGAAATCAACCCCCGTGATCTAGCAGCAAGGGTTACCTTATAATATACGAGTACGTATGTTAACGTGTCACATGCACCTCTCATTTAAAAAAAGTTGGAAGGTATTGTAGACATCAGCATCAGTATTTATGTATACGATTTTTTGATTCAAGTGTTCCTATTCTGTGGTTATAATGATTGGGTAATTTACTATTTGCTTTTTATCGACGTGTGCACTTCAAAATTGGAACAATTTAACAAAAAAATATTTTTATGAGAATTAATTCAATGCATTTTAACTCTAACTGACTACAGTTTTTGCTCTTCTTTTGATTTTCTGTTTTTAAACTCATGCTTACACTACTTTGTTTGTTCTTTTTAATAGATTCCAGGGTGTAGCGGTTATCACGTCTGCTTCACACGCAGAAGGTCTCCAGTTCGATCCTGGATGGAATCATAAACTTTAAATTTTTTTTCCCATTAACAAACTACTCTTTGGTTATTTTTATTATAAAATATAAGAACTGCTAATTTGCGATTTCATATAATGTGCCAAATATTCAACAGGTTCCATAGTGTAGCGGTTATCACGTCTGCTTTACACGCAGAAGGTCCCCAGTTCGATCCTGGGTGGAACCAAATAATGTTTTGTTTAATTTTATATTTTTAAAGTAAATAGAAGATATAATTGGATTATTATATTTTATAATGTAGCGATTACAATACGTCTACTTCAAAATCAAAAGGTCTTTATTTTAAGTCTGAATAGGACCTGCTATTGTTATGTCTCCTAATGAAGAATTATTGATTATATTTAGAATCTTAAAATTTTACCAATATTATAATATACATTTATTTACATATCAATTAAAACGTTGCAGAATTTGTAAAATATCATCAAAGAAAAAAAAATTAAAATACTGAAAACAAATTTGATTTTAATTAGTTAAAAACTTCATAAACAAAGCATAAAAGTAATTGTAATAAATAAATCCTTAAAATGTAGCGTATTGTTCCCTGTTTTAAAAAATGAAGAACAGATTTTTCTGTACTGATTTAACAATTACAATAAATCTAAATCGCACGCGCGACCATTAAAATACAATAACACATTCTTAGTCTCAGCAGCTCAGTCAGTATAAAACACATGCGTATAAATTATTAAACTATAGTTAAGAGAGTGTTTTTTATCAAAATAAAAAAAACACTAAACAGAAACAGACATTACTCAAAAGCGATACAACAGACAAAAATAGAAAATAACACAGTTAAAATAAGAAGCAGCTTCTTCATCGTATTGTGGAGCGAGGCACGCTTATGGCTTGTGTCTCATTCCGTTCGTTAAAAAAATTATAAAAAAAGGGCAGGTGGCAACGCAACCATCACACATTATATAACGGGGCACAAAAATTGTGTTTTTTAACTAAAAAACGTAAAAAAACTAGCAAAAATAAGGGTGCTTGCCATCAGCTATTTGCTTTCCGTATTCAAAAAACCAGGTTGACATATTTTGCAATTGTGGAGGGTGTTTTTTTCAACTTAATATTTTTCCGTGTTTTTGGAATTTTTCGTTCAAATTTAATGCACGGGTTTGAGTGCCAGATTTAGTTTTTTGTGTCAATACAACATATGAGAATGGAAGTATTGTCATGAATTTTTGTTTCCTTTTTCAAGGGGGTATTATTTTAGGCTGGTAGGGTTATATTAGATGAATGTGTACGTATACTTGTGCTGATTCTATTTTTAAAAATCTATTATTTTTTAGTTGTTTTTATTTAAATAGGGCGTAACATGTATTTTTTTAGTGATATGTTCAACTATTGTTTAATATTATAGTCTGTATTCAATAAATATTTTTCTGTCATCAAATAATGTGTAATTATTATCATCAAAAGGATTACTACAATTTTTATTTTTAAAAATCAAAAATTACAGGTTTATTAAAAACTGAAAATTTTCAAAAATAATGTTACGTTAGTAGGTATTAATAGTTTTGATTAAAAAAATTCGCCAAGTGCGTGTTAGACTTGCATTAAATCAGAGTAGGTGTTCAGAGCTTTTCAAAGCTTTTGGGATAAAATATATGATATTTAAGTTCATTTTTGCAGTTTGTTATAAAAATTGATAAATATATTCGGCAGTGTTACTTACACAATATACTTGAGGCCAATTGTGTGATAATTTGCTTCTCTGTATTTCTTAAACTAAACACATACTTTAAGGTTCAATATTTTGCAAACGAAACTTAAAAATTAAATACCAAATCTTACCTCAATACCTGATGTTATTTACTGGGGATCATTTTCTATACTCCAAATTTCTTTCTACAATTTCGAAAATTTGGTTACCTCTCCAAAAGTTATCGAATTAACCGTAATAATTTTAAATGAGTATTCTTAACAATTGCTAGTAGATGGATTTTTCTGTCATCCACAGTTGAAAAGTTATAGAGGGTGGTAAAAAAAATTTTACTTTGAAGCTCAGTAATTCGCAAACGGGATTTAAAAATGAAAAATTTCAAGAGGAACATTCACTTTAAAAACTTCTACACTTTGGCGTAGGTAAGGCAAAAATTTTCATCCCCGCTTTTCAACAGGAAAAAGTACCTCAAGAAATTAACAAAATAATTTTTTTTATTGTAATTTAATTGAGATGTACATTTGTAGTACGTACTATTGTAAAAATTATAAGACAATAATATAAAATTGGTTCCATCCAGGATCGAACTGGAGACCTTCTGCGTGTAAAGCAGACGTGATAACCGCTACACTATGGAACCTGTTGAATTTATAAACCGTTAAATCTAATCAAAACTTTGCCAGTATTAACTGTTCTATTTTAAACGTATGGTACTTATATCTTGTTTTGAATATACGAAAAATGAAAATAATCAGAATGTTCTTTTAACTACAATAATATAAATTTTAATTTCTAACAATATGTATATTTGAAGGTATGGTACAGGTGTATTTAATTGCCTGTTTAACACATTTTGTGCTGACGGTACTCAAAAGTACCATTTTTTTACCCCTTTGTAATACCAGAGTCCTTTTTTTTAAAAGAACATAAAAAATTGCTGATGATATGCGTTTTATATATGTTTATTAGAAACGTTTTGTTAAAATATTGAGAATTTTTTAAAATTTACTATATATAAAATAACAGCGGTACTTTAAAACACCGTTAGAGATCTAGAGCATATGCAGAAATAAAAAAAAATATTTTTTATTAAATATTAAACGTTTATTGAAACATTTATTAAAATCTTGTATAATTTATCAGGATTGGTAGTTGTCAACAAACTATTATCATTTACATGTAGATTTGACAAAATTTGCTTAAATCTATGTCTTGTCATGGTTCTCTTCATTATATCTTCGCCCATATCATTATCGCAAGACCAGTAATGCTTATAACTTGGCAATCGATTGTAGCCCATGAAAAAATTGATTCCAAAAAACGAAAGTAATTCATTTTTATCAATTTTTAATTTTTTGTTTTTCGTACAGCGTACAAATTCGATTGGAATACCAAGTGATCTACTAAAGGACCAAGTATTTATACGAAAAAATCGGTTGGAGTATTGTAATCAGTTCATGCTCGAATATTACACCTTCATGAAATTTATATTCAGGAATTTTTGTTTCTGCGCGTTGGTTTCTCCATATTCGATTAGTGTTATAAAGTACATTGTTTTGATTTTGATAATTTTCGTCGCTTACAATTTCTGGTTCTTGATTATTAGGATCATTTGTATCTTCCGCATCAATATGTACACTAAAGCGGCTTCTACACGATGCTACGAACGTTCCTTCCAACATTCGATCGAACGTTTGAGGCAATTAAGTTCGATAGTTGGTGCGACGAATGTATCTGCTACACGGTGAGTCGAATGTTTGATCCAATACGAATGATGATGTGTTGGTACTCAGTGGGCGACGATGTCATCTGTCTGATGTTATCTCTAATGTTATACACTGATGTTGTCTCTCTTCACATGAACGAGTCGTGCGCAACCAACGAACGCAACCAACATTGACCTTCAAACGTTCGAAGCATCCCTTTGACTCGGTGCAAGAATACCGACATCGAACGGGACACGACCAAATGCGAATGTTTGACGCTCGACATTGGACACTCGTAGGTTCGAACAACGGCTACACGATGCTATGAACCATCCAACGTCGAATGTTGGAAGGTGTTCGTAGCATCGTGTAGCAGCGGCATAACATCGGTAGTATCAAAAATTTTTCCCATTTCCATTTCAAATATGTCTTAAAAATTATTTCCTTCCTTGTCTGATATATCTGACTCGTCAGTACTTGAAGCATAATCTAATGGAATACCCTCTTCTAAAATTTGTATAATTTTACTTTGAGATAATTTTTTCGCTAAGACCGGGCATTCTGTTTTTATAAAAATTTAAAAATACATTATATGTTTTATATATGCTTGAGTACTGGCGGTACTTGTAAGTACCAGTATTATTTTTTATAATTTTTAAGAAATAAAAAAATTCTTCAATATATACCGTCTAGATATTTTTTTAAAACAATAATACCATAAAAAATCAGATCAAAATTTTTAAAAATGTAAATTAAACGTAATAAAAAGTTAATTTTCTGAAATCGAAGCTTGCAGATGAATCGCACAAGCACACACTATAAAGAAATATGATTATTTAATGAAAATTAAATACGTAACCTACAAATAATAATTTATTATGCTCTTAAAAGGTACTAAAAAGAACTGCCAAATTCAAATCAGTAAAAAATATTCTTATTTTGTATATATTTAATATTTAATTCACTGGTACTTTTGAATATCGTCAGCAGATAAGTAAAACTTTACTATCTGGACACAATGGGTTAAGCGATTGTTTTTAAGGTTATTAAAAAATAAACTAGATGTTGTAGACGGAAAAAAATGGGTGCGATTTCAACTAAAACTAGGGTGATCAAACGTCCCGTTTTCAATGGGACAGTCCCGTTTTTTGGAGACACGTCCCGGTGTCCCGACCAAACTTCTCGGGACGCCAAATTTGTCCCGTTTTGGCAATATTTGAACTTATACGCTATTTTATGAAAAGTTTTATTCATTATCGTTAGACTAAGAAGATGTCTAATTGTAATAGGCCGCTATTACACTGTCATATATATATGTCAAAGTTTTGTTTAATCAAAGAAATATTATAGTGTAATAAGTCAACTTTTATAATATAATATTTCTGTAACCATAGTTAAAGATACTTCTTAATATTTGATCAAAGATTTGATCAAAGATCTTTGACATAAATGTAACTCCGGAGGAGGACTCCCGGACCCCCCTTTACTCATTGGGGATACTCCGTACCCCCAAACCCCCCGGTAAGGTCGACTGTCCCGTTTTGATTCTTTACAAATCTGGTCACTTTAACTAAAATGCATATAATTATAAAAATTTTTAATAAGGATTACAACAAAATCTAACAACTATCTACAAGAAACAATGTATTTTGTCGATTTGATTCATACGATATCAGCTGATAGCTGCAGGAAGTCGATAATGTTGACAGACGGACGGACTTTTTTGAATTTAAATATTATTTTGCACGAATGTGTTACTTTTGTAAGTGAAAAGTATACAATCACAAAGTACACAAAAATTAAAGAGGACATTGCTCGACACCACAGTTTCTGTACCACTGGTTTAAACATTGTTTTAGATTCATCAAAGCCATTAAGTAAATGATACCGTCGAACATAAAAATCTAAAATTAGCCAACAATTTTGCATATTGAATTTTAAAAATGTGCCAATAAAACCAAAAATCCCCATTTTATTATTATATGGAAGGGTTCAAATGAAATAACCTTTAAATATTCCAAAAATTATATCACCCAACCCAAAATAATATTAAATTTTATTACATAACAATAGAAACATGCAAATAATCCTTTCCTATGGGCGGTTTGTTTTCCTCAAATGTAATAAGTTTATTACTTAATATTATGATTTTGAATCACTTTGTTAGTTGCCGACTAATTCAATATTTGGACCAGGTAACAAAAACGGGTATAATGCGGATTGACATAAGATGGATAAATGCAAATTTTTTGTTATTTAAAATCTTTAAGTGTTAAATAATACAATACTTACAAATAATCATTTTTGTAAATATGAAAATTTGAAATAGATACAATTTAAGAAAATCCCCACAGTAAGTACAGTAAAATCAAAGTTTGTGTTTTTAGGAAAAATTTTAAGTTTTCGGTTCAGTCAAAATCAAAATTTGATTGAACTTACTAATGATAGAAACATTAAATGTTTCTATCATTAGTAAGTTAAAATAAACCTTTTCTTAGTTCGGTTACCTTACAATTTAGTTTATACCTCCTAAAATTTTTATGTTTCTAAATTCTAATAATAAATTCCTGAACAAAATAAAAATCCATAAATTTTCGCCAATCTGAAACTAGATATTTTTCTACAACATTCACAATGTACAGATTTCTTAAATTAGGTATTCTTGGCGAAAGCTACCTTCCTTAAGATTTATATGTTATCTGTGGAAAACGTAATTTTTTATTTTATAATTTTTACGTTTTTCAAAACACTTATATGAAAAATTTAGTTCTAACAACAACGAGGAAACAAATGGACACTTTTTATGAATGCTAAAGAGTCTTTTTAAATTTATACTTTGAAAAAATAATTTATTTATACCTACAAGAAGATATTGAATAAATTTTTTTATTTACTATTCTTTTTATTATTTTCTATTTTATTTTTTTAAATAAAAAAAAAATTTGAAAATTCATCGATAGACAATTTTTCCCGCTTCGCTAATTAATTAGAAATAACTTATTAAAGAATAAAATAGAAGTTTTTAATTGCAAACATTCAGACATGAAAAGAGCAATAAAGAATAGTCGATTCGTAATTTCATATTATTTGTATTATAAGTAATTATTTTAATCGTTATCAAGAAATAAATCTTTTTTACTTGCAAGAGCTTCTTCTTCACTGTTCAAAATTCTTTTATTTTCTTTTTCTTAGCGTTCCCTTTTGTTTCTTGAACAAAGTAGCATCAGCAAGAAAATTAATACTTTTCTTTTAATCCCTTTAATTATCTATCTTCTCTTATTTATTTGAAATATTTTAAAGTCGTTTATTCGAAGGTTCAGATTAAAAAGGATTAAGGATTGGATAAAAGGGAGCGAAAATATTTTGTTTGAATAAAATTAGTAAAAATTTTTTTTAGCCTTCCATAAAATACATTCAAAATGAAAAATTTTTTTTTCTTTGTTAAGAGAAGGCGTCAAATTGTATTTTGTCTACACACGTTCAAATATACAGTTTAATTATTTTAATCATAAATTAATATTGATTTTAAAAATTTTTGATAACTGTCATGCTAGTTTAAGAGCTGACTGATAAATTAAAAAGTAATAAACTTCAGTTAGTTAATATTACTTAGGTCAAAATTTGGATTGCATACATAACCTATCATAACCTATCAAACATAATTTTTATTATTGAACCTTTGAAAATTCAAAATTTTGAAACAAAAGATTATAGTTTTATGTAACTGATTTATATGTTAAAATAAATACTGATAAGAAGAATTAAAGAAGTACATCATATTTAATTTTTTTTATTTTTTAAACTTATTACTTATAAAACATTAATTAGGAAAAAAAATTGAATGCGTTTTTGAAATTTTTATAATTATAATTCATGAATTTATTTATTGTAATCTGTTTCATTTTTTCATTTACTAATTTTATAGTCCACTTTTTTCATTGTTGTTCAAACTGACAATTTTGAAATTTTTTTAGCCATGGGTTTGCATATGGATATATTATCATCCTGATACCATTAGCTACAATGAAACAGGAAGTTTCAAAAATAGAATGCAAGGTGTCCCCAATAAAATTATCAGTATGAAGATCTCGTAAACGGTGAGAGATTCCCAGGTTCCGTGTAGTTTAGAAGCTATAGCCAAAAAATCGATAATTCCAAATTTCTCCCTCTTCCAATAACTTTTTACTAGATATCGCTTTTTACGTAGAATTAAAATATCTTTTTAGGATTTTTCTTTAAATATCCACTTTCGAGTTATGACCTCAAATATGTATTTGTTATTTTTTATGGAACGTAAAGTATACTGTGTCACATTTAAGTGATATTTTTTCTCTCCTTTCTATTGATATACCTCAAGATCAAAAAGTACCCGGAATTTCTCTTAAATGAACCGCGTTTGAGGTATTGTCAAAATCATTTTTTTTCTAGGTTGATACATCTATCGGTTATTTACATGTCACTTTCAAGCTGTTACGCACAAACTATCTGTCAGATAGTTTGTGCGTAACAGCTTTGTAAACAAGTCATTGTTTGGTGTGCTCTGCGAATTTCACTATGTCGAATTTAGTTGAGCAAAAAGTGTGTCTGAAATTTTGTGTTTTGGATGAAATCATGGATAAATATGTTAAAAAAGTAACGTACTTAAGGAATATTTTTAAAAAAGAACTTACTTGCAAGCGCAGGAAAATTAAATTTATCGGAAAGCTACATTGTTCAGCAGGACAATGACCCTAAATATTCAGTATTTGTAGTGAAGCAGTATCTCTTGTATAATGTACCTACCTCATTTACTCCATATACCCCCACAGTCACTAGATGTAAACCCTATCGAACATCTATGGAAATATCTGGGTGTTCAAATAAGAAAACATAATATTTCTATGAAATAGGATTTAATTAAAGCATTGATTGACAAATGGAGCAAAATCAGTCCGGATTATACAAGAAAATTAATAGCGTGAATGTCTAATCGTAGCAATCAAGCAATAATTAATTAAAACAAAGGGTCAAAAGTAGTTATTATTTTATGTTACGAACTTGCAATTTTTTTGTTTATTGTTTTGTCTAGACTTTTGTGAGTAGGTATCTACTGTATTAAATGTATTAATTTAATTTTTTTTTTAAGAGATAATATTTTCTGTGATTTTAATTAGTATGATTTTGTAGTACAGATTTTGAAGAATGTATTACCTTATTTCTATTTTCTTTTGTATAAAAGATCTAGTAAAAAAAAATTAAATAAAATTTTTAAAGTAACTTTTATCTAAGCACTTTTGTGAGATACTGTATTAAACTGTAAGCATAAAGTTTTACTATACAGTATTTAAGGTAATAATCTGGTAACTCGCGCTATTTTTCATGCCTATTTTTAGGGGCATTTTTTTGGTAAAGAACAAATGAAAAGTTTTGGATTTTTAATATGTTTTTATTTACATCTTAAGGTAAAAAAAGTCATTTTTTCGAAGTCCGCCATTTTGTTATTTTTCGATAAAATTTCATAATTCTAGTTCCGGCCAGAATAACATATTTATAGATTAAGACTAATTAAGAATTTTTGATTTCAGATGTCCCCAAGAGTCAAAATCACCCGGGCCAATCACACGTGCTTTTTTTGAGGCGCTAACTTCAAGTGATAATAATAATAATAAAACAAAATTTAATTTATATAAAAAATTTTTTTTGTTACCTTCAGATATAAATAAAACATTAAAAATTCAAAACTTTTCATTTGTTATTTCTCAAAAAAAAAAAAAAAAAAAAAATGCCCCTAAAAACAGGCATGAAAAACAGCGCGAATTACCAGACTATTAACTTAAAAATTGATGGAAAAAATGAACAAATTTTTTTAAAACCAATTTTATTTTTTCTCACATATTTTTATTGAGATATCTTGGAAAGTATCGGAAATTTAAACATAATGAGTGTGATTTTTGAAATTGAAATTCGATTGAAACTCTCTTTAGTTTTAGATTACGATATATTTTTCAAGCCAAATACGCGTGGAAACCTTATAATAAAAAATTAGTACATTTCAGTAACAAATTCACTTATCGAATCTTTCGATTAAATTTGGGGCTAATCTACATTAGGATTCACACTATCTTGTTATGTTCACATTAGAGTGCCGTTTATTATTAAGTCTTTCCAATCGAATCAGCGCGTTCTGCCGCGAAAAGCGGCAGAACACAGAGATGTAACCTGTTAAAATTTAAAATTTTCATTTTTTTTTGGCAGGGGGGGAGTGCGGGCTTAGAATCTCCAGCCTAGGTAGCCTGTGCATAACTATGTGAGTAACTCGGTTCAGTATAAGTTCTACTCTTTATTTCCCCCCCCCCCCGCGCAAATCAGAATATAATTTTGTGAAAATCCAAAATCTACTGAAAGAGAGTTAGGTCCCTACATCAATTTGGAAATCGTTGATCACTTTTTTGCGTAACAGTTAAATATTTTTTTGGCAAGTATAATATCAAATTATTCTCTGTGTCATTCTTTTGGGAAAAAAAGGAATTGATAAAAAATCAAATTTGCAATTACTAAAAATAAAAAATAAAAACGGCAACAATATCAAATATAAGTGTTTCCACATACATACACGGAAATACATGCACACAAAGTGTTTATACATACACGTGTATTTGAATGAGCGACAATTCATAGACGACACGGTGTACGGGGGTGCATTGTTGTAAGGGGTAGTTTCTAGCGTTTCTAGTGATAAAAGAGAAACAGCGCCGATTGTACATACACAGCACAAACACACACATAAACATATATAATATGCTCTAATTCTCCCCTCTCCAACGACACGCACACACACACACATACATTGATAACAAGTAGGGGATGTGTATGAGAATCAACGGACGGACGGTCATCCATCCACAGAATAGGGGTTGAAATAGTAAATTGACTGGCTATGGTAGGGATGAAAATACGAATTTTTAACAAAACAAAATAGATGCATTGGGTTAGGTCATTCAGTAATACATGAGATGTCAAAGTGAAAACATCTCATTGCAAAACATTTGCCAAACACGATCGGAAAAACAAGAAACGTCTAGTACATTGCATATACGAACCATGACATAGTCGCGTGGGAACTAATAAATTTTCTTTTTCATTTTTTTCCCATTTATTATCAAAATTCAAAATTTCAAATCATTAAAATACATTTTGTCATAACTTTTTATTTTGGACTTCCCCGAAACAAAATATTTCGAATTAAAATTTCGCGGGCATTATTTGAAATTCATTTTTTTCGCATTGTGTTTTTAATTGTTGATTTTCGTTTGTTTTTGGTTTATTATTTTTTTTTTTTTATTTTGAGTGTCGTTTTGAGTGCATGGTTTAGTTTTAATTAGTAAAAGAAAATAATTAGTAGGTGATTATTATTATTATTTTTTGTATTAACAATTGCACCAACAAAAGAAGTATAAAAGAACTATATTTTATAAATATGATAATGAAAAATGAACTATGATCTTTAAAAAGAATGTTATTAATTGACATTTTGACGTGTTGCGTGTTTTATTGTTTTTAATTTTTTTTTTTGTTTTTTTGTTTGTCGTCGCCTTTTTTAATTCGCCAATAAACAACATGCCGCTGTTACAAGAAAGTCAAGCCGGGAGAGGTTTGTATTTAGTTATTTAAATGTTCTTATTTGTTGTATAATAGTAATACATGCTATTTTCTTATTATTTAATCATTCTTCCAATAATTAAGTAATAATACTAATAATTATTCGCATTGGAAAAGTTGTCAAGACATTTTTTGTAAATAATGTATTAAGAACATGTACACATTTTAGGGTTCTCTAATCAAAATTTTGTAACTTTTGTAATTTCGTCATGTTCGTGTGCCACATCCGCATAATTTCTACATACGTATTTGGGCCTATGAATATTAAGTTTTACATGGTAGAGGTATCAGTTAATATAGGTACAATCAAAAATATTTTTCTGCCTTTAATATTTAAACTTAAAATAGTTATGGAAGCCTAATTTATGTATGGTTCGGCGTGCATTTGGCAAATTTTTAATACTTAATATTGTGTAAACGATGCAACTATCGATTTTCACACGTGATTTTGTTTACATTTGCCTCACGTGTTTTTTTTAGGTTAATATTTTTTTGTTGCGAGCCAAGAATTGTTTACTCATTCATGTTTTAGGTTATAATAATTATTTTAAATATTGTAAAAATTGAATTCTATAGCCAATTTTCTTTTCGGAACTAAATGAAGTAAGAGATTATGCCTAAATTATTTAATTTGTTTGTTGATAAGGTAATTATTACTGCAACTTATTTAAAACTAGTCTTAGTTTTACACTAAATTCTAGGTTGAATGTTGAAAACCTCGCACCGAATATTTTTTTTAAATATATTTTATAATATTGTATCAAATAAGACTATTAGTTTATAAGATTAGCAAAATTATACTAGTCATTTTTTATAATTAATTTTCCTGAGAATTATTCGTTTAAGAAAAAAATTAAAATAGACTGACATAAGAGCTGCAAAGATGAGTATATTAATTTAGACACCGGTTTTCCCCAAAGAAATGTTCAAATGCTAAAATTTGGTGAAACTTAAAATTACAATTCTTACAATTAGTATGTATTTCCATTATGTTTAAAAGTGTTCCAGTTAGGGAAAACAGAAAGCAGTAGTTTTCTATTTAGTTCAATAACTAAAAATTATATGCACTATCTTTAATCCTGAAATTACATTAATAAATTCAAAATCTAGTCGAAGTTACTATTCATATTCATATTACAGTAATACTAAGATATTATGTAATAAAATACATATATACAGTGTGTATGTGTTAAAAATATATTGTCTTCAAAATTTAAGTTTAAACATACTTAAAACTTGTTCAGACTGCAATGATAAGTAATAAGTAGTAAATAGAACGTATAAATAGGTTACTATCTTATTGTATTTTTTTGTTCTATACCTCTGCGTTTTACTCACTACTTACCGCTACGATGTGAACAAGGTATTAGGGGAAAGTATAATGGCTGTTGATAGGTGCATGTCACGGGCGTCACCAAAGGGGGGCGGGGGGCGGCAGCTGCCCCTCCCTAGAGGTTCGGAAAAAATTGCAAAATGTCTGAGATTTCTAACTATGTTTTCATTATATAATATATTTAGTTTTCTTTCTTTTTTTTAATATTCTTAATTTTTAAAGTTTTTATAATTTTTCTTGAATTAAACAACTTTAGATACTGTATCCAGAGTAGAAACTCCAATAATGCCAAATTTTTTCAGTAGGGGAGTAGAATTCTTAGAATATTTATATTCTAGGTCCGTATTCTGCACCGTCATATTTTGTTTTAGTTGTTCTAAATAATTCTTGTGATTAAAAAAAATTAATATTGATTTATTTATTTTTCAACTTGGCTGCAATAGTCTCATGCAATTATTCAAATGGAGGGATACAAGAACTGATTGGTAACAAGCGCACACACTTTACATACATATAGGTACATGTGGACAATCAAAAAATAGTTTGTACTTTTAAGGAAAAAATAAAATTGTTTAGATATACATATAGTAAAACTATCTATTTTGCATTTTGGTTATCTATTTTTCATACATAAATAAATAAAATGTTTAATTAATTATTATTACTTGGGTATAGAATCATTCAAATGGAGCGATTTCAAATCTCACTCGAAACAAAACGGTTTGGTGGAAAGGGTAGAATTTCTATGGAGTCCAGTGGAATTGGATTATTGAGAGCCTGCACTGTATTTGTACCTAAAATTTATATTTCTCACCTTACTTTCTCACCTTACCCCCCTTTGGCCTACTGCTGAGCGGCGCCCGTGATACATGTACTTATGTAAATTTCATCTTTGTGGAATCGCGTTTGTTTTTTTTATTTACTATTATCACTATTTGTTGGAACTTTGAAATTTTTGTAAATTAAAAAATATCCTTTAAACTACCAATGATTATTTACGCTTAGGATTTACAGTGTGAGTGTAAATTACTGAAATTGCGTATGTGATTATTTTTTTATGTTCATAATAGCAGCCAGATCTGGTCGAATTTAGCCAGGGTAGTGGCTCGTAGTCACTGCAAGCCTTGAGGTTCTTTTTTCCCATCCCCAGAACTTTTTAATCCAGATTTCTAGTTTTTATTTATCGTCTTATATTCGATGTCATCTCACGACTGATGTTTCAGGTACAATTATTATTTTCGATCGCTGATCAGTGATTACTATGGTTTATTCACAATATGAAAATAGAACCTACATTTGGACTTAACGACTTCAAAGTCATTTATCAGAAAAATGGTATCGGCTATAACGTTCGACGTTTTCAGTTCAAAAATTTTCAAAAAAAGATATAAGTACTGTAAAATACTACAAAGAAAACATCTTAAAAATTATATATTTACTTAGTTTTTTTTTTTTTTTTATTTTTACCTTACTGTTATACTTATGATAAGTAATCAGTGTGTACTTTGAGTAGAATTTTTAAAAGTGAATTTTCTTTGGATTGCGAGACGCATCAAAGCCTGTGGACTCCTAGGAAATTACCTATTTAAAAATCCGGCCCTGCAGACATATTTAAGATCAATCTTTAATGGATATTTCATAACATTTTTTTAACAGAGCAAATTTTAGTTGAACACTCTGTATACATTTAAATTATAAATGAAATGAAACCTATCTATCTTAAATATATGTGTAAAGGATATGAAAGCTCTTAGTCTGCGCCTGTGATTATGCTCTTGCATCTATCTATTTCCAATTTCGACTGCGCTCACGATAAGATAGCGTTATTGAGGATACTTCGAATAAAATGATAAATCAATAAACGAAAAATTTCCAAGAATTTCTCAATTATAATTTCTTAAATTCACTAGAATGTTTATTTATTAATATTTGATAATCCTAAAATAAAGTGTAATACAAAATAGTATTTAGTAGGTGCGTTATCCGATTATAGAGTTGATTTTGAAAACATTGAAAATATTTATTTTTTAATATATAACATTGGAAAATACCTAATACATTAATAATAAAGATTTCCCCTTAAGGGCCCACAAATAAACATAAAGTATTAATATCTATAAAGTATCCGCTAAATCGGCTTTAGTTACTTGTGTAGCTTAGCTCAACAGTTTCAATGATTATTACAGTAAAAATGTAGCCGAAATAGTAGAGACTGATATAAAAAAGTAGCCGAAATTGATCTAGCGAATATTTGATATTAATGTTTTCTATTTATTTGTGGATCTTTAAGGGGAAATTTTTATTATATAGGTATATGCTTACATAACAATTCAGCGAAATAAATTTAAGAAATTTGGCTATTTACAGCCACTGTCATGACTTGAGCCCGCGACTATGATACAAATTTGTTTTGAGGTCCCTAGAAATCGAAAATAGCATTCGGTAAAATTTATATATACATATATTGGGAATTTTCCGTGAGAAAAAAGTTTGTTGCACAAATTTTCCCAAATTCAAAAGTTTTTACGGCTTTTTTTTCACACCATTGGAAATTAGATATGTTATGCAGGAAGCTGCGATAGGAATATTTATAATTGTTATGCACCGAAATTTTAATTGGGTGAACCTTACATGGTAGAACAACTAGATTAAGTATTCTACAAAAAATACACTTCATAAACTCCATTACAAGTTAAACACAGTCAACATATAAATATGCTACTATCGTGGTGGTAGCGCCGGAAAATGAAATTATCTTCAGAAATACGAATAGCAGAACTTATATGCGACACTGTGTATACTCATACATATAGATGGCTTTGAAATATATCTTAATCTAACAGTTAAACTAATTGGTTTTCAAAATTTTATAAAAATAATTAACAAGTATAACATTTTTCTAAATCGATAACAAAACTAATATTTAATTTATTTTTAATTATAATTGTATAATCACTACCTGTAGGGTTAAAAATACCGTCGAGTGAATACCTTAATACTACATACTATTCAATATCAACTTTTAAATGGAAATAAATCAATTAAATATTATATTCACATTGGAATAAGGATTATGTCGTAATTTTGATAACCACTTAAGAAAGTGTAAAGTAAAATCACCAGATTATATAGCTAAGCTTCAGATGAGGATCCACATTTATTAAAATAATTTCGGAGCCGTCGTATATGCCAGTGGTTCTCAAAGTGAGGGTCACAGAAACAATTGATTACAGATAACATATATCCATTTTCTACGTATTTTGGAGGTATTTTGAAATTTTTAAGTACAAAGGGCGGTCGCGGACCAGAAAGTTTGAGAACCACTGGCGTATGCTACTAAAAATATTATAGTACAGCCAATGCTAAAAATTGTCTGCCGCTTGTTGTAAATTGTTTTGCAACCTGCCGCTCAGTATACACATTTTAATACCGGCATACAATGAAAAATTTTAATATTTTATGATTACATCATTGGCGTCTAAAAATATTTTTGTATTGTTGTTTTTGTAAACTTGATTGTACATATTTTGGAAAGTAAACCCTCCGGGATATCGAACTTCTCTTGTTTAAACTTCTTGTTACATTTTCTAATAAAATAGCAGAATGTAAGAAAATTATTAAATATATTTATATAGATAAAGTAAAATATATAGATATGTGCCAATGAAATTTGTATAATTTTAGGCCAATTTTATATAAATGTAAGTCTTAATCCCAAGCTTAATGTTAACTTAGTACATAAGCTCGGTCAAACTGCCTGTTTTGAATGTTTGTATCAATTTTTAAGATCTGTTTTAGTTTTCCACATTAATTAATTTTGTTTTGTTGTTTTATAGAGCAGAAAATGTCTAGGGCCCCAAAGTGGGTTAGTCCAGTCTTGACATAGGTTCTGTACATATGCTGTATCTGGTATTAGAACATTCGATATAGGGTAAAAGCGCCTATACTCGAACACGATTCAATACTCGAACAATTTGGATGTTGTATATTAATGAAGTTATTTCTGAAAAAAACCGATAAATATCAAAACTGTTCGAGTATTGAATCGCGTTCAAGTATAGGGGCTTTTACGTTACGTAAAAAAAAGTACATAAATTTAAAATAGGAATATAATTTTACGTAATCAGTTATGATCATTTAGTTTGAATCTATAGTAAAATATATCAGAAAAAATTCTGTTATTCACAATTTTTATTTTTATTTCCAAGTTATTCTGATGTAAGTAAAAGTGTTCTCTTTATCCATATAGCAGAATATTTTTTTTTTTAGATTTTTCTTCTAAACGTCAACAGGAATTATGACTGAGTGCGATATTTGACAACTTCACTTACTTTTATTTATTAAAATTCTTAAGTGTGTTGCACAGTTTCAAAAATAAGAACATTTTAAAATAAATCTTCTCTGCGAAATCTTTTTTAATTGTATGATTAGGATGCTAAGGAGCTTCGACTCGGAAAGATTAGAACTTTTAGTACCAATATCACTTCGACTTCGACTCTGGTTCTGATACTTTCAAAACAAAGGCTTATCAGAGTTTACGAATTGTCCCGTTTATTATTGATTTTCAGAAACAGGAAATTAAAAATTAACGATTGATAAAATCCTTCTTAAATTTATTAGTTCCTGGGAAAATTTAAAAAAAAAGATTTTATAGGATTTATGTTGGTACCAGGAATTAGATAAGAGAATCAACTTAGTATAGGCAGGAACAAAATTTTAATGGATTCATAGGAATTAATCCGAAATACTTGACAGGCAAATACTAAAGGGCTGAGAGGGACAAATTTTTTATTTATGAGTTTGTGTAAATACTTACTGCACAATCGAAATCGACTAGTGCCCGAGCCGTATTTATGATCTGTAAACCCCTAGTCTAAATTTGGATACACCATAGTATTAAAAATATTTTTTTTTTATTTTCAAATTTTTATTAAAATCCTAAAACATTTTTCTTTTTGTGCTGTGGGCCCCTGGTGTTTTGCCGACTAGCCATCAACGATTCACCGACTACTAAAATGGTCGACTTGGTCAGTCGGTGTAACTCTACTTGTTAACTTTACATTTTGTTTATTTAAATCTGTCACTTGTGAATTCAACTCCCATCCGCCTTCGACTTCGCGAAAATCGGCAAAAACCAGACTATGTCCGCGAGAAAGACCGTCTCTGTAAAATTTCGGTTGTATAAAGATATACAAAACCTTACTTAATTCAGTTATAAAAATTTTCACAATCTTAAGCTTCTAACCAAAACCAAATTTAAATATTTATGCCTATAAATTAAAAATTACTTTAGTAGGTACCTAAATAACTACATCAAATACTTTTAGTGTTCATATATTTTTGCACACTGCTGTAAAAATTATGAAACACATATGAAAATATTGATATGAATATTTCACAAAAGATTAATTCAAAAGTAATTAAATTACCAAAAACTGGTTGGAACAAAATAATGTGGGTAGTCCGTCGGTTACATTTTTAAGGGTTAAATTTTTAGAAAACGAAAGAATTTCATAAATTATTAAAATCGTACCCATTTTATTTTTCGTTTATAATTGGTTTTTAAATTTGCAAAACATCAATTAGACATCTGTTATACGATTTCTACTGCTGTTTGTGTGGCGTGTAGGTAAATATAAAGGTAAAAATGGAAATTTTACAACATAACCTTTTTCAAATCAATTAAGAAGTTGTAAATAAAAATAAAAAAATAACGAATTTTTTGGTTTTATTATGTTGTTTTGTTTTAAAGAGTGGCATTAATATAAAGTTAAGTGTTTTATTGTACGTTATAAAAAATACTTAAGTCAATTTTAGTATTCAGGAAAGTTAAATGCTCCTGTATGAAAATTAATTATAATGAGAAATATTTATATTTAATAATTACAATACAGTTATTAGGTATTAAAAGTATCGTATTACATTTGAGTAATTCAAGTTAAGAATTAAAACGTTATGAAAAATAAAATTTTACAAAATACTGATAGTTTTTTTAAAGAGTTAGTATAACCTTGTGTCCTTAAATTTATTTCAAAGAATTAAAAGCATTTACTGGTACCCTGTTTCGTACACATGAAAATACAAGGCTTAAGGTACAAATTTTTTTTTTTTTTTTTACATATTTAGAAACAAAAATGGTGGCTACCCAGCTCTCGCAAAACACCCATTTCTTTTTTCATTTCATTTCATTACTTGAATTAAGAGAAGAATAATTTTAGTAGACAAAAAAAAAAGAAATTGATTTTTTTTCTTCATAATTATGTTCCTTAAGGTGTTAGAAAGATTCTCCTAAAATTTTACTTAAAAAAAAAATGAAAAATCAAAAAGTTATGGACATTTCAGTGCACCCGCTATAATTCAATTCAAAAAGAAAAACTTTAACTATTATTTTCTCAAAAGTACGTTTTTCGACGGGATTCCTCGTGTATCTCAAAAATTATTTAAGATATTAACATAAATTAAAGTGCATTTTATTCCTCGATACCGTCATTTTGGCAGGAACTAGGATTTTTTGGTTCCGTAATATATTTTCAAAATGGCGGCTGTTTATAGTAGAGAAAAAGCGGTGATTTTTGAAAATTTATTTTCAAAATGCGATTTCTCACTGGTTTTTATATTTTTTTTTCTTAGATCCTAGTTAGTGCCATAACTGTATATGTATATTTTCAGAAAATTTTTGATTTCTTTTATTTTGGTTCACTGGGGATTTCAGAACGCGAGGAACCATCAAAGTTGAAAAATCTCGCAGTGTCGACTTCAAAACCATTTATACTCAGCTCATTTTTGATTTTTTTTTTTAAATTTTTTTTTTGTAAACTTACGACATGTAGAAACAATGTTGTATATTTAGTTTTTTAATAAAATATGTATTTATTCGTATAAAAAAAAAAATCAAAATGGTCGATTTTTTATGTTTTTTTGGCGAATCTCCCCTTAAAAGATATTCACAATTTCCTTTTGGTTCTGTCTACTATCATATTCAAAGATTAGTAGATATTATTTACTTTAGCATTTCAGCCAAAAAAGGTAATATTAAGATTCGAAATAAGGAAAGGTATACGTATTTTTATTGCACTATATTACATATTTAACACTTAAACGGTCATGAACGCTATACGACGTTAAGTGAAACCTGACTAAAACTGCGACACAGCGCTACACCGCGTCAACAGTTCCATATAATGTGTATTAATTGTCAACATAGTGTACCAGTCATTATAGGTCGTTTCGTCATTATAGGTTATGAGTGTTATGACCGTCAACATGTTTATATAGATGTCACCCCACTGCAGGTGATAGAAGAAGTATCTAACAAGGAAAGGTATCCAACTGTATCTCTCAAAAATTTTTGAAACGTTGGTGGATTGTAGATTTTACTAAAAGTAATCATGAGCCATATTTCATTCGTGCCCATACGCGGTTTAAGGGGGTGAAATTCACCCCTGAAAATTTGAGTTTTTTTCAATTTTCTTAAATATCTTGGAAATGTTAAGAGCTTTGGTAGGGAAAGTATGTATATTTGTAAATGACACTTTATTATGATACCAAAATTAAAGTTATAAAATCATTAGGGTTTCATCCCCCACCTCCAACCCCTAATTTTGTCAGGTATATTTTGGTAAAAGAGGAGGCTGTTATGTGTAAATAAAAGAATTTTTAATTAATATATTTTTGATCAGTTTATTTCTTTTTACAGAAATACACGCTTTGCTAATATTAACTTAGAAAAAATTTTAACTTTTTGATTTAATAATGAGCAAAAATATGGTCAAAAAATCTCGTATTTTAGTAATGAATTGTTATAAACTCACGATATACTTTAAAGTACATAGTTTAGAAAGAAAAAATACACTACCCCCATGTTTTATTGATATCTATACAAATCTTATTTATTTATTTATTTATTTTTATTTATCGATACAGTTTTTAATATTTTAAGGTTTGTAATCTACACAATAATGATATTGTTTATAAAAATGTTCAAAATAAAAATATTATCCACACCAAGCACATCTTATAAAAGCGGGGTTACCACGTACACTACACTTTCGTGGTTCTTTTTTTTTTTAAAAAAGCAATATGTTACAGGATTTTCAAATCTTTCTGGTCGTTGGTCAATATATCCACTTTTACACCATCCATACTTGAACAAATTTTGAAAACGAGGCGACGAAAACTGATTGTGAGCTAGAGAATATTGTTACGGCGATGTAAATCAATATTATCCTGATTTAGAATTACATTATCCGGAAATACTCTGATGAGTTGTTTCCACAGTCGAAATCCATAGATATCCAGAGGTTAAAATATTGAAAATTGTATAGATAAATAAAAATAAATAAGTAAGTAAATAAATAAATAAGACTTGTATAGATATCAGTAAAGCATGGGGGAGAGTGTATTTTTTTTTCTTTCTAAACTATGTACTTTAAAGTATATCGTAAGTCTGTAACAATTCATTACTAAAATACGAGACTTTTTGATCATATTTTTGCTCATTATTAAATCAAAAAGTTAAAATTTTTTCCAAGTTAACATTAACAAAGGGTGTATTTCTGCAAAAAGAAATAAACTGGTGTAATGTAAAATATATTAATTAACAATTCTTTTATTTACACATAATAGCCTCCTCTTTTACTAAAATATACCTGATAAAATTAGAGGTTGGAGGTGGGGGATTAAATCCCAATGATTTAATAACTTTAATTTTGGTATCATAATAAAGATCTTAAAATGCCATTTACAAGTATGTATAGTTTCCCTACCAAAGTTTTTACCATTTCCAAGATATTTAAGAAAACTGAAAAAAAAACTCATATTTTCAGGGGTGAATTTCACCCTCTTAAACCGCTTATGGGCACGAACGAAATATGGCTTGTGATTACTTTTAGTAAGATCAAGAATTTCACCAAAATTTCAAAAGTTTTTGAGAGATAAAGTTGGATACCTTTCCTTGTAAGAAAAGCAGTATTGAAAGTAACAAATCTATTAATGTATAGAAAAGTTGGAATTAATTATTTATGAAAATAGATGAGAATAAATTAATGGCCGAAATATTTAACGTTTATTTATATTTGCAAAATATAATTATAATTTGATTCTGTTAAACATCTTAGTACATAAGCTTACATATACCTACATATAATAGGTGCCTTGAATTGTAATATATACCTATGTACTCCTCGTAGCTAAAACACTTTACACACATACATACATATAATATGTATACATTTATGCGAATACGAGGCAAGAGGAATCATCTATCATAGCGAAGAGACAATGATAGCGAATTGTACAATTATGTATTATCCACTCATGTTTCAACCCTTGTAACCGTTGAGTTGCGTAGTACTAATTACCAAAAAGACGTCATTATAAGGGGTATTTTCATTGTTGAGCATGCGTCTAGAACACCTCAAATATACCTCCGCGCTTTTATTTATCATCAAAATTGTGTATAATGATATTATATCGCGCCGTGCAACAAGGATGGAAAACACCTATGCTGTACTGTAGCTATAGATTTGCTAATGATGTTTAACTACTGTTGTATTACATTGTATAATATAGATAAAGATGATACGATATTGTTCTCTCACTCCGCTGTTCAGCATCGTCGCTAACGCTAACGAAACAAACGCTAACTTTTAATTGATAAAACACTTGGTAAAATTGTTTAATTATAATCAAGGGGCGTTAACATTTATTTTTCCTTAACACGTATTTTCTTCATTTCCCTGTGTTCCTTCTACCTATATACATATAATTTTCTTGCTTATTTTATAATTAGTTTGCCTATGCTAATTTCCCAAGTGATTTTGCCATGATACTGTTTAAAAATTTAAAAGATAAATATTTACTTCACTGTAATTTATTGCGTATAATACTCTCTCACTCTTTTTTCCCGTTGCTCTCGCTTTCTCTTTTCGCCATCACCATAAATTTTTGCCTTAAATACATTTTTTTTTTTAATAAATATTAATTTCTCTTTGTTTGATTTCAGGTTTTAACAAGATCAAACAAGTTGAATCGGATGATTCGTTACCGATGTCAACGGGACCAACGTTTCCTGGCCTACATACAAACTCATTACTCACCCCCACTCAACTGCTAGCGGCCAGTCAAACGGCGGCACTGATGGCGGCGTCGGCTGGCCTTCCTGTAAGTCTACACGCTACACTATCTTCCAATGCCAGTTTATTTCATCCAGGTTTATTTGGCCCTATGTGGCCACCCACTAGTCCACAATCACCACCTTCAGGTCCCGGTTCACCACTTTCACCAAATTCGAAAGTGCGTAAAAATAATAATAATAATGTTGTCAGTAGTAGTAGCGGGGAACATGTCTTGAAAGCGTCACTGGAACGGCGAAAAACAGTGCGAAAATTACAGGAAATTGTTGATCGATCTCCGCCAACAGTGACCGATATTGTTGCGACATCGGGTCAGTTATCTCCGCCGACAAGCGGTTCGTCACCACCTTCCAGTACAAGTGAACCAGCGAGTATCAAGGAACCAAATCGGGATAAGCAATTTGTGTGTGGTGTCTGTAATCGATCCTTCGGCTACAAACATGTGTTACAAAACCATGAACGGACTCATACCGGCGAAAAACCATTTGAGTGTCCCGAGTGCCATAAACGTTTCACCCGAGATCATCATTTAAAGACCCACATGCGACTGCATACGGGCGAACGACCCTACCATTGCGATCACTGCGATCGCCACTTTGTCCAGGTGGCAAATTTACGTCGCCATTTGCGCGTGCACACCGGTGAACGCCCGTACAATTGTAAGGAATGTTCCGCACGTTTTTCCGACTCGAACCAATTAAAAGCCCACGTGTTAATACATAAAGGTGAGAAACCGTTCCACTGTGACCGGTGTCAAGGCCGATTCCGACGGCGACATCATCTAATGCATCATAAATGTGGTATGCTCGCAGGTGGTGGTGGAGGAGGCGGCAGTACAACAACCTCGCTCATAAGCTCGCCGGAATTATCCAGTGGAATTGATATGTCATCGAGTGAGATTCAAACAGTGGCCATTAACTGTACCCAAGACACAACGGACACCAGAACCACCGTTGTCGATGATTATCACGATGACGAATGTCCGGAAGATTTATCTGGACATAAAGAGAAAAATAGAGATAAAAAATCATCACACGACATTCGACGTATGATTAGAATGCCATCAGTAACACCTTTAATCACTCTTCCGTTACATGTGTCACTTCCGGAACAAACGGAACCAGAAGATTTATCAATGAACGCCCGACACAATCATTCACAGCATTCGCATGGAAGTAGTAGTCATAGTGTATCACCACCGCTGTCGTCGAGGTCACCCTGTTCGGACGACCACCAGGACATGGACGAGAATGAGGACGATGATGAGCTCGACGAGGCGGCAACGTTATTTTTAAAACGGCATCCACACAGGAGGCACGATACAAATCAAACACATCCCAACTCATAAAAAAAAAAACTCTTAGTAAGTACTACAATAGATACAAAGAAATATATACGATGATGAAAAATCACAATTCAGCTGGTAAAATATTTTTCTATATTTAATTACGGGTATGTGCCAAGGCATATAGTCATT
Source organism: Brachynemurus nebulosus (assembly GCA_035578155.1). Classification (NCBI taxonomy): domain Eukaryota; kingdom Metazoa; phylum Arthropoda; class Insecta; order Neuroptera; family Myrmeleontidae; genus Brachynemurus; species Brachynemurus nebulosus. The sequence continues at coordinate 25,229,597 of JAPWDM010000001.1, forward strand.
ATTTAAGTAAACATTAGTGTATAGATATTTAAATTAAAACCAAACAGACCAAATTATCACCAAAAATTACAAAAAAAAAACTCCAATAAAATTTGGAGTAAAAAGAGCTTATTAAAATTAATACGCGTGCATGTTTGAAGAGTGAGCTACGATCGATCCAATTTGGAAAATTGAACCAAAAAAAAAATATAAAAATATTTATTTTTAATTTTCTATATTAATTATCAATTGTTCTTTTTGAATTTTTTCAGTTATTTTGAAATTTGTTCATGAAGAATATTTTAAACAGTCCGGTATACAAGTTCCTCTAAATGATTAGTCTCATTAGATTTAAAAATATGCTTTTTTATTGATTTTGAAAATTGCTTTTTTGAACGAAAAAAATCAAAAAACTGTATTTAATATTTGCTATATATTTTTTCTATTTTTAACAAACAAAAAATTTTTGCATTTTTGACCATTTTTGACACACATTTTTCTTTGTTACCATTTTACCTTCCGTCTAATTTTACACCAGTTTTTAAAAAGACGCTTCCTTGAATATTACCAAGAATTCGAACCCATAAATTTGACAAATTTTTTTGAAAAGAACACCAATTTGCATATACCTGGGTCGATATGCAAATAGTTTACAATTTTGGCATGAATAGTTGCTACAATTTAAATTATTTCGACCTTGTCGTTGAAACCGTTAGTGGTTTTATTTTTTTTATGACCAGGGTTTTCAACTTATTTATTTTTAAAATGTTAACCATTTGTATTCTTTATTATTCAAATACTGTTATTTTTTAGAAACAATTTTTTTTCTACAGTTTACGATCAATAAATTAATATTTTAGTCATTTTTCTCCAGTGGCGTCTCACAAAAAGAAAAAGGTAAGTGTGTAATTTATCTCATAAAATTCAAAAATGCAATAGTTTTAGTATTGTGTATGTGCCAAATATTTCCACCAAAAAATATATATCAAATATTAAAGTGTTTTTTGTTCCCAAAACTAACCAAAATACTAAAGTTACCAATAATTTGTAAATATTAAATTAAATATAATAGTCGTTATTTACAAAATAAAAGAATTTCACGTTTTTCGTTGGTGCTTAAAATGTTTTCTTTTAGGTATGCATTTTTTAATTTGTTATTTGTGAGCACTCGATTAAAAATATGATGTATGTACTATTTACGGAAAAAAAAAATATTCTGAAAAATCACCATATTGTGTATAAACAAAAAATATTTTATTTTCTTTTTGTAGTTTTTTGAAAAAAATTCCAATTGTATAAAGTAAATAAAAATACAAAAAAACTGAATTAGGTTACCAAAAAAAGTGAGTGTATGTTTCAAAAAATAAAAATTTATTAGATGTGAAAAATTGTACGATTATTTTAGATCGTGCCAAAAAAACTTTATCTCGATTGCTCTAAATTTCCAAAAAACACCTATATGAAAATTAAACAATATTTTTCTTAAATGTCTCAATTAAATGTTAACAAGTTTAATGAAAAGTTAAAAGCTTAGTGAAAATAACAAAATCTACCTCAAATTTTTATTTAATTGTCACTGAAAAACAAAATATAAGTTTGATGTTCCTTTATTTCCTAAAAAAATTTCAGTTAGAATTAAATTAAAAATACAATAAAAATTAGCTTAAGAGTATGGTATTCTAATTAATCGATACTCAACAAATACATTAAATTTTTCTCTTCAAAACTAGAAAGGCTGTTTTATGTCAAGGCTAGAAACTGTTTTATTCAACATTACTCAAGTTTTGAGTTGTGAATCTCGAATTTTGAGATTTTTTCTGAAATTTTATGAATTTGTTTGATAAAATGACTAAATGGATTAAAGAAACTCAGGAACTTGAAGCTTCACGAACGAGTTTCCGTTTCAAGAATATGTTTTATTTACTTTTGAAACCCTCAATTCGTTATACATATTCGTACTTATGATATATATTTTCAAAAGATTTTAAGTAAAAGCTAAACAAAATAGTGTCTTACTGGTAAAATATTTTTTTTATTGTATTTTTAATTAATTTCCTCCACAAATTTTAATTTCAAAAAGTCAATATATACATAATACATATCAATCACTCTCCAAATATTTTTCTACGGGTATATCAAACTCATATTTTGTTAATCAGCAAAACTTTTGAAAAGTGAAATATTTTTTGATTTATTGTTTTATTATTACTATAATTTTTAAATTAGTAGATTTTTTCTTTTTTATGTACATAAAAAACAAAAGTTTTGTGTATAATTTTAATGTGTTAATTAGTTACCATAATTTTTCATACGGGTATAGTTTCCTAATAGTTTAAGTTATTATTTTTTTAATTTTATTTAATTTTCATTAAAAATAAAAGAAATAATATAATGCAGAGAAATATATATGTATAAACAATTGAATTAAACAGGGTGTACTTTTCTCTTTGTCTCTCAATTTCTCCCTCTAAATGTATATGTAGATCGGTCTCCTTTAATCTCATCTTTAGTCAATTGCACTATCGTTAAACAATAGTTATAAGAAAAATCACAGAAAACACTATCTGAAATCTGTAAAAATAATTTTGAGTGTCCTTGTATCTAATTCAATGAATAGAATTTTTTTGATTTATCAAGTCAATATATCAATACCGTATAAAATTGGTCTCAAATGACACCACTATGAACGCTTATGAACCATTAGGCATTATTATCCGTAGTAGCTACTTGTTCTGATAAAACAACTTCATTATTGAAATTGTTCTCGTTCTTTATTTTCGAAATGAAAATTCTGATATTTTCTTTTCTGGAAATACTTATAAAGTATGTGTTTCAGAAGTTTTCTTTTTTCATTTTTTTAAAAATTGCTATTTTGACTTGACAAATTATAAAATTTATATACTGTCTTCTGTTTTTATCAGTTGCTATGCTGAATATTAAAATATTTCTTTTTAACAAAAAAAATTCAAAAATATATTATTCGTTAATCAAACAAACCATAGTACAAATATGAACATACAAAAACACCTATAATCTACCTCAATGAATAGAAACAAATACACAGTATAAATAATTTTAAATAATTTTTTTTTTAAAAATAATGCAAAGTTTTTATTATAAATAAATAAAATAATAAAACATATTAAATTATAAAAAAAAAAAATATAAGAAATATTATTATGTATTTTTCAACTTTTTACAAGACTGATTTTTAAATAGTTATGTCTACTATTAAATACTCAAACTTAGAAAAAATAAAAATTATTATTAAATGAATATAATATTTATTTAATTTTGTTAATGATCTGAACTATTTTAGAAAACATCTGTGAAGTTTTCATAGAAACAATTTTGCAATTTTCCACAGTTTCTTTTTTAAACAATCTGTATTCACTGAGCATGCGTTGTATGCGTGCGCGGCGTGCGCATCCAACATCGCGCATGTTTTGTCTTGTTTTGTTTTTAAAAGAAATAAAAAATGTCAGTATACTTTCAGTCCTGTTTATGCTTTAATATGTACATTTTGATTCAAATAATTCTTTCGGCTAATTATTCATTAAACTGTTAAAAAATCAAAATGTATGTACTTGATGCAGATAAATTTGTTGAATAATTTTACTCATTTTTTTTTTTCAAATACACATTTATATTTGGGCAATATAATATTTTAAAATTTATCATTGTGAAATTGTAAATAAAATTAATGGTATTTACAGTAAAATTTGTTAAATGAAGAAATTTATAATGTGATTTTTTATTTTTGTAGTTTCCTTCGTTCGTTTTTCTTGGTTTTTATTAATTTTTATAATTTAAGTCACTTTTGCAGAGTGTAAACACGAATCGATTTTAAATCTACTTCCTGGATTTTTAATTTATTATCTTCAGTTCTTTCCCTTTATCAATAAATGAAATAAAATCTTTGCTACGTGCAAAATGTACTTAAATTATAAAAATTAAGATGATTATTGTAATTATTGTTACGAAAATATGGTCCTCGTACATGTTTTATATGTATATGAATACAATATCTTGGGGTTATTAAGCGATTATTTCCCGAACACTTACGCTCTCTTCGAAAGTTTTTTTTTTCTGTGTAAAAATTTTTAATAAATCTTAATGTAATCAAAATTTATATATATAGTATGTACCTTAAATCCCCTTGTCAATGGCTATTTTTTATTATTAAAAATATTCGTTTATAAAATTCAAACTGGACTTTTTTTTAAAGCAATTCTTACATCCCTAAACTTCAAAAATGTTTCAGAAATTGATACAATAGAGCACAATATTATCACCTAATTAAAGAATATAATTATAATTTTCAGTGTGGTGGGAGCGCTGGAAACACTAAAGTTTTAGATATTTTCAAAATAAATATTACTTTGTTAGCGAATTTCCAGAATGGAATGCAGCTATTACAGCCATTGTCATAACGCGACCTGAGCCCAGGACTATGGCAAAAATTTGTTTTGAAGTCCCTAGAAACCGAAAATAATATTCGGTATGTGTGTGTGTGTGTGTGTGTGTGTGTGTGTGTGTGTGTGTGTGTGTGTGTGTCCGCACGATAACTCTCGAACGAAAATATTAGAAGTCCCAAACCGTTGGACGAGTTCGTTAACTAAGCACGACCGATGCCCGAAACATGGTTTTTTTGGCAATTATCGTGAAAAAAATTAGTTTTTTTCCAAAATTGCTCTTTATTCAAAAATTTTTGTGACATTTTTTTACACCATTGAAACGAGGAGAAAAAATCACGCAAAAATGGATTTTTAAACGATGTTCGGACAATCGCCCCCAATTTTATATTCTCGATGGTTGTAAAAAGGGTGTCCGGACAATCGTCATCACTGACAATCGCCCCCACTGACAATCGCCCCCAGTTTTATTATTTGAGGTCGTTGTAAAGAGAAACTTGTTCCTACATATTATTTAACGGGAGGACATTAGTAATAAAATTTTACAAGTTAGTTTTACACTGGAACAAAATATTATATTAAAAAAAATGTATCAAATATTTTAAAACAGAAATCTCATTATGTTTTTATTTGAATGTTTAGATGAATTATCACTAATCCATACAAGAAACGAAATGTGGAATTACTTACAGCATGGAATTACTTACAAATGTGGAACAAATGTTATAATTTCAAAAATGTTGCAGCTTTAACTATCGCGTCCAGGAAGCCGCATTTCTTTTTACATATCGTCAGCTGAGTAATGGTCGGTACCAAGTCAGTTTTTTAATTTTTTTTCTGATGGTGGTTTCGACTTCCTCAATGGCCAAAACTAACAAAACAGCTATCTAGAAAAAATGTTTAAAAAGTTGACTTGGTACGAACCAATACTCAGCTGACGATATGTCTGTATAACTTTTTAAATGATGTCAGTTAGATAAAAGTTAATTTACTAAAATCTTTATATTTGCTTTTCTTACATACTGACACGCAGTATTATCATCTAAGTTTACTTACACGGCCAGGTATAAACAAGCTAATATACTGGGGGCGATTGTCCCTGGTAATGATTAACATCTGGTCAAATATAATGAGTCATAGAACCAGGTATAAACAAATTTAGGGGTTGGGGGCGATTGTCGCACTTTTTCAGTTGGGGGCGATTGTCGGTGCGGGCGATTGTCATATATCCTTTTAAACTATTATTCTATGTCAACTAGTTTCCGAGAAAAACTAATTTTTTTAAACGGAAATTCGCTATGTTATGCAGAACGCTGCGACAGGGGCATTTTTTTCAACCTGTAATTTTGCTGTTTTTTTTTCAAATTCCAACTTTTTCAAATCGATAAAAAAAAAGTATTTACTAAATTTTCTATTTGCAGATAATTTTATATTATTTTGTCTCTGTACATTTTATCTACACACGTGACAGTTTATGTAAATACTGCACGTATTAACACATGTGTAAAATCAATTGCATATATCGTAACATAGTCCACAGCGTATAAAACAGGAAAACGTAACAGTGCAGACACATATCACACACATTATATGTTGTTCTGTATTGTTCCATCCTTTTCTAACTCATGTGTGTATGTATGTGTTTTATTTCAAACAATAGGTTCATTCATTTGTAACAGAATAGTATTATATAGAAATAGTATTTATTATTTTATAGTTTAGAAACTAAATTCAGTTAGGAATTTTGGTTTTGATGGAAGTTACCTTTGAAAAAATACTTATCCCATCTGATGGTTTTTCGTGAAGGTTTCCAGAAAGAGATAGTTTAACCCCTACAAGTCAAGCAGAATACTTTCGTTTAATTTTTTTTTTCTAAATTTGTTTTGTTTTTGTCATACAGTTAGTGTTGAGTTTAGGGGCCAGAGACCAGGGAAATTTCTTTTATTTGAGTACCTATTTACGAAGCGTCATAATATGATGTCTTTAGCAAGTAATATCTCTAAAAGGACTTGTATAAAACCTGATAACCCAAAGTGATATATGTTTTTTTACATTCGGGTTTTATTTCCGATCAGCGGTCGGATCACGATTAATAAGAAATTGTACAATAATAAATTGTGTGTAAATAAACACACGAGCAAAAAAAAAAAAACTTCCCAATAAAAAATCAAAAAGTTATTCCTCTCCTCTTTTTTCTCTGTTTCACCTTTTGTTGTCATGCGCCCTGGCAGTAGTGGATTTACCAGCAGGCTGAGTAGACTGGAGCCTAGGGCGGCAGATTTTAGGGGCGATAAATTTGGGCCAAAAAGGGCGGCAAAATGTAGAATTTTTTTTTTGCTCGTCACTTACGTTTTTTAGAAAGACTTTCGAGGCGGCAAAATGTGGAATTTCTTTTTGGCTCCTCACGTATTTTAAGAAGGGCGGCCGATTTTAGGGGCGGCAAATATGGCAAAAAGGGCAGCAGAAATTTTTTTTAGCTGTTCAGGGGCGGCATTTTTTACTGAGCCTAGGAGCGGCACTTAGGGTAAATCCGCCACTGCGCCCTGGTGTGATTGTCCCATTTGCTCCATTGTAGTTACCATAGAATATATGTAGTTACGCTTCTGATAGGATTACTAAATAGAAATAAAATTTAAGTATAAAAGACTTTTTTTTGTTATAAGGATCGAGAAATGCAACAAGATCAGGTATATCCACTAAGTCATTTTCGAGGTCAAAACATCAGGGGCATCCATATTTCTTGTTTTTACTTTTTATTATGTACTCTATTAAAACCTTGAAAAGGTTTGCATTAACTTTACACCGGGGAAAAAAGGGACACCAGAGAAAAAATTGGTATACTTTTATCAATAATTAATAACGCATCAAATTTAGAAGTAATTCACGAATATTAACCTTTTTAAATTCATTTTAAAAAAAAAAAGATTACAAATTTAATTAATAACATATAAACTCCGTTTTTATTTACGACTTCCTTGCATCTTAAATAGTTTTCAGTCCGTTTAACAAGTTTTTGGATCCATCTTTGAGATTAAAATTTCCATTTTTGAAGCGCAAAAAATCATGGCGAGTGGTATCTTAAAGCGTTATTTTTTCTCCATACGCAACACAAATCTCGCCAACAGTTTCGGTGACCTTACATCTTGATTAAATGCGAAAAACAAATGGTGTAGGAAATGCTTACTTTTTCTACTTAACTTTCTATTTGAATGATGGAAAAATAAACAAAAATTTAAACATTACTATCTTACAGAGAATAATTAGTAGGGGAAATCTACCTAAAATGGGATACTTATTGTTAATAAAATGGGAAAACATCTGTAATTTCAATATTACTATATACACTATATTGTACACTATCGGACTAAAGTATGACTTTTAATCCTGAGTGTGAAGTTTGTTGCCAGAGGACCTGTAAACGCTTGAGGGAAACAGTTTACAGGAAGGATAAAAAATAAAAAAAATAAAAATAAAAAACAGTTTAGTCCCGTGACGTATATATTATTTTTTTTTTAATCCGGATAATTTAATACTATAAAAATTAAGAAAAAATTTACTTAAATCTCATTCAAATTGTATGAAGTAATAATGCATCAAATATACATACTTTGAATAAATCAACCAAATTGAACAATTGTTTGTCTTTATTTACAAGTTTGAATTGATTTATTATTTTAAATTACTTTGCAAGGTTATTTAATTTAAGTTAAATTTCGCTTGCTTATTGGTAATGCTTTGTAAATTCTGCTTGCTGATTATCTTAATAGCGGAAGCAAAAATGTTTTTAGTCCCTTGGAACTAAAAATGACATTTTACTCCGTAGTATGGGGGACTAGATTATGTATTTTAATCCCGGAATTGCAAAAAATTCTTTTAAATATATTTTCTTGTAAATAACAAAATATTTTACCAATAGGTACAATTTATCTTCAATACATTTTTGCATTTTTTTTTTAAAGGTATTTAATGTTAACTATAAAGAAAATAGGTAAAATTGATTATTGGAGACGAAATACTAGAAGGTAGTGAGAATTTTAATACTGGGAAGGTTTAATCTTAATCAGAATAAAAATGAGTATTAGGTTCAGTGACCTTAACCACCTCGAATGTTGTAAAAAATATTTTAAAAACAGAAAAAATCTATATGTTAGTCGAACTTTTCCCTTAGTTTTAAAACAATCTTCAATAATAATAATCATTGTGATTCAAATAATAATAGCCTTTCAAAATGATTATACATTATTATTTTTTTCATCCATGAATTAATCCGTAATATTTAAATTTTATTAAAAATGATATCTGTCCCATTTTTTTACTCGGCAGTTGACAGATAAAAAATGACAATTAACAATATCCCATAAAAACAATGTTAACAAAAGAATAATTGTTATTAAAATAACATAATTCATCATCCCGAAAAAAGGCACATTTGAATGGATGCGCACTGAAAAAAAAAAACGAAAAAAAAAAACAGGAGAGACGGGAAAGTAGGAAACCCAGAAAATGTTCGCTCGCTACGTTCCTTTCTTTCTATCTCTCAAATAATAAATGGTAACATTACTTTAACGGTATTAATATGTAAATTTAGATGAAAATAAATTAAAAATAACAATGACTCACGAGGCCCGACGAATAAATTTAAACATGAACATTTATCAAATGCAAAGATATTCAGAATGAGTCCTCGATGTAGCTCTCGGTGCCTTGTTGGTAGTATACAATGTACGTTCAGCCAGCTATCTCGTTAATATAAAAAATAAGGGGTAAAAAAAAAACGCGAGGGTAACCCTATCACCCCGTCATCATCATCATACTATAGTCGACGCTGACTACGTTTTTTTTTTTTACGAAGGGGGTGCTGTGTTCGGACTCTTTACTCACTCAATTCTATTGTTTGTCTCTGTTCAATATTTGTATTGTAATATTAGTGAACTTTTTTTATCGCCGCACTTTTTGTAATTAACAAAAGTTAAGAATATAAGTCGCTCGCTCTTCTTGGGATCAATATCTAACTCTTCTTTGCCGTCTCACGACCGTTCCGAGGGTGGATGCATGGACTTCACGGTGGTGGAGAGTTGTGTGCCCATGGGTAACTTTTCTCTCTTGTGTGTAGGGTTAACGGGGGATGAGATTACACTTTTTTTCTTTAAAAAGAATTTTAATCAAAATACATGTACTTCGTACAAAAAATATATTTTACTCGTTTATAAAAGCTCTTTTTAAAGTAAAAAAATTTTCTTTAAAATACTTTTTCGAGAAATTTTTTATGAAAATATAATTGTTTTCTTGTTAATAGGTAAGTATTTTAATTATGAAAAAAATTTAATTATCAGTTATCATTGATGGAATAGAAAATTATGAATAATTAAATTAATAAGTACTTTAATTTTTAAGTAAATTGATTGTAAGAAAAAAATTTTTCGAAAATTATTTTTACATTTTCAAATAAAGCCACCAATTTATTAGAGTGTACATAGAACTTCAAAAATAGAGTAAGTTTCTCTCTCAATTTTTTAAAAAGGTAGGTACACTAATTTATTTTAAGATACATTTTGATAAATCCAGATTTTCTGGCCCATCACCACAGTCAGTATGCTACTGGTTAAGATGTTAATTTCGTGATTTCATCACCAGAATAATAAAACTCAGTTGAGAAATTTGACTAAACTCATTTAGCATAACGTTCAAGTCCCTAACCAAGTGAGACGGACCACTAAGGTTTAATCTCTCTGTAATTCTTATTAAGGCTAGAGTAAATAAATTAAATTTATTAAATATAAAAATAAAAATTTTTGTAAAAACGAAACTCTAAATGTAAGAACAATCTTGCGAATAAAAAAGAGGACACTAATTCACAATTCTACGACGAAGATCTCCCTTCAAAAATGTACTAAAAAAGTTTCGCCCATTTATGTCTTGTGCGCTAATTTTACTTTTAAGTACAAAGTTTTCATAAAAAATCATTTATACAAATAAAGAATTATTACCTATGATATCTGACTGATCTCACAGCCATTAAAAAAAGTTGGATTCATAAGTACTGTCGGTATGCTAAGGGTTAAGTATATGTTTTATATTATAATCATTGCATCGTTATTTAATCATTAAAATTTAGTTTCTGATTCTCGTTTCTAAAATTTAATGGTATAATAAAAACATTTAATTTACACCGTATCAAGTTATATAGGATTTCGGTAGCTATAGTCTGAGAGATAACAAGTTAAAAATAAATTAATACCCCTGTCGTAGTATCCTGCATAACATAGCGAATTTCCGTTTACAAAAGTTAGTTTTTCTCAGAAACCAGTTTACATAGAATAAAATTTTAAAAACCTTTTCTATGTGATTTTTTTTCCTCTACCCAATAGTATAGAAAAAACTTTTGAATTTGGGAAAGTTTTGGCAAAAAAATAATTTTTTTCACGGAAAATGTCCAAAAAACCATGTTCCGGGTATCGAACGTCTAGCTAACGAACTTGTCCAATGCTTTAAAATATCCAACATTTTCACCAAATTTCGAATATTATTTTCGAGTTCTAGGGACCTCAAAATTTCTGTCACCGACTCGGCGGACTCAAGTCACACCATGACAGTGGCTGTAATAGCTGAATTTTTTCGATTCTAAAATTCGCTAAAAAACTAATAGGAAAGGTTTTGTAATTTTAATTAGAAACTTTTGTAGTCATATAATATATAAATTTTTTTTGCTAATGTTATGTATTCAATGAAAAAAATAAATATTATATCAAAGTCATACGCACATTTTTTTTATTTCATACTAAATGTATTTTAAAATATTGATTTAATTTTTTTTACCCCTTATATAAATTACTCTACCCATTTTAATTTCAGATACATAAATGGATTTTTTTTGTGATTTTTTTAGTTCAATATGTGACATTTCTGTTACCAATACAAATGTGATTAGATTAAATAATGGATGTATTACGTTACGAAGTGCATAAAGAGCTTATTATCAAACTGAAGAAACATTGGAGTCAGCTTTAAAAAGGTAAGTTATCTTAGTTTTTAAAAAGTTAATTAGAAATTTATAATGAATCTTCATTTCGCAAAAACGATTTTATTTCCGGTTATGTTTGCATAATTGTTAAAAATGTTAAACCTTTTCCGTCAGTTTATCAAAATAATAAAAACTTCTTAAAAAGTAATTTCCAAAAATTTTAAATTAAATGTGAAAAAAGAAACAATTTATACAAAAAAGGAATCATGTAATTTTTATTCAATAGAAGCAAATACCTACAGTTCCCGATCATTGAAATAAGACCAGCCAATAAGAAAATGTTTCATTTATCTAGTAAAAATAAAGGAATTAAAAATATCTTTAATTAACAATCACATAGTGATTGAAAAATTATCACACTCTATCGGCTGGGACTCGAACCTAGGATCTCTTGGTAACTAGCCAAGTGCCTTGTCCCCTAGGGCATGATCCTCTGTTCGAGAGCCACTCCGATCCAGTTCGATAATTTTTCAATCACTATAGGTGATTCTTATCAATTAACATATGGATTTGATCATACATACCAGAAAAATCGAGTGTTCAAGTTTCAGTTTAGCTGAACGTTAAGTGAGCCTATCAGTACACTGACGTATGTTTAAATATGAACAAAAGTTCGCCATACGAAGTAATGTTTCACAAGCATTCGATAATACTGAAAAATAAAATAAAATGAAAAATACTTTTATTAACTATTTACGTAAAAAATGTTTTGAAAATATCACTGTGCCCTAAAAAAATTCCAGTCAGTTTTTATCTAAAAAAAAATACCCCTGTCGCAGCATCCTGCATAACATAGCGAATTTCCATTTATAAAAATTAGTTTTTCTCGGAAACTAGTTGACATCGAAAAAAAGTTTAAAGTTTTTTTTATGTATTTTTTTCTCCTCTTTTAAATGGTGCAAAAAAATTTCGCAAAAATATTTGAATAAGTGGAAATTTTGGCAAATAACTAATTTTTTGCAAGAACAAAACCCATGTTCCTGGCATGCGACGTGTCTGGCTGACGAACTCATCCAAGGGTTTGTCCTAATTTTGGGAGAGGTTTCACCTTTTAAATGGTCATAACGATAGATAAAACGAAATAGGGGTCCGTTATTTTTGTCTGTACCACACGTATACAAAGTTCCATCGAAATTCTAAATGGACACCAGAAAACTTTTCCTTGTAAATTCAAAACCTTGTAAACCGAATTGTCTCCAAACAGAATCTTTTTTATATAAAATCTCTAAGCTAAAAATTTGATAGTAACCGCTAACGAAATATGCACGAAAATTAGTTTTGGTGATCTTTGATCTCACACAAAATTTTTAGCGACTTCCACCATGTAAAATTTCATATTAAAATCCAGCTTTCCGGGAATTTTTCTGTAACTGGCAGTTTTTTGTCTCATTAATTAACTATTGCAAATAGATAGCGATTTATTTATTATTTTCATTTCCCATAAAATTTTTATTATTTTATTCGGCAAAACATAAATTGACACAATATTCATTTTTGACGTACCTATCTCTTTCATTTTTCATTACAATTTCCAGCGTTTAAATAAAAATTGACAACGCTCAGTTGTTACCATGCTTCAACTGCCAACTTTAGCCCATTTCACTTAGTAATCTTCCATTTCTTGCCAGAAGAAATACGTATTAAGGTTACAGCTCCATTTATTTTCCCAATACATATTAGGGATAAATCATTCAATATTAAAGTATTTTCAAATATGTACTTAGAATTTATTAGTGATTCTAATTTAATTACTAGGAACTGTATATTATATTTTCTTTTCGATGTATCAGTAGATATATACTTACTATTAGAAACAGTAAAGAACATTTTTCGGAAATAAAATAAGAAATAATCGCTGCCTTTTTTCTGTACTTGTACTACAATATAAATTCAAGTGTGTCCTAATCTAATAACAACAAATATTAAGTACAGTTTGGAAAACGGAGGGAGGTACTGTAAATGTAGAAATGCAGTGTGCGACGTTTACCATACAAACGAATAAATATAATCTTATTTTTGAAAACTGAAAATGACTCATTTCAAAAATAAAATTTTGTCACATATAAAACTTCTACTATCCTTTTTCAATATATTAGATAGTAGATCTTGTAAGAGATAGTTATATTACGAGTTTGTCCAAAACATAAATTTATGTGAATGAGTCATTTGAAGTTGTCGTTCTTTTCACGTTATGACAAAATGTTTGGTGGGAGGCTTTAAATTACCGCGTATTCAAATTCCAAGTATCATCCTATCTTTCTTAACCTGTACATATGTAAATTAAAAATCACGAAGTGATTGAAAAAATTATCAAATTGGATCGGCTGGGAAACAAACCCAGGATCTCCCGGTAACTAGCCAGGTGTCTTGCCACTAGACCAACGATCCTCTGTTCGACAGCCGCCGCAATTCGACAATCATTCAACCACTTATGTGTATTGGTACTCTCTCTAATGCGAAAAACAGTTACTATTTTCAATTTCCAAATATTATTGAGTGCCTGTGAAACATTACTACGTATGACGAACTTTTGTTCGCATTTAAACATACGCAGTATTCCTATGTTCATTTATCGTTCAGGTAAACTGAAACTTTAGATAATTTTTTCAATCACTTTGTGATTTTTAATTTACATTTGGATTCTGGTCATACTAACCAAAGAAATCGGAGTGCTTTAAGTTTCAGTTTAGCTGAACGACAAGTGAACGTATGAATACTGCGTATGTTTAAATGCGAACAAAAGTTCGCCATACGTAGTAATGTTTCACAAGCACTCGATACCTAATATTTGAAAATTGAAAACTGTACATAATTATGTGTTTCCATGTAAGTAGTCTTTTTCAATCTATTACAATACATAGAGGAAAATTTCAAATTGACACATTACTTTATTTTCAAATAACTTTCTATTGATGTACATAAATTCAGGGTCGGATCTACTACAGGGATTATTCAGGTAAAATTGGGGATAAAATTAGAAATTGGATGAATATGTTTTGGTATTTCAAAATTTTTAGTAACATATGTAAAAACTACACAAAAAATACTAGTTTATCTGTTTTCGTTCATAGTCGTACCTTAAGCCATAACTTTTTTCCGGTTATTACAGTGGTATTTACCCCTTAAATGAATGCGCAACGCTTGACATGTTTACGTCATATAACGTGTCTAGCTTTCGAAGTGTCGATAGTGACTGAAAAATATATTATACTATTTACGCACTTTATTCACATCATTTCTAATATATATTTAAATTAATACACTACAGAATATTTGTATACACTTACTTTATCGTTTAACTCTTTGCACTCAAGCAAAAAAAAAGTGAGTTGTAAATAGGCTGGTAAGACATGTAGCACATGACAACGACCGACGTTCTTTTTTTGACGGATTCTTTTAACGTTCTAACCTTGTTTCTCCAAAGTTGAATACTAAATGCGCTAAATACGTCCTCAATGCTGTTTTTATTAGTTTTTAATTTTAAAAAAATAATTCAACGTGATTTTGTATTATTTTATTTACTATTTTTCTAATAAATGAATGTGTTTGCAGTTATTAAATAAAATATTCATGTAATGTGAAGTATGAGCAGTCATTACAGTTCAACATTCAGTGTGTCATGTGGTACATGTCTTATGATCCAACAGTCAAAACACCATTAAATATGGTAGAGTTAATGGACAAACCATCTTGTCATGCTATACATGTCTTATAAGCGCAAAGGGTTAATATCTGAACACACTTGAATTTGTAGTGTATGCCGAAAATAGAAGAAAAGCATAGATACAAATGTACGATATTTATTTTTAAGTTCAATTCATACATCTCTACATACATTGTGAATAAAGATTGATGCGGGTGGAAAGGGGTGGTAATGGTCCTATAAGGTTACCTCATTTCTTTTTTATATGTATTTGCTTATTTGAGTATGTATTTGATTGTATATGTATCTAACCTATATGAATGTATGTATGTAAGTACGGGTACAATGTACGTCAAAAGAACGACTTTTTTATGTGATAAAATAGTATTCATGTATCACCATATCGAGCATAATATGTGTATATGTGTATATGTATGTGCTATAGATGTCAATATTTGAAAGCATACTGAATATTATTAAAACATATTTATTTGTATAGGGTGTTCTTTTGAAAATACTGAATTAAAAGTAGATTCTAGAAGCTAAAACAATATAAGAATCAAAAATAAACTCTGAAGAAATGATATTTCAAATAAAACCACTAGACAAATAATAAACTAGCTATATAGCTTATATATATATATATATATATATATATATATATATATATATATATATATATAAGTCTTATACGACTGACAGCCGTCTTGCCACTCGTAAACACCAAAGTTGACATCGCCATAAAGCTAGCCGCCCCCCCCCCCAGGAAAAAAATCGTCTAACAAAATATTTAAAAACTTCAGTTAAATATTTATGGTTTATATTTGCATGGTAATCTAAATTTAAAACAGGTTATCATATTCATACATCATTATTATAATGCTGGTGGGGACGCTGGTAATGTTAAGAAAGTTTTTGTCATTTTTCTATTCAGTTACATAACAAAGTATATAATATTCAATAAACAATGGAAGCGCTGTGTATAACGTTTTTTTAACGTTATTAACAGCGCTCCCTTGGTTTAAAAAATTTTCTTAAAATTTTCATTTTATAAAATTCTTGTCTGCATAGTCGAAGAACACCTAATTTACACCTAATTCTTCATACGTTAAATCACCCGAACACTCTTTTTTACCTATGGGACGGGTAGGTTTACATGCTGTAACCATTTCCTTTTATTTTTCATGTTTTCTCGAAAACGGTAAGAACATCTAATTTTTTATTAGTACACCTAAATAACACTTAAAATACACCAATTTTTTATCTAGTGGTTTTTTGGGATTTTGCAAATTTTTTTGGAGGGTACGGCTGCTTTATGGAGGTAAAGTTGACGGGTCCTATGGGTGTCGTCGATAGTCAGGTATCTCTCAGCTGCTGCAGACACCATCGTCTTGTTCCAGGATTTTCTAGAATGCCCTCGCCTATTAGTTCCTGGTTAAACCCATGTATCCACCGATTTTGATCCATCCGCAACATGTGTTCCAACCATTTCAGGCTTCTTTTTTCAGTTATTTCCAGCACACTCTCTTCTGCCTTCAAGATGGTCCTGATTCGGCCATTTCTCACACGATCTAGTCTGGACACTCTTGCACTACGTCTAAGGTAGTCCATTTCGGTGGCTTCTAGCTTTGCTACTTGTTTAAGCGTACAGATCTCACATCCATATAACATGGCTGATTCCACCATTGCTTTGCCAATTCTCTGCTTTTGAGGTAACTTCGTGGTCGCACAACTCCTGATCTGGTTACCCAAACCTCTAAGAATTTGAAGCCATCGGCTTCTTTTAGCTGGACATTATCGTCAATTACAACGTCAGAAGAATCAGAGCTGTTACAGAAGAACACAAGACACAACTAATACACAAGGCACTAGTAATTTCCTGGATGAGTAATACATTTCAAATTTTGTTTAAATTGTTTGGTGAGTGAAAATAAAACATTCTATATAATGCATTTATGATATATTTTGTATTTTTATTTTGATAATAAAGAGAAAAGAAAGGTTTTTCATTTTTATAAAAAAAACTACCATCCAATTGATGTTTTGGCATAAAAAGGTTGAATCATTTCTGTTTACATCAACTGATTCAAACAGTTATCTTATACATTCACATGTGTCTATCTTTACATTTGTATAAAAAGGAAAAAGGAGATGTCCCATTCGCATGAAACTATTTATAACTAACTTATCTATATCAGTCTGTTCCTTTTTTTGGTTTGATGCGACTTGTGCAAGATATGAATTGATGGGAATGAGCAAAATATATGACACAGTTTATTTTGACAATAGTTTCTTAAAAATGACATGTGTATCATATCTAATTTTCGTAAAATGAATATATTTTTCCAGCTTTCTTTTATGTTGTTTACTTTTTGAATAAATAATGCATACATACATACATATATGTATAGGTATACCATATGCGAATGGAAATTATATGTGTCTACTATGAGGGATAAATGGTGACTGAGGTTTTACATAGGTTATGGCTATATCCTACCGGGACTAGTAAGACGTTTCTTATTCGGATCAAAAGAGAGTCAATAAGGTAGTCAATGTGGAATCTTATTTTTTGATACTGTACACTGACTTGGTCGAGCTTCGCCTATAATTAGCCGTTTAAGTTACACTGATTGTGAGTAGTTCAATTTATTAGCTGCTATGAGTTTCATCAAAACTGTTTTCCATTTTCTATAGGTACATATGTTAACTACGTTATTGTACGTAAATCATTTCAGAAGCAAGCAAATATTTTTTATTACATTTTCAAATGAAAATAATTTTAATTTCTTGTTGAAAATAGGAGATTTAATTCCTTAAGAGAAAGCATTTTACAAGTGTTAAAAAGTTCGATGAAATGCGAGTCTAACTCGTACCTCAAGATTTCCGTACAAAATTAAAAGTAAACCCAATTAGTGTAAAGCTGCCTCATTAGATGAATTACGCCGAAACATTAGACGCGTAGAATAATGTCTTCAGACTTTCCAAAGCCTACGTCCATTTAGTTTAGAAGCTATAGCCAGACAACTAATAATACTAAAAATGTTTTTCTTCCAAAACTTCTTACTGGTAAGAACTATGTTAATTTTATCTTCACATTCTGATTTAAATATTTTTTAAGAATTTTGTTATAATTACCATATACCATATATCTATATTCGTAGATGATCTCGAGAACATAAGAAAACTGTATTTTAAAACACGACACAAAACAAAAGGACACATTTACGCTCCTTTCACATTGTACGGTTTTCGCCGTACGGTAAAAAACCGTACGACTTTTTGCCGTGATATTGTTGCTTTCACATTGTACGGTTTTTTGCCGTTGTAAACTGAATATCTTCATTTGATTTGTAACATCAAGTGTGATTATAAAGTTAATTCTATAAATCAAAGGAAATAGAAAGTAGGAGTATTTATTATCACACCCTTTGAAGACCTGAAAAATGACGAAAATAAGTTTTTCAACTATTTTCGGATGTTTACAGACTCCTTTGATTAATTTCTTGGCGAACTTAACATCAAAACACATAATTTCGAAATTACATACAATCTATTAAAATACTGGTTATCACATCCAAGATTAGTTTCATCCATTTCACAAATAAAATTAATAATTAACATGAAGCTCTACAAAATATTGTTAATCCCGTACGTTAAAAAACCGTCTAATGTGAAAGCATCCATTTAATTACATACATTACTAAGTTAAAAACGCCGTACGGTAACCGTCAAGTCCAGTGGCAAGAGACGGCTGCTACACGGCACGGCAACGGCATTTTGCCGTGACCGTGTAATGTGAAAGGTCCAATGCTTTTCTTCACTCCACTAACAAAATGCGACCGTACGGTTTTTTGCCGTACGGCGAAAACTGCGCAATGTGAAAGGAGCGTTAAACTTAACTTTCATATTAAAATCTTAAAAACCTCATATTGAATTTCTGTGTTCAACACAGGTAATTTATAGCACAGTTTGATGTCAAACTCTGCTTAACCCAAAAACCTGGTTACACAAATATATATTATATAACCCATTCTTCTTTTGACAATAAAGTTTCAAAATCATTCCATCAGGTTTACGTCACTATGCCAAAAAAAGAAAAAAATAGCAAACATATTATAAAATCTTCACCCATTCAAAATTACCAAAACAAAAAATCTAAATTACATTTTAAAAAAAAATTATTGCCTCCACACTCCACAGGCATCCAGACGAATACTACATATAATTTATTAACTGATTCTATTAGCAGTATTTTATATGATCTGATATAAAACATTAATAAAGAACCCTCTCATTCGGGCCGACTGCCAGCAACCACCAAGACATCATCAACCAACCCATATACGCGTATAGATATGTGGATATGTGACATACGGTATTTATATTTTTTTACAATAAAAGTATGAATGTAGGCCAAGTTTGCAGTTTCCTGGAGATTGCGAGGCGAAGTCGGTAGTGTAACATATGTGTGCAATTTATATAATAAGTTATCTATAATATAATATATGGTGCCACAAAATATTAAGAATTCACAATCTGGACAAGAGTTGTCTAACTTTTTATCTAACATAGGTAAGTAAAAGTATATCAGACACCGCACAGTGGTTCAATTTGGTCCAAAATGGCGGGCAGAGATAAAAAAATTAGTTTTATTGAAATAAAAAATGGTATACATATAAAGGTCTTCAAGGTCGCTGATTATGAATTTGATATTATTTTTTTGAAAATTCAAAACGGCGGACAAAAATAAAAAATTAGTTTTATTGGAACAAAAAATGGTATATAAAGGTTTTCAAGGTCGCTGATTATGAATATGGAGTGAGACAAGAAAAAACTGAAATTGGTGTAAAAAACAAAGGTAAAAGAGTTTTGTTTTTTAAAATAATCTACATACTTCATACTTTGTTGCTAAAAAAAGCAAACCATCCAACTCGATTAAACTCATAACTAATTATTATAACTAAACACAATAGCAATGCAATATTTCTCTGTAATAAGTACACCCTATAGAAATATTAAATTACTCTTTACCACATATCCATAATGATTACTCACCTTCATTTTCGACTTCCATCACTTTTGATTTCAAAAACACACTTGCAAACAAAAATTATTAATGGACAACTAGAAGATGCGTGCGAGGCAGGTGCTCAATTAGCAGTGCTTGACATTCCCTTATCTGGTAATGCAGACAGTATAATGTGGACATGAATGAATGTCTAATTTAAAAGTAAAATGAGGTCGAAATTGATGGACTCAATTGTATAGGATTCAAATTAAACACCTGGGCCAGTCTTTATAAAATTTCATGAAAATTCCAAAGTCCAAATTAAAAAGGAAATCGTGACAAAATTTTGCTCAAATAGTATTGAGGTCTCCAAAAAAGATGAATGTAAGATTAAAATGGTTCTCCAAGGCTTTGGTGCCCTAAGAGGGTTTAAAATAGAAACACTTCTAAAACTATTAGTATGGGTATCTACATAGAGATCTTGCGGTGTGCAAATTAGTCATGCGCTATTAAAATATGAGGATGGTTACTTTAGAGTCGTTTGGCGAGTACAGTCAAGAATTACAAATAATTGATTTTGTACAAAGTGTTGAAATAGGTATCTAGTTTAAAAATAATTTCATCCATAATTCAGATAATTTTACGCAGGTGAAACCCCTGACCACAACTAGTTTTTGATAAAATTAATATCCTATTACTAAGAAAAAATTCAAGTTTCAAACTACTCCTAAAGTGATTTCCCGATCCTGGCGGGATCAATTTTTACTCTGACCCATTTTCATGCTCGTATAAAAATTATATATTGCTATCTGTTTCGTCCACTTCCGAGCATTTTCAAAAAATTAACTCGTTTCCGTTGGCATCCCGACGATATTTTTATTCCAGATTCAACTTCGATGTTTTTATAAGCAAAAGACTAAAATTGTACCTTTCTAAAATTCCATCTTTAAATATACACATGAAATGACCTAAATAATGTGTAACTTAAAAAAGTTAAAAGCACATCTTTGTGTCGTCGTCAAAATTTAAAATTCAGGAATTAATCTGTAGAAACTCTATGTTGTTAAATACAGGTTTCCTCTTCGTTTTTAAGAAAGGCAAAAAATCTGATCGAAGACGATCAATTTCTAAATTTAGATTGCATTTCCAAAGTAAATTTTTATATTTTTATAACAATAAAATTTGCAAGTTAATTCTAATCTGTTTTGTTCCATTTGAGCTGTAAACTCACCTAGCAGAGTAAGTCTTCTTTATACTACTACTTTCGTTGCTAGGTGTAGATGTACTCTTTTTATTCTTAGTGACTATCGCTATATTTCTATTTTGTAGTCGGTACATAATTTAACTTTTTTCTTTTTGTGAATTCTTCACAGTACGTTAATAAACAATATAAATAATATAAAAATTTATTATAATCTTATTATGGTTGATAGCCTGTGATCATTAACTTCACCTTTTTCTTCGTATTTTCTTAGATTATGTGAAACTTAAAGAACACTAACTTAAGGCAGTGTTTCCCAAATATTTTTCCTCGCGAAACACTTTTTAAGATTTAAAATTTATACAAAACACTAGTTCAATACGGTCGACAGTCGATGAACAAAAAAAAAATGCTGTTTACGAAGCTTAAACTTTTACGTATGGAGGGTAGATATCAGGAGCACCATCTCTGTATCAAAAATGTCCATAGAAAGGCGTAAATAGTGGCGGCGCTACTGTAGCAAAAGGGTAAATTTAGAGAAGTAAACAAGAAAAGAAAAACATCCGTGTTGTTATGTAATTATTTTTTTTTTTATTATAAATGTTACATATTATAATTGTTTTATTATTTTAAAAATATTTATAAAACTCAAAACAAAAGAATCACTAACAGTATTAAAAGTTCATGTAATTATGAATCACTTTTAAAGTTTTTCACAGCGAGTTTTTTGTAGGTTATTAAACAACACACTTCACTCCGTCGACAACTACAAAGTTCATTGCATACTCTTTTGCTACTCAGCGCTATTCTGGCAAATTTTTGAACTGTTACTTAGTACTTAAAACGGGACACTTTTTGAACTATTTTTCTATTGTTTTCCGGCGAAGATAATCCTCCTGATATCTACCCTCCATACTTTTACGTGAATAAAATTAGGTTACTTCTCAAAAATAAAAATAATAAAAGTACCGGGCCGGGTAAGAATTTTTGACAATGTACTGGCCCGATCTACAGAACCCCTTAACATCTCCGGCACCTTACAAGTAGAAATTCCGAAACTGGAGTACAAAATAGTAGGTACAAATTAGATACTAAATGGTAATATAGTTTTCATGTCGAATTTCTGTCATGGCTGGGCGAGCGACGCGCTTTTACTGCCTTGATCTACGGAATCCTTCTAATATTTCTGTTACCTTATGAGTACAAATTCTGAAACTGGAGTTCAAAATAGTACAAATTAGATACTAAATCGTAATATAGTTTCCATGTGGAATTTCCGTTATGGCTGGGCTAAGGACATGCATCTTACTAATTAGTCAAGTACCATAGAAAAATTACTTTATATTTTTATACCTAATTAGTGCGATCAAAGGCCCGGTATTTTATCGAAAACTTGTAACTTGTCGAATTAAAAAATCTGTTTCCATATAAAATTGAACTTTTCCTTGAACCTAAAAGCATAAAGTTATATACAAACTTAAATTGACCTAATCACATCAGATTTGTAACTTTTAAAAAGTACAATTCACAACTTGATTAAAAACTAGTAGATAACTAAATAAGAGAAAATTATTAGTATTTAAATGGAAGAAACATGAGTAATCTCTCTTAATTTACGCAATATAATTGGGCTCAATTATTTCCGGTATCAATGGCATAATAATATGTGTGCTAACCTGACAGATAAGTAATTCTTACATATTAAAACCATAAATTCGTAGCTGCCGTTTCTAAAATTTTTGTAGTTTATTTATTAGGGATCTTAAAATCTAGACTAGAATTTTTCCACATTTAAAATCAAATTTATTTATAGTCAGAGTTGTGCTATGTGATGTAAAAAACCAGTTTTTTACATTTTTATGTAAAAAATTGTAAAATACGTAAAAAACTGTAAAAAACCGTAAAAAATTGTAAAAAATGTAAAATACTTAAATCATTTGTCATTTCATCGACAAACAATTTATTTTGACGGTTATTACTTGTTTATAAGTTCACATGAAAAAATGTGTAAACAAAATGTCGACACAAAATGATTTTCTGCTGGTGGAAGGCCAACTATAAAGCTTAAATTAAAGTTTTGACAGATCAAAAAAACTACTACATATTTATCTCTCTTTAAATTATAATAACAATAAAATCACTGATGATAATGATGATGAAGAGGATTGATACCTTTAATAAAATTTAACTGAATAAATAAAAATCTGTTTAATATTGAATTATTAAAGAAACTATTCTATCAAAACTAACCTTTCTTTTTCCTGTTTGTCCCCATTTATATTTTTGATTTTCAAATTACTTAATTATTAAGTTTTACTTTGCAAATATAGCAAATACTTCAATAGCAAATATGGAATACCATCAGTAACGCTTACATGTCCATTAAATTTAAAAAATCTATTTTTTTACATTTTTTACATTTTTTAGTTGTTCTTATCAAAACAAGTATGTGTAAATTACAAAGTTTTTTACATGTAAAAAACTATAGTATGTAATTTACCCGAAGTAAATTACACGCACAACTCTGGTCGTGATAGATTTTGATATAACAATTACCCATATCAATAATATCGATAACAATTTTAACAACGTAATATACTAACGCAGCGCAATTAGTACTGATCACCAAATATAACTGACCACCAAATTAAAATGAAACAAATCCATTCCAGATTTATTACGTTAGACAGACAAAATAATACTTTTTGTATATATAGAGAACACTCTTTTTAACGAAACTGTTTATAACTGTTGGCTTGTTTTCAATAAAAGTCAATAGCTCTTTTTAACGAAGTGGCTCATTTTTAGTAATGTCTGGTTTAATTTACTGTAGTTAATATTAGTTACACTATAAGTATCAACAATTTCAATAAGTACCTAATTGTTTAAAATTTCGGGAGCCAATGTAGGGTTACGTGATCCATTCCAAAAACACAGTGAACTAAATTGGTGTAAATGGATATTAAGAATATAATATGTAGAATTGCCGCTATATCTAACTTTGATTGTTTTAGTATTCATTTAAGGAAACAAATAAAAAAAAATTAAAAAAAAGTCAAAACACCCGGCTGCGTAAAAAGCGAACTAAACGATGGAAACAAGATAAAATGCAAAAAAGAAAAGTTAAAGCGAAATGTCTGACGCCTCTAGTGATGAGCAAAATTAGTCTTGGTCTTGCAGTCTTGTCTTGGTTTTGCATTTTTTGCAAGACCAAGACTATGTATACCAAGAGCAAGACCAAGACTATAAGTATGGCTGCAAGACCAATACCAAGACTCAAGTGAGCAAGACGAAGATAAAAGCAAGAAACAAGAAAGACTCTTGCTAAACTATTTAAATAGTTTGAAAGTATAATTAATACTGTAAAGAGAGACAATTCTGATTTTAGAAGGAAAAAATTCGCTAATGAAAAGATGCAAGAAATTGCAAGATTTTTTAGCAATACTAAGACCAAGACAAAGACCAAGACTGCATTTTGCAAGACCAAGACCAAGACTCAAACTGCTCTAGCAAGACCAAGATTCTTAATGCAAGAACAAGACCAAGACCAAGACTGCCAAGTCTTGGTCTTGGTCTTGCATTTGCTCATAACTAGACGCCTCCGACTGATTTACTTTTTTAATCTTGATGTACCCAAAAGAACTGATATTTTTAATATTAGCTTTCGAAGTCATTGAAGGTTGACTAGTACCCACTATGTCGTCATCGACTCCACGCGGACGAATTTTTGGACAAAAGCTAGTTTATCCCCTATTTTATCCACTTAGGAGAAAAATTTTCAAAGGTCTCTTCTTGGTGCTCATTTGCATTACATAAGGAAACCCTGTGAAAAATTTCACGTTTTTAAATCCCGCGGTTTTCTACATAAATTTCCATCCCTTATTTTACCCCCCTAAAATATGAATTTCTGAAAATCCCTTTTTAGTGCTCACTTGCGTTACATAAGGAACCCTTGCGTCAGTTTTTTATGTAAAATTTTCATCCCGTATTTTACCCAGTTAAGGAATGTATCCTCTAACACTCTCAAGATACATTATCCGTCAACATCTCCATTATCAAAAATTACTAAGCCTTTTAGGCTGCAGGCTGCACCACAGACACAGCAATACTTACATACATTCATGCAACCCAAAGATGTAACCTTCCTTCTGGAATAGTAACCTTCCTTCTTGGAAAGAGTTTTCACAATCAAATTCTCAATAAATGCGAAGTAGTAGTAAAATTTTAAGTCGCACCTAAGATAAATCAGCTATTAAAATAGACTCAGCTTCAATTGGTAAATTATTGAGAACCTTTTAAAACAAGATTAAATACCCCTGTCGCAGCATTCTGCATAACATAGCGAATATCCGTTTAAAAAAATTAGTTTTTTTCGGATAGTAAATGAGAAAAATATCATAAAAACTGCAGAAACAAAAGAGTTGATTTGGTATGTGCATGTACAAAGAATGGGGGAACATCGTTTGCCCAATTTAATATCTAAATGGACACCCACAGAAAGGCACAAGAGAGGCCGACCTCGAAAAAGTTGGAGTGAAGGGGTCGAAGACGCAATCAGTGGCAACATCGAGAAGTGTGGAAAACTGGTCGCGGATCAGTGGCAACATCGAGAAGTGTGGAAAATGGGAGCCGAAAGACGACGACAGTCGTTATGAAGCGATATATATATATATATATATATATATATATATATATATATATATATATATATATATATATATAGTTTTTCTCGGAAACTAGTTGAATAATAGTTTAAACATCTTTTTTGTATGATTTTCTCTTCTCGTTTCAATGGTGTAAAAAAATGTCGCAAAAATTTTTGAATAAAGGGACATTTTGACAAAAAAATTAATTTTTCTCACGAAAATTGCCAAAAAAACCGTGTTTCGGGGGTCGGACGTGTCTGGTTAAGAAACTCGTCCAACGGTTTGGGACTTCCAATATTTCCACCAAATTTCGTAAAAGTAGTACGTTTCTTTCGAGAGTTATCGTGCGGGCACACACACACACACATATTGAATGTTATTATTAGTGAATATTATTTTCGGTTTCTAGGGACCTAAAAACAAATTTTTGCCAGAGTCCCGGGTTCAAGAGGTCGCGTTATGACAGTGGCTGTAACAGCTGAACTCCATTCTGAAAATTCGCTA
The DNA here is from genome assembly GCA_035578155.1 of Brachynemurus nebulosus. Classification (NCBI taxonomy): domain Eukaryota; kingdom Metazoa; phylum Arthropoda; class Insecta; order Neuroptera; family Myrmeleontidae; genus Brachynemurus; species Brachynemurus nebulosus. The sequence continues at coordinate 25,256,017 of JAPWDM010000001.1, forward strand.
AAAAACATTTAGAAAATGTACGAATGCACTCACACAAAATAAACTCTAATAAAGTGCGTTTTTCATAAAGTAAAATTATTTTTTAATTTCGTTTTAAAAATGAGTTTTTACAAAATAACGCTCGCAGCTATAGATAAAAACTTCTTGTTTAACTTGCGAGAGTAACTTGCGAAAGAAAACTTGCAGAAAGTATAAAACATGTGTACACGTCTGTGCAAGTAGTGTCTGCAAAAACTTCCGCAAGTGACTTGCCAGTGCAGATAGACCATTACGAAAGAAGTTACTCAATCCTTTAAGTTTCATTATAGGAAACTTTCACTGTATATGTACATTTGTCTGTCATCCCTTTCATTGAATACATTCAACAATACATATACACACGTACATATAAATACGTACATATAGCAAGCAGTATACTTAGCGGTGGCGCTGACTGACTCGTTCGCTGGCCCCCTGACGCGGGTATGGGTACGGGTGTGAAAGATACTCACTCACATACATAGATGTTTAGGGTAGCAAAGAGTTAATATTGATCCGTTTTTTTATTTGAGTCACCCCCACGATTTTTTTTTCACCCTCGCGTTTTTTTTTTATCCCCGGATGAATGTTTCTATAGCAACTGTGTACAGCAGGTGCCAGGGAACACGCAACACTGTGTATACCATTGCGTTCGTTGTCGTTCATTCTCCTGATGATGATGATTCCTTCGTCTTTTCCTCGTCCTGTCCGTTTTCTTTTTCATCTTACATTATTTATCATTACTACGTATACATACACACACACACACACACACACATTCATATACATACATGCACGTGGCTGCGTGTGTGTGCGTGTGTACGTTAATGTTCTTCTTCTTGGAGTAGATTGTCTACGTTATGTTGAGTAATAAAAATTAAGAAAATTCGCAAAGGATGAAACACATAAAAATATAATTTGAATATTTATTGCACATTGCTTGGAATTTCTATTCAAAATCTCTTAAATTGTACAATTGTACAAGAGTAGTTTTAAGTCACTGATTAATCCAATTTTTAGTCGAATTTTTCAACTGGAAAAATTAGACTTATACAGCCTATATACGATAAGAACGGCGAGAGGCGAGAGTAGGGGCGCTATCCGTTTTCGGATCCGAAGAATACGATTATGTAGAAAAAAATGTCTGATATATATATATATATATATATATATATATATACCCGCTACCTTTTAATATGTGTATGGCCCCCCTATGGAAGTTATGAACTGAAATTTGGTAATTGAGGCTCATTCCGATGCACAACAATACTATTAAAGTCTGGTCAAATTTTGGATCGTACCCAACCTTTAAGGGGGTGATGGGGGGCAACAACACGATAAAACTTTTCCAGATCTCAAATTTGGGTACTTTTGGCCCCTGAAAAATATATTTAAGAAAAAAAGAAATATAAATAATATTTTTTTTTAATTCTTTATACAATAGTTAACAATATCCTTAATAGAGATTTAAAAAAATTTTGTTGCTTATACCTGGTTTTTAATTATTGTTAATTTCGCGCCCTCACAAGTATGCGTCCCTTACCTTTAAGTATTTTTTCAACCGGACAATTTTTTTTTTTATATTCTTTATTGAAATACAAATAAAAAAGGTCCTGTGACTTTTCACGATCAAGTAAATATTTTTAGAGATATGAATTTTTAATGGTTCAAGATTTTTCGAACCGGCACCAGTACCTCCTGTACTATAAAGTTAATGTTTATTTATAAAGTATTAATTTTGGATTTTTATTTATAAAATAGAAATTTTGAATTTTTTTGGGAAGAAAAAATACCTTCATAAAGGCCTTCCAGTTTACTATCTAAGTTCCTTTTTTAATATTTAAAAATAAAACACAAAGGCAATTGGCGGATAATCATGGGTAGGAATGCCCTTGTACGAATTGTGTTTTCCCGCTAACTGCTATTGGCACCAAATCGAAATTTACTGAGATTCAGCCCTTAAAAACTTAAAACCTTTTTTTAAAGTCCCGATCAACCGGACACTCATAATCAGTTTTGAAACCACCAAAATGACAAATCGCTTGTAGACTTTCAATTACATTTCGCTTGTAGACATTCAATACCGAAGATGAAAGAAAAAATTTACGCTCACGGCGTTTTTTTATTATAATTTAAGTAATTATGGTGACCATATTCCCTAGATACAAGAAAACGACATTGGGGATGATGAAAAGCGGGACAGAAACTGTACTCATAGGACCACACGACCGAAGTGAAAAATTCTATGGCAATCTCGTACGTTTTTTTTTTAATCGTGTCATTCAATAACTAATTACCCTCGTTACGATTATCAATTACCTCTAGTTAATTAACATTTTATTTTAAATATATTACAAATATCTATTTCAAAAATAAATGAAGCCAAACGACTGATTTCGTACTGTGTTTCCCTTTATCAAATTTACTACACCTCAGTAATTCTGACAACTCTCGCATCACTATAAAATGTACTCCGACTATTTACAATATAATATAATACACAAATAAAAAAATAACATATGTGTATCTATAAAAATGTATGTGTGTAAATTTAACCTAATTTTTATATTTAAAAAAAATAATGAATACATAATTTTTTTCTGTTATCCTGAAAAACGAAATAATACGTACCTAATTTTAAAGATGTATTTGGAGCAGAAAAATAAACATGTTAAAATTGTATTCAAATATCTATTCAGACAGAAGGAAAAAGTTATGCAAATGTGTTAAACGTAAGTATGTAGGATTAAAACAGAGTTACAATCTTTGAACAAAATAACTCCATATACATATTTTTTATTGCTACCAGCTACTACTAATAAGAGAGTTATAAGTCTGATTTTATTAGCTCAACGGAGGGTCATTTTCCACCATTTGAGTACTTTAAATTTTAAAGGGGGTCTTTTCACAAAAATCTAATTAATGTACCTACATTAATAATAAATCTATCCCAGGTTATTTACTGCAGCCCACCATTTGAGTTACAATAAAAAAATCACACCTGGATGCTTCTTACAAGTTTTGTTGTTGTTATAGAAAAATTGTAATGCAGACGATTTTATTTGATACAATAATTAATAATAGTATATTATTCAACAAGTTGGTAATGATAGCTAGTACTCACGAATATGAAATTGCGACATGAGCCGAGTGTACGAGGCGAGTGTCGTAATGCATCTGAGTGAGTAATAGCCATTGCAAACGAGTAGAATACGATATTTTTTCTACTATTTTTTTCCTTTTTGATTTAAATAAAATTGAATATAAATTTTAAATCAAAAGAATACAATTTTTAGTCTGTCTCTAATTTCATTAAATGTTTATATATGTACAAATGATGAAAACAAAATACAAACTGCTTTGTTTACTTAAACGTTACTACGCAACATATATGAAATTAAAACTTATAGATATATTATTCACAAAACAATCGCAAACCTATTGAATAATGGTTAATACGGTGATTTCATTGGTCGAAAAGTATTGAGTAATGATCATTCCTCCACACCTTTATTAACGAACATGTAATGAATGTGTTCTTCAACAGGAGTAGAAAAAATAAATTATTTAAGCAGTTATCATACAATTATTTTGAAAAATAAACAGTAAGGTTAGTTAAAACTCTTAGATGCACAATGCAACTGTCCACACATCTACAATTTACTCTCTGGAAGATTCGCCTTTAGTGCCCTTTGTGCCGTTACGCAGGAAGTAAACTAAGTGAATTACGTTTCGACACGCGGGCACAAACAAGCGTGCGTCAGAGTGAATAAATGAATACGACTGATTGACTAACTGGCTACGCTGGTCGCCAGAACAAATGAATCCATCGCTTTTCTTCACTTATTAAAGAAGAAAGGACAAATAAAGCTTGATATTTCGGGCGTATTTTAAGAAATCGAGACAAAATTGGTATCATGTTGGGACGCGGAACTCCGCCATCGAAATCGGGAGTGTCCTAGGAGAATCGAGGTGGGTGGTAACTGGTAACCCTGAATTAAGACTACAGTACTCCATGACGTTAAAATACAAAGATACGTAAGAAATTAGATAGGTTCCTAGAGGTTTTAATTTTAGTTAATTAACAGTAACTAAAGTTGGTCTGACGTCATTAGCCAATGAAGCAAAATTAGACGTACGCATATTCACCTATTATTTATATTAATCACATCAAATACAGTATACCTGCGTATACAAAACACGGTACTGTTTGATCTGAAATATGTACGATAGGTAAATATTAGATACCTATGCCAATTGTCATAAATAAATTTTAGTGCGGTTGATACTTCTCGATAAATAAGAACTGATCTGGAAGAATAATATACAGTAAAGCACTGGTCTCGGAAATATCACTTTTTAGACTGATTAACATCACTTTTGGAGCACCAGAAAAGTTTAGTAGATATGTACACAGGTAGACATGATTCACATGATTCATTATTATTTTAAAAAAAGAAACAAATAGTTACGTACGCAACATTTGTGAGAGAGAACAATATACCTTACAAACTGGGAACATATAGCTTGTTTATTGCAACAGCAAATGATTAAAAGTGTTTTATATGTATATAGTTCTGTAACGGTTTTTATTGTAACTTATCAAATTCGAATTAATTTTTAACAAGTAAAATTCAAATTATGATCTTAAAATATCTGTGAAGCGTCCTTGGTAAAGATCATCACTTTTGTCAAACATCTGTTTTGGAGACTATATTTTCTTAACAAAACTGGTACCATACTGTATATGAAATACTTTAAAATTTAACAGAAAATAACATTAGGTATTATAAAAAAAATACATTGTATCCTATAAGTAGGGAAATGTAAAGAGTGGGTTAATATAAACATGTAGATAACCAGAGTATTTACAGACATTAAGACAATTGGCTTTGGTCCACTCGAAATTTACATTATTTTAGTTATTTCTCTTAAAAAAATTTTGTTCGCGGCTGATTATTATTAATTTTGTTTTATATGAATTTTCCCGACCAAATTTCTTCTTATGATAAACAATTTTCGAAACACTCATTATCTTACTCTACGATACTTACTGTCAGCAACAACCAAACATAACCCCCTTCCGGCCACCCTCACTCATTTCCTCCCCTCGCCCTTATAAGTTCTTTCAGCAGCTCTCCGTTTTTTTTCTCCTTTCTTACAAAAGTTCTCATTTCCCACATTTCATCTTTTTTTCTTTTTTTTTCGTTCGGACGCGCTTTCTTTTTTCCACTTCTTCATCGCCACCGTCACCATCATCATCGTGGAGATACCCCGGCCATCCAAGATCGCGTTCCTCCTCTACTACTTACTGTTTGCTTTTTAATAAATTAGAGATGCCCGTAGTAGAACAACCCGAACTACCTACCTTCCAGTCAACAACAGAATCAAAGTACTTAGAGTAGAATGTACCTATATATATATGTATGTACTAGGTAGGATGTCTTCCTTGTAGTAGCAACTTCCGCTTGTCACAAGTTTGAACGACGCACGGCATAGTAAAGTAGTGAACCATCGTCGTCGCTAGTCGATTCTATGTGGACTTTCTCTCATCCGAAATAAGAATCTCTTACTCTCATGCAAATTTAAAATGTCAGTTTACAAAAGTGATGAGTAACATTATGTATGTATATTGTTTAATACATCTACATACATCTGTCAGACCTCGTACAACCTATTTATTCAAATATACAGTGGTGTCAATTGAAATTTAAACAGACATATACGCTAAAGATCATTTCAAACAAGTGAAATTACGTCAAGCTTGACGCATCGTGATTTAGTTAGATAATGATTCAATTCAATTAGAGTAATTAAGACGAACAAATAACTCGTTGTATTTTTCAAAAGGTAACCAGGAATGTCCTCGTGGCTCTGCTTTATTTTTTAAAAAATTCAGAATTTAAAAAGGGATAAAAAATGCAAATACATTCTATTTTTTTTTTCTTAAATTCCGAAGTATTGTTAAAAATATGGTTAACGTAACAATACATAATTATGACAAATATTTTTATAAATACAGCAATGATTCTTTTTATAATACACGTGCGGGAAAGAAAGAAACATATTTAGTAATCTTTTTAAAAAAGAAAGAAATATATTTTTTATTCATTTAAACATGTACTACGAATATATAATTTGTATACAGGATGTTTCATGTATTAAATATGAAATGCATTTTTAATACGAAATACATTAATTGTTTTTAAAAACTTTTGTTTAACTTGCTATGTTAGTATGTTGGTTTAGATCAAATCTTGGAATCAAAATTTAGACAGGTTCTAACTGAGCTAGAGGTTTCAAATTTTGCATACGTTTCTAACCTTGATGACAATGCAATATTGTATAATTAGTTTTTCCCTAAATTGCCCTAAACCAAAATTGTTGATTTTTAGTCCTATGCAACTTTTTGACATTTCGAATTGTCAAATATTGTTCATTGATTTTACATTGCAATTTTTTGTTTCCATAGTTATGTTTAAAATTAACCGATTAAAATATAGATAAAAAAATTACTTTTTTATTTTTTTTTTAAATTAATTGTAATCAGACTAAAGAGTAGAAAATAAAATAAAGTAAAAAAATGTTTTTTAAGAAAAAGCTTTTATTTAAAAATGGGCTAAAAAGTGAAATAACTACTGAGTGAAGTTTGAAGCAATATGCAATTTATATAATTTATAAAAGCTTGAGGCATTTAATCAAGTTGGGTAAGTACTGAAAAGTAAAATAGCTACACTTATATCCAAAACAGAAATAATTAATGATAACGCCTCAAGTTTTTATAAATTATGTTGCATATTGCTTCAAACTTCACTGTATAAAGTAAGTAAACTTTTCAATCGTTACATATTCGTTAAGTTTTGTTGACAATACTAGTAAATTTCATTTGCCGAACGTTTGCTTATATCCATGATAACCAAGAAATCAGTGTGGTAAGTACAATATTGCAGAAATTAATTGATATTCGAATTTTCACCAGTTTACAAAAATTGGAATCAGAAATTGTGACCTTTCGAAATCGGAGTCGAAGCTCGGTAACATACCTACTTTGAACACTATGTAAAACAAATTGTAAAATCTAATCTAACAATAATGAGGTGTTCTAATTTCCATGCACACCTTCAGTATAATCTAAAATACATACAGGCATATCTATGTATGAATGTATATCTATCTGATGGTACCAGAGACATGGGATGTACTGTTGTGAATGGATGGACGCCTTCTGATGACGGTAACATTGAAATAAGAAGCGTCGCTGACGGTCGGCGGACCGGCCTTACAATCTATGAACATCGCCTGCCTATATCGCAGCCAAAAAAGCGCCTCCACCACCGCCGCCACCACCTCTGTTGGAACGCAAGTAGATAACGTTAATTTTCATTGTTCCATTACACATTTTAGTTTGCAAATAATTCATGAACATACATAATAGATTTTTTTCCGTTTTCGCTTTTCACACTATATTTTTCACTTTTTTCATTTGTCGACCCGTCTCGCAGTAGGTACTAGGATGATATGAGCAGTTGCAAATATTTTCACATTATCAAATAATATACCTACCTACCTACCTTAAGAGAGGTGTCTCTCTATCTGATATAATTAAATTTAGAACAACTACAAAAAAACAGTGATTAAGTTAGATGAAATAGTTAGAAGGGATGTCTTAAACTTAATCTGGAGATAAGCCACACATTAAAGATCCCGTAGTCTCCAGAAAAAAAGTATAAGTAAGAAAATACGAATTTCTTCTTAATTTCATTCGATGGAATTTAAAACCTAACACAGTATATTACAACTACCTTGCTTTTTTACAAAAATTGCATGGAGCCAGAATAATTTTAAAATTTATATAATTATGTCTATTTGAAATAGATGATAACTGAAAATTTTAATTATCGACGAAGAATTATCGAAGTGATTAGGTATTAACTATATATAGGCATATCATTAAAAAGAAAGGAATTAACACGTTCAACACTTTCGAGCTCATAACACAAAAATGGAGAGTGTAATAAAAAAAGACCCTAGACCCGGACACTTTGCACCAATCTTCAAAGTAAGTAGTTTCTACATTAACCTGCTACAGTCTCTTATCTGGCTTCACATTTCACACTTCAATAAAAAAAAAAAAAAATTGACCTTTTTCGAGACCGTAATAAATTTTATGACTTTTTTTGGTAAAAATATTTTATCCTTTTAAATTTTTCAATATTTTTAAATTAAGTTAAAAAAAAGTTTAAGTTCAATATGGATTTATATGTGACGAAGCAAAAAATCATAGATCCTTGATATTGCTTGCATTAAAGTTGGGAATTTCAAAATGCCAATTAGATTGTGAACTTTATTTTATCGGCTGATTTTTCTGACATAGTAGTAATTTTATTAGGTAAATTTAATAATTTTAATAAATAAATTTTTCTTATTTGAAATTGAATTAACTATGATAAGCAAACTAAGTAAATAATTTATGATAATTTTTATAGCGTAATGATTTCCATAACAGTTAATAATTTAAAATAATTTTCTTTTTCATAACATACTTTGATGTTACATATGTTACGTCACACGAAAATGGATATACAGACATTGACAGACAAAGAACTAGTAGACAGACAGATGGGACCGACTGACAAACAGACAAGACCGATTAACAGACAGACAGGACTGGTAGACGGACAGACAGGACTATTATACAAGACAGACAGGATAAACAGGCAGACAGGATTTAACGGGCAGACAAAAAAGACAGCCAGACAGACAGGATAAAATTAAAATACAGACAGACGAACAAGCAAACAGGAATGACTGACAGACAGACTGTAGACTAAACGGACAGACAGACACAGAACATACAGCCAGTTAATAGGACAGGACTGACATATAGACAAGACACACGGTAAGACATGACAGACAGACGGGGCAAACAAACAGACAGACAGACGAGGAAATTTTATTGTGGAAAAAAGTATTTTATTGCTTCTATATAATTATAAAACAATTCTTCTGAGTTAGGAATCATGCTTCTCCTCTTCAGTGAGGACAAATGTACCCTGTGACCGCGGAATGCAATTCATATGTTTTTTTTACGTCCGAAATTTTCAAGTCCACACTGTAGGTAATTATTACAGACAATTGCAAATCCCTAAAAACTAAGTATATATGTATAGTTTCAGGTAATATTTTTCTGAGAATTTGAATATAGCGGAAAAATCCAATTTTAATCCAGTTATAGGACAGTAAATAATTACTACATTCATTCTTTGGGAATTAAATTAACTATATAATTACGAAAATATCGAATATTATTAATTAAATTCTGCCCCACCCCCGTTTTGAAAATATGGCTATGTAAATTGTTCAAAAATGGTTTAAAATCGCACTACAAGTTTTTCAAATTTTCAAAGGATCAAAGGATCTCTTTTTTTTTGCTGTTATTATAATTAAATAATATTGAATCCCACAGGAATATTTAATCGGGATAAGATTACACCATGTGTTAGATCAGGGTAAATAGTGTCTCTGTGTGTACTATAAATTTCATCGACTTCGATTTAGTTAGTTGGATGTGATTTAGCAGTTGATTTTGTTTCCACCGGGAACCTTCAATTGGGATAAAACTATCCTATGTATTATTATTGCTATTGCATTCACTATGAATTTCCATAATCATTTCAACACATTTTTATAATATAACTAAGTCTGACCCGCGGCTTCACCCGCATTGAATTAAGCCCCCCCCCCCTTGTGTCTCCCCTTCTTCCCCCGGAAACCTTCAATCGGGATTAAACTATCCCGATTGAACTAAAATTATTACTATATATGTGTTCATAGTAAATAACGTTTGTATATTAAATTTTATCAAATTCGATTCAGTCATCCTACAGGAACCTTTAATCAGGATAAGATTAGCCTATGCGTTAATTCAGGATTAATCATGTCTGTGTACAAAATTTTATCAAATTCTGTTTAATTATTTGGACATGATTTTGGAATTTCTTTTGCATCCCCTGGGAACATTCAATCGGGATAAAACTATTCTACGTGTTATTAAAATTCTAGCTACATGTGCTCATAGTAAATAGTGTCTCTATATTTTATTTAATCGAATTCGGTTCAGTCATCCTACAGGAACCTTTAGTCGGGATAAGATTATCCTATTTGTTAACTCAGGATAAATAATGTCAGTGTACCAAATTTCATCGAATTGAGTTTTGTTTTTTGGGGTGTGTTTGAATAATTGTTTTTGTATCCCTCAAGGACTTGCAACCGGGATAAAATTTAAACATCGAACAAATTTAAACATCTAAACATCCAAACTTTCACATTTATAATATTATTTAGATATTAATTTTTGTTCAGTTACATATAAACCGATATAGAACTTAAACTTTTTTTTTAAGGCAATTTAAAAATACTGAAAATTTAAAAGGATAAAATATTTTTACCAAAAAAAGTCATAAAATTTATTACGGTCTCGAAAAAGGTCAATTTTTTTTTTTTTTATTGAAGTGTGAAATGTGAAGCCAGATAAGAGATACAAGCCATAAAATGTGTCTAACTTAGACATGTAATTTTCGTTATAATTGTCATATTGTTTTAATTTTCATATGTATGTGTTCAGAATTTTATCGCGCATCATTTAATGATGTTTGAAGTTATATTTGATGTACATGTAAAAAAATACATGCTATATACATATATCCGTTTAGACCCGGACACATCAGTTTATTACACTATGGCCGCGATTCGCATTGGCTGTAACTTCCACTATCCATACGTTATATTTCCACCAGAATTACGCGGTTTATGCCTCCTTCTGGTGTCATATCGAATGTTTACTTCATAGAGAGGCATGCTATGTATTGACCCCTCTCCCTTCCCAGAAAATGTTTTGAAGCCTTTGAAAGATTCAGAAACATCAGACGATATAAAACACTGTTCTAACCCCGACGGGAGAGGTTAGTTTGCATGTTATTACATTATTTAATTAAATGTCCGGGTCAAGACGGATTTGGGGTGTAGACCCGGACACTTGCTAATTAAATTTTATTTTTTTTATTTTTACTTATAGTGAAACAAATGGGTCAGGGATATAACAAATAATATACGCTCTTTCTAATGGTAGTACTTTTATTGGTGATATCTATGAAGGAGACATGACGTATAAACATAAAATTATACTAAAAAATGTAAAAAAGTGTCCGGGTCTAGACGGTTTTACGGTACATATAAAAATTATGATGATTATGTATTCAATGCAATAAAAAAATTATCACTGTGTATAATAAGTAAATAAATAAATAAAAAGAAATATATCTGGTTTACTCTGTTTTTACAAATTTTTCATCTGTTTTTTCTTAGTAGATCTTTAGCGTTTCCAACATTTCTACAATCACGTACACATTGAATTTTTTTTCGGTAAGTAACATCTAAAATTATATAATAATTTTGTTATACATTTATATATACATATATATCTTTGGTTTATTACAGCTACTCCAAAGTTTAGTTAAGATTTGAGCTTTGTATCTATATGGTAAAGTTAAAAATCCAAAAAACCAGTACGGTTCCCAAATTTGTATTAATTAAATTGTAGCAAATATATAAGCTTTCGACGTGGGTCCCTAGGAACGTTAACAAGATGTGAAATATTTTTCTTTGCAACTATATGGTACAATGTGTAGATAACCTAAAAAACAACGGAAGCGCTGTGAAGGAAAACAAATTATTTTTCTAGACTTTTTTACATTCATTCGTTTAGCAAAATAGTTAAAAACTTCAGTTGAATGTTTACGATTTATAGTTATATGGTAATCTAAATTTATAACAAGTTATCATATTTATAATATCATTATTATAGTGCTGGTGAAGGCGCTAGGAACGTTAAGAAAAATTCTGGTATTTTTCTGTTTGGTTACATAACTAAATATGATAATATTCAATAAACAGTGAGAGCGCTGTGTATAATGTTTTTAACGTTATTCACAGTGCTCCCATCGTTTTAAATATTTTAAGATTTTTCTTAAAATTGTCATTTTATAAAATTTTTGTCAGCTTGGTTGAAGAACACCTAATTTATATCTAATTCTCCATACTTTAAATTACCCAAAACACTATTTTTAGTCGAATTTTTCAACTGAAAAAATTAGACTTGTACAGCTTATTATACGATAAGAACGGGACGAGGCGAGAGTAAGGCCTTACCCGGTTTCGGAGCCGTAGAACACGATTCTGAAGAAAAAAATGTCATATATATATATATATATATATATATATATATATATATATATATATATATAATATATATATATATATATATATATATATATATATATATATATATATATATATATATATATATATATACCGATATAATTAGCGGAACATAAAAAAAATATAAAAACCTATTTATTAAACAAAGTTGGCGTTTTTTTTCATTTTTACTTAAAATAATATTGAAGTAACGAATCAATTGACTTTCCATAGAATTGTTTTTATTTATTATTGATGCAATTCTTTTTGAGAGGTTTGTCACCTCCGGATTCAAATGCCGTTTCTTCTCAATGTGTCAATGTGGTCGAGCTTCATACTGCCGTAGGTGAAAAATGGCAAAGACTGTCCCAGGAAACTATAGATAACATCATGCTAAGTATAGAAAAACGAATACAGGCTTTGATAAGAGCACGGGGGAACTAGGGGGAATTTTCTATTTGTTAAATAATCTTTAACTAAAATATTCTTAGACGACATAAGATTCTAAAAATTTGCCATTTTATATGGTTACTTGTTTTGCTACCGAAAATAAAGGTATATCGACTTTTGAACATGTAATTTTAAGTGAATAATTAAGTAAGATTAATATTTTCTTGAAATTAAATGGTTTGTTTGATTTTTACAGATATTTTGTATGTTCCGCTAATTCTGCCGGTGTGTGTGTGTATATATATACACCTCCGTCAGAAAATTAAACCACTTCAATTCTTTTTTCTTAAAATCGTTTTATCTATGCAATGAAAACTTAATTTAAACAAGGTTGTGTATAGGATTTGACTACACATTTGGCTTCAAATCCATGCACTTGTTTAGATTATTTAGGCATTTTTTTGACAATCACATCATATCAAAGTGTGAGAGTGAATATTCTCTGTTTTTTTTTTTTTTTAAATTGGAATGTAATGTTTTTAATAGATAAAAATTTTTTTCTCTTAATTACCGTTTCTATCATATTAATTAACACATTTTTAGCTTTCTAACGATCACTGAAAAATTTCCGAACGATGATTAGTTACGAAGTTATGAACAATTAAAATTGAGTGTGTGCTCTACTATTTGAATTACTAATAACTCGGTTAAAAATTGTCGTACAGCGATGAAAAAAAACGATATTAAAGGAAATAAAGTGACCTATTAGCGAATTTCGAAAACTCGAAATTCAGCTATTACGGCTTCTCTGATGACGCAATCTGAGGCCGAGACTATAACAGAAATATGTTTTGAGGTCCCTAGAATGATAAAATGATATTCACTAAAATTTATATATATATATATATATATATATATATATATATATATATATATATATATATATGTATATATATATATATATATATATATATATATATATATATATATAGGTGTTCCCACGATAACTATCGAACGAAACGTTTAATGCCCATGAAATATGGTGTGTCTATTGGAATCTGGTTTCGCTCGGCTAAGTTCGTTAGCCAGACACGTCGGAAATGAGTTTTTTTGCCAGAATTAAGGCAATTTTTCAAAATTTTTTTTACACCAAGTCAAAGTAAAAGGCAATATGCGTAAAAAATGTTTTTACACCATTGCTCTAATTACAATTTTTTTCTGTCTCATTTTTTGCGACGCTACTTTCGAAAAAAAGGCTTTATAAGTGGCGTGTCATGATTTTTTTAATCCAATTTAACGATTCAGCCATATTATATTTCTCTCAGTTGAATAAGTTTAATCTATCTATCCCATTTTTTTATAGGAAAATTACCAAGAAAATTTGCTTTATGTGATATGGTCAGAATTTAGATTATGTTTACACCTTACTAAAATTAATAAGATTTTGCTACAACCGCATAAAAATTACATTAAACCATATTTAAACAATAATATTTTTACGTAATTTTCAATCCAAATGACAATACAGTTATAATTAAAATGTATAAACACAGCATTTTACTCGTAAATAAATTTGCACATTCAATTTTTTTTTTCTGCAAAATTTGTTCAACAAAACAAATGATTTTAAATGTTGACATATTATATCATACATTTTTGAAAATTTTAAATATTTTAGGGCGAAAATATATTAAAAAGCTGAAATTTGTTTAATAAAAACCATACATCTGTTCACTTTACCTCAAAAATGTCCAGGCAAAAGCTCATAGCGAATACACACATTTTTAAAATTTCCTTTGGAATCTTGTAACTAAGTCATACCAAAATAGAATCTAAATAAAAAAATCTATATGACCTGTTTTTTCTCAATTTTCTAGCATCAAGTCTAGGGGTAATTAACTAGGGGATTATTGTGTCGACATTTTAATGTAAAATATAGAAATTTTAGCTGTCTTCAAAAGAACGTTTCGATTTTAACAACAAAATACCCCTGCCGCAGCATCTGCATAACATAGCGAATTTCGAAATATTGGGCACTGGCGAATCTCATCTAAGACTTGTATCCATTTAAAATAATTCAGCTTTCTAAGAGTGAAAAGATTTTCAAAATCAGTTGAGTAGTTAATTTTTGGCGCTTTTTCGCAAGAGGTGCTTGGCTAAACTAGTTTAGCTTTCTAAAAGTAAAAGAATTTTCAAAATCGGCTAATTAATTTATTTTTGGTATATTTGGGACCAAAGACCCCGAACGGACTTTGTACAGCATAGTGCTATCCACCTAAAATATGTTAGTTCTCGAGCAATGAGAAAATATTGAGAATCGGTTCGGTAGCTTATTTCTATCCTATATAATATAGGATATTTTATCTTTCTAATAGTAAAACTATTTTTAAAACCCGTTGTGTAGTTTTCTATGCCGCATTTGCATCCACAGGACAGTTGTGAATATTAGATAACATACTGTACTTATCTAAAATAGTTTACCTCTGCAATAGTGAAAAAATTTTCAAAATCGGTCAGTAATTTTATTTTTGACACTTTGACACTTTGGGTCCCATGGACTTTGACGGACCTTACATAACGTAATCTATAACTATCTAAAATAGTTTAGCTCTCTAACAGCGAAAAAATTTTCAAAATCGGTCGGTTAGTTTATTTTCGGCGCTTAAAAGATCCCAGGACTCTGACCGACCTCATACAACATATAAGCTAAATCCATCTAAAATAGTTTACCTCTGTAATAGTGAAAAAATTCTCAAAATCAGTCGGTTATTGTATTTTTGACACTTTTAGATTCAATGGACCCTAGCGGACCTTACATAAGGTAATCTATATCTATCTAAAATAGTTTAGCTCTCTAACAGTGAAAAAATTTTCAAAATCGGTCGGTTAGTTTATTGTTGATATTTTTGGATCCCATGGACCTTGGCGGACCTTACATTACGTATTCTATATCTATCTAAAATAGCTTAGCTCTTTGACAGTGAAAAAATTTTCAAAATCGGTCGCTTATTTTATTTTTGACAGTTCTAGATCCAATGGACCTTAGCGGACCTTGCATGAGGTAATCTATATCTTTCTAAAATAGTTTAGCTCTCTAACAGTGAAAAAATTTTCAAAATCGGTCGGTTAGTTTATTTTTAACACTTTTGGGTCCCATGGACCCTGGCGGACCTTACATTACGTAATCTATATCCGTCTAAAATATTTAAAATAGCTTAGATCTTTGACAGTGAAAAAAGTTTCAAAATCGATCTAGTTCTTTAAAATTTTTCTATAATATTTATCTTTCTATAATATTTAATAATATTATATCATGACATTATCTCCATTATCTTGTTCATTTAAAATTCAATAAAAAAATTAAAAAAATCTTCATTACACATGCTTGAAATATCTGGTTAATTTTAATTTAAAAAAATGATACAGAGATATGGTATTTATAATACATAGATTTTGAATAACTACCGTTTGTTTTACGTAAAAAAAATGAAATTTTTGTATATGTTATAAGCAACTGAGATAGAAATATAAATTACTTATTACAATGACAAAGAGAGCAAAATACGGCAAAAGTGAAAATTACGATTTTCTCGAAAACTACTTAACATAGAAAGAAAATTATAAGAACATTTTCTTCAGAATTTTTTTTTCTTTTTCAACGATGTAAAAATCGGACTGTCTTATGATAGGATTGAATGATAAAAAATGGCCAGAAAACCTACTTCTGGGCATCCGACGTGTCTGGCACACAAAATTTCATAAGCGTTAGACGTTTCGTTCGAGAGTTATCGTGGGAACACATAAATATATATATATATATATATATATATATATATATATATATATATATATATATATATATATATATATATATATATATATATATATTTATATGTGTGTATATATAAATTTTAGTGAATATCATTTTCGTATTCTAGGGACTTAAAACATATTTCTGCCATAGTCCCGGACTCAGATTGCGCCATGACACCTACTGTAATAGCTGAATTTCGAGTTTTCGAAATTCGCTAAAAGGTTTAAAAAGTGTTATAGTTCTGGAACGATTGTTAAAAAGGAACTGAAATGTTTTAGATGTTGATATATACAAAAAATATTAATGTGTTAAGTACTTGCTAGACTTACAGGTTTTATGGGTAGTTTTAGCGAATTTCCAGAATGGAATTTAGCTATTACAGCCACTGTCATGACGCGACTTGAGCCCGAGACTATGGCAGAAATTTGTTTTGAGGTTCCTAGAAACCGAAAATAATATTCACTAAAATTTATATATTAGGTATATTTGTATTTAGTCCCACATCGTTGGACAAGTTCGTTAGCCAGCCATGTCGGATGGTCTGGAACATGGTTGTTTTGGTCATTTTTCATGAAAAAAAAATAGTTTTTTGCTAAAATTGTCTACAGTTAAAAAATTTTTGGAACATTTATTTTCACCATTAGAAAGAGGAGGAAAAATCACTTAAATGGTTGAAAAATCACAGAAAAACGGATTTTTATAAACGGAAATTCGCTATGTTATGCAGGTGCTGCGACAGGGGTATTTGAATATAATATTAAAATTAATTGAAAAAAAATTCTTCGAACTAATTGTAAGCTTTTTTACTTTAAATTTTACTTTAACTATAATTGTAAGCATTTTAAATTCTTATATCATGTTTTTTTTAACCATAAATCAAAAACAACAAAACATAAAAAAATTTTAAGGAAAGATTCTGAAAGTAGAATTTCTAAGCTTTAATGTTGCATTAAAATCAACGCTCTCTCATTTTTTTGCCGAATTTGCAGGGACTTAAAACACTATTTATATAAAGACATGTAAAATCGCCAAAAAGTTTAGGGCCATATCTAATAGTATACTACATATATTTTTTGGTCCTACATATATATATATATATATATATATATATATATATATATATATATATATATATATATATAGTCCTGCTACCTTTTGACATGTGTAGGGCCCCCCTATGGACGTGAGAAGCTGAAATTTGTTAAGTGGGGCTCATTCCGAAGCACAACAATACTATATTACAGTAGGGTCCGACCCAACCTTTAAGGGAGTGGTGGAGAGCAACAAAACAATAAAACTTTTCCAAACCGATTAGAAATAGTGTTTCAGTCAATTGTCTACAACATATCCAAAATTCAGCTTCCTAGAATGATTAGGAGGGAGTAGAGGGGAAAAAAGTGTTTTGCTGGCTCTAACACGCCCACAGCCCCCCAGAATTAACCTAGAGGGTTGAAATTTGGTATGTCGATAAAATTCGTATCTAGGGTGTGCTTTTTGCAGGTTTCAATATTTTAATGCCATCCCCACCATTTTGCTTTTTCGATTTTTTCGAAGTTTGTACCACTCGTACAGGTCACCAAAACAAACGAAACGAAACTCACCCAAAAAAAAGAGTTTTGTCAAGGTCAAAATCTTCCCAAATAAACCTAGAGGGCTGAAATTTTGTGTATAGATTAAGTTACCTAATAGCCAGCCACTACTTTTTGGAGGTTTCAAATTTTAACCCTTACCCCCAACCCAAGTTTTATACACCAATATATTTTAATATTTAAAAGTAAAACACCAAGGCTATTGGCGGATAAGCATGGGCAGGAATGCCCTCGTACGAATTGTGTTGACTTTTTTCCTACTATTAACTACTATTAACATAAAATTGAAATTTACTGAAATTCAGCCCTTAAAAACTTAACCCTTTTTTTAAAGCCCCGATCAGTCGAACACTCATCATCAGTTTTGAAACCACCAAAATGACAATTCGCCTGAAGTCTTTCAATCACATTTAGATATCTTGAAAATACCGAAGATGTATAGCGAAAAATTCGACTCCCCTGATGGGGCCCGCTGCTGACGGCGATTGTTTTTTTTTTTAAGTAAAAACTTCTGTAATGAGGCTAACTCTCTGTGAGGACATAATGAAATCTGTGATGTGAGAGTGTAATGTATGTGCAGTGGTTGTAAGGTGAAACAAACGCTAGTGGTTAGTTGATCATTGTTTATTGATTAATATTTTATATTGCTCAAATTATTTAATTTACCCAAATTTTTGATATCTTATATTGTATTATTTAAAATGATTACTTATCGATCCAACTCATTTTTAATCTCATGAAATTTCATTTTTAATGAATTTGTTCTTTAATGATAATAAACATACATTTTACATACCACGAACATTTTTATGATTAAATTAATATTCTGTTCGCTAAAGTAGCTAAACATAAATAGCAAACTTAAGTTTTATTATTGTTACCTATCAATTAATTTCTGTTCTCTTCAGACTATTAAAATCGGTTAAGAGAGCATCATAGAAGTTTTCAGTTCGGATATTAATTTGGTCTTAAGCATACTCATAATTTTTTTTCGATCCTTACACATGGACTCACACAGTCACATAGATCCTAAGTTATTTTAAATTGTTACAAATTTTGAAAGTTAAGAAAACTTGACCGTTCGGATTACTAAAAGCAGCCGACCGTTGAAAATGGCCAATAACTTTAACAATGAATTTGTGTTCACGTAAACCATACAATCTAAAATTAAGTTACGCCCTTGAGGAAAAGAAAACAATTTATAATTGCAAATTTTCTGAATTTTATGCTGCATAAAATAAACGATTACTTCAAAAACATTCTTTTTTTATTTTTTAAGATTATAATATTTCCTTCAAAAAAATCTTTACTGTCAGATAAAAATAAAAATTTGTTAGCCTGAAAAATATACAAAATGTAAAGTTATTAACATTAAAACATGGCGTACAAAAACAGTCCCTGAGCCTGAGTGTAGGTGTTTTTTTTTAAATGTTCTTATTACTCATTCCATTTAACAACAATCTTTGTCAAAAACAAAAAAAATTATTTTTACTTGTAAAGAATTTTGCATTAAAAAAAATTACGACGTTCTTTTCAGTCCCACATACTTGATATTGCATATTGCGGATAAAGGATGGAAAATGAGGTTATTGTATTTTCTCTCTTTGGCACACAATTTTTCTTTTTTCAGAACACTGTATATTGCTTGCTTACTAGGTACCTACATAATACAAAGAGTTAATGATATTTTTTAATTTGTTTTTCATCAAGAATACTGTCTTTGACATTCATTTTATAATTTCTCGTGTTTCTTCATAATGTATCGTCGTCGTAAAAGAAAATTAGCATACAGAGTGGCCAATTTTTAGGAACTTTGAAAAATATATAATAGAAAGAATGTATTTAACACTTTTAGGAAGTCATGAAATGGGTTGAATACATACCTACGTTATTTTCCTTTTATAAGTATATTTGAGCGGACTGATATGGAATCGTTATGTGTATCACGCAAAACAACCCAAGGCTTGGAAGCAGAAATATCAATTATAATTTTTAAAATAGTACGTACTCGTTAACGGGGACATAATATTTTCTTTTTTAAAACTGTTAACGCAAATTAAAACACAATTTTTTCTCGTCTGGTTCATACTTGGAATTTACTGTGTAGGTAAATTTATTCTATAAACCTTCAATTATAATTTTAAAATTTTTTTTATGTGAATAATAATAATTTAAAATCGAAAATAACCCATACCATGGGTAGAATTGTAATCGAAACCGTTATTTTTTTTGTACTGAATCGAAACGAATTGCCTCTTTTTTTAAGGTATGCGTTTCCGTTGGAGAAAATGTTTCGTAAAATAAAGTTGAAGTTTATTTTACCAATTTTAAGTCTCGTATGAAATGTGTCCCTCCGCTCTAACCCAATTATCACATAAGTGACTTCCGTAGTAACACATACATAAATGAGTACACATATTTCGAGCCATCAAACTCCCCATGGGCAGCACCCGTAGTCCTCACAAGGAAAAAGGACGCATCATATCGTTTATGTGTGGACTAAAGAAGATTAAGCGAACGCACAAAGAGCAACGCCTTCCCCATCCCCAATCTACAAGAGATGCTCCGAAAAACCAACGGGGCCACCGTATTTTCTACATTGGACTTGCAATCCGGCTACTGGTAAATTGAAATGGATCCTGCGTCCAAGGAGTACACCGCGTTCATTCCCTCCCGTGGAGTTCGGGTCATGCCATTCGGGCTCAAGGGAGCCCCGAGTACCTTTCACAGTTAATGAACGAAGTTCTCATCGGTTACACGGAGGACTTTTGCTAAGTATATTTGGACGACATCTTTGTGTACAGCTCCACACTCGAGGAACACCTACTCCACCTCGAGTTAGTGCTAGAACGACTGGAACAACATGGCCTCACCTGTAAGCCCAGTAAATGTACAATAGGCAGCCCAAGAGTGCGTTACCTCGGACACATACTGAGTAGCAACGGCATCGATAGGAAGGACGAAAAGAACGAAGCCATCGACAAATACGAGGCCCCAAAAACGAAAAAACAATTGCGACAGTTCATGGGGCTATGTGATTGGTATAGGAGCTTCGTCTCGCACTATGAAGAAATCACAGCACCCTTGACCAACATTCTCAAGAAGAAGGAAAAATGGCGCTGGCTGGCGATCCACCAAAATGCTTTTAAAGAACTAAAGACAGCGATCGTCACCGCACCAAAATTGGCCCATCCAGATTTCACCAGAGGGTTCTGCCTCAATACGGACGCTAGTAATATTGGCTTGGGAGCAGTCCTGTTCCAATGGAACGATGACGCAGTTCACGAAGAATCATCGACTACGCCAGCAAGAAACTCAGCCCCACCGAACAGAGGTATTCTGTCAGTGAAAGGGAATGCCTCGCAGTAATTTGGGCATTGAGAAAGTTTCGGAGGTACCTCAAAGGAGGACACTTCAAGCTGTACACCAACCACTCCGCTCTTCAATGGTTGAACAGGGCCAAAGACGCTCGAGGGAAGTTAGCACAATGGACCATTGAACTGAGAGCATACGAATACAACACATGCCAGGAAATACAAACGAAGCGACCGACGCGCTCTCCCGGACCCCAACCGATTCAACGAGCAGAGAGGAAGACGAGCCAGGTGTTCTAGAATGGTCAGCCCCACAACCCAGTACCGAAGTCCCAATTGCGATAAACCTGGCGCAGGTCCCGACACCAACCATAGAGAACATCAGGAGGTGGCAGGACCAGGATCCAGATATTTCCGCCATTCGAAACCAGCGATTGGAGAACAATCCGATCAGGAGAGGCTTGCAACGACGGCTCTTTCGAACCAAAAGTAATTATACAGTAGCGCGCGGCCGGCTATGATACCACTCGACCCCAGAGCAGCAGGAAGTACCCTTCGTGCCCGGAAACAAAAGACTCACCTTCCTACACAAATATCACGACAGCGAAGAAGCGGCACATCCCGACTGGAAGGAAACATACCGGCAAATTCGAGCACGTATCTACTGGTACGGCATTAAAGGTGACATCCGCCGCTATGTACTATCATGCGACAGCTGTGCCAGGGTGAAAGCACAGAACCACCCAGCAGCGCGAGGGATCCGCAACCGCAGGCCGACGACCCCTGGGAGATGCTCAGCGTCGACATCTTGGGGCCATATCCCGGCATGGCACGAGGGAAGACGCACCTCCTGACGCTACTGACATATTTACCAAATGAAGCGAAGCCTTTCCAATGGGAGCTACTACCGCCACAAAAATTGCCAAGGTCCTGGAGGAAGAACTATTCAGCCGTTCCGGATATATTCGAATCCTACTGACCGACAACGGACCCCAGTTCCGATCCAGAGAGTGGGCCGAGGCCATCAACCGATGGAAGACCGAACACTGGACTACCCCCGGGCCAAAACAGTGGAGCGACAGAACCAAGAGCTGAAGAAACTACTCCGCCTCCACCTAATAGGTCACGAGCATCGGCATTGAGACCAACAAGTTGTCAAATCCCTCTTCGCTCTGCGAAACCGAAGGAACCGAGCAATAGGGTTCACGTCGATTCAACTGCTATAGGGAGCAGAGATGAGGAGGCCGGCTAATTGGCAGCTCACACAGGAAGACCAGGACGCACCATCACTAGAAGAGTGGAACCAATAACAGGAGGAGGCACAAGCTGACAGAAACGACGAAGCAGAAGGCCCTCCACAGTATCACCCAGGCCATTCTGTATGAGTGCGCAACCACGTCTTGAGTTTTAAAGCCGAGGGGGTACACGCCGGACTAGTACCGAGGTGGAAGGGACCCTACAGGATATGGCAAGTGTTGCCGGCCGGCGTCTACATGCTGGACACAGAGCCCGCTACCAAGGTCCACGGAAGTCTGCTCAAACCAGCCAACAAGAGGATCAACGCAGAAGGCGATGGGTTCGAGCTCGGGGAGCTGCCCGTGCCACCAGGGGAAGATCCAGAGGTTGGAAGGGATCCGGGGTAGCCAATACGGGAACAGCGGGACAGGGAGGACCACCGGCCGTACAACTTGCGACCTAGGAAGTAAGAAGTTAGGAACGACCGTACGCAATGTCTTTGGAGAGGGTGATGTTGGGACTGTATTCACATTGCGTATGGCATAACGGAGTGGCACTGTACCCAACACAAGTTCCAGCTGCACACTTAAGAAGACTTCAACACCAAGCACCAGTATAGTCAACGCCCGGTGGAGCAGTGGTGAAGCAGTCGGACCACCGATGTCAAACGGAATTGGTAGAATAACTGGACTTGAAGAAATATTCTTTTTAACAAATATTGTTATTCATATTTTAATTCGTTAAATAAATTGTTGTCTGAAAAATTTCTATCTTATTATTTGGGGGACACACGAAAGTTAGGTGAGTTAGATTAGTAAATATACTTTTAATATACATATTTAAATTTCTTACATTTTATTGTGAAAGTCACAAAAATGTTTATGTATAATCCATGAAACTCTGATTTAGTGCGAGTTAATATGCACTTTGTAAATTTTTTTTTTTATATTTCAACGTGAAAATTTTCGGAATTATAAAGTCTTCAACAGATATTCTTTGTATTTTAAAGATTTAAACTAAAACTTTTAATTGAACATCCAATATATTAATACACTTAGGCACACGATACATCAGAGCCTGTGCTTTTACACTTAAACAAAGAAAGAGAGCTTTTAATATTAATTTCCCTTTTTCCACTTTGTTAACATAAAAGGTAAGAAATAAAACATATACATACACAAATACTTGCAAACATATATAAATATAGAAAAAATTAAAAACAACTTCAACATTGGCCCCGTCCGCGTCGTTCAGCTCTATCCGCGCCTGTTATTCTGTTGTTCTACTTGTGAATTATTAAATAATCTTTTTTTGTTAATTTATTCTGTTTTTGTATTTAATTAAACGTTTTTTTTTTGCGCTTAAGAAATATAAAAAAGAAAACAGAGTATCAACGTAGAAAAATGTATTCAGTAATGGAAATTAAAAAAAAAATTAAATTTTCTTGATATAGTGTATGTTTTTGATACATTTTCCTTTTTTTAATTACAACAAATTTTCTTGTCAACAACAAAGTGTAGCGTACAAGATGAAAATGATAATTTTTCTTAAAAAAAAAAGATAAATTAAAAATTTTAATACGTTTTTCTCTTTTAGCAAGATTTTTAATAGAAATATTCTTTATTTTTCTTTACATTTTGTTTAATTAAATATTTTTAAACAAAATCTGTCCACGTAGGTTCGTTAATATTTAACTTAAATTCGGTCTAAATACCAATTTTTATAATGAAATAAAAAGATAAAAATAACAATTAACATCAAAGATTTCGAAAATTTAAATTTTACTTATTTTACAAAATTATATTTATTATTCTTTTCTTTATATACGAAGCGTCGTTTGGTGTTTTCGCAAAGTAAAATCTCAGGAAGGACTTATAGGATAAACTTAAAATTTGCTACACCCTAATGATCTAAAGTTATCCTTTTGTTTTGTGTTCAAATTTTATTTCCAATCAACCGTTTCCCATAAGTAATACGAATTTCAAATTATTAAGTGAAACATTATATCAATTTTTTCAAGCGAATATCAATTGTAATTTGAGTTTCCTCAGATTTAAGCTTAGAATATTTTAAGGGAATTTTGAAAATCATCAAAATACTATATAAAATCGATATTCACTGGAGGGACTACCGTGTCGCGTCTCTTGATGCGAAATTACTAAATGGAAATAAAATTTAAATATTAAAAATAGGCCCTTCCTTACGTTATAAGAATCTAATAAGTTTCAGGTACATCCAACGAGCCATTTTCGAGATCAGTATTATCGTTGTTAAGCACACCTCTAGACTTCCAGACGCATATAATACAAGTTGATGTTCGGCTTTAACACAATCTTTAGGTAAAAATCGAAAGTTAGCTCATGTTACTTATATCGTATACTGAAAAGTAACGAAGCAAACGATCTCATATTGTTAATATTGATTTTTACAAAGTAAATTTTTCAAACGTTGATTATTCCTACAATTTCCTGGTTTAAGTTACAAGGCAACCGTTAGAACTTATCAAGATCGCAAATTGTATCCTTTTAATAATAAGAAATCAAAAAAGCTTCTACTCTTTTCTAACTGTTCGCATCTTTTGGCACCTACCTCATTCTTATTTTCTTAGAGTAAGGAAGATAAATTAAAAAATATAATTATGGGAGCTACTCCCTATAAAAATACATCAAATACTGCTTGTCCGCCTGTCTAATGCCTACTGCCTTGTGGTGCTAACTCATACTCTTCGCGTTGGCTGTGCGTCACCAAGCTCAACAAAACAACAATGTACTTTAAAATGTTCGAACCCACCCAGTTACTATATCACCCACCTTGTATAACCAGTGGTATCACAACTTTTATTATTATTTATATTAGAGGCAGTAATTACGTTTGCATATTATGCGACAAATTAAATGAAATTAGCTAACTACACTTACGCTACTCCGTCATTATTGGGAAGAGTTTTAGTTATATCCCTCAAAATTTTACCGTAACAGTTCAATTTCTTGTGACATAAAAAAGCCAATAGTATATATAAAAACGTGATGTTGATGTTTATCTTAACCAAGAATTTCTCCATAAAAAATATCACATTACAATCAGTACCAGTACAAAGAAAAATGAAAAAATTCTTCAAATTTTTCTTACATTTTTTAAATGAATTTAGCTTGACGAAAATGAAATTCCTCTGAACTTTTAAAAATTAAGGGAGACCACTAGTGTGACCGCCTTAAAAACAGGTGATTTTTGGGAATTTTTTTTAAAGAAAACTACTGTATGGAATGTTTTAATATTTTAAGGATATATTCGTTGATATATAATAAATTCATGATAAAATTTTTGAAGCAAAAAATTGAAAATTCAGAGACTTATTCGCGATCTCCCAAGGCTCCAAAAAAAAAGTTTCCCCACTGCTGCACTGATAGCGACCTTCACAGTGCCTAAAATCAAAAAAACCAAAAAGCCTATTAAACTAGAAGGTATTGCCCGTACCGTGAACCTTAATCGAAGAAAAAAAGTTTAAATTTAACAAAATGGCAGTTTTTTTAAAAAAAATTTCAAAATTTGCGCGAAGTTTGGTGATTTTTGGCCTGCAAAAATTACATTTATTATTCGATCGGAAAACTGGAGGTTCATGGTATGAAGAAACATATATAAAAGAAACTGCAATAAGAATCAACTCAATCGGATGATTGGTCTTCGAGTTATAACTGCAGCAAATTTGAAAAATGTAGTTTTTCTATATTTTACCTTTTAGTTTTAATCACTGAGAATTTTTACTAAAATTATTTACGATGTACTCACTATAACGGTCATAGTAAAACTAGATGGGTCGTTTAAATGTGCCAGGGTCTAGCTTCTCCACAACATGTTACGGGCAGCCACGTCCAGAAACTCCCGAACTATCAACCATTATACATTTCTCTATACCTCAAAGTTAACAATGAAAATCAGAATCCACTCTTCGGATGGCTGTAACTCACAAACTATTTGAGATATGCACTTGAAATTTTAATATGTTTTAAAATTTACAGTTTTTTGAAAACGTCACAATAGTGGTCCCTCTTAAAATATCAATTCTGCAATATATTTCTGTTTTATTATTATTATTGTTATTAGTTTATCAACAAAAAAAGATTGAATTTTTAATTTTCAGAAGCTTTACTCTTTTTAAAAAAAAATGAGTTACCTATGTACCTATAAAAAAGAGTTAAGTATATATGTTATACAGGTGAATTACTCAAAATATATTGACAAACTCTTATCAAGGTTCTTGCCGCCATCATTTGAAATTTTTGCTTCATGGTATCTGCTCTTCCTTGCCTGCCAAAATTTGAAGTGTTAATGTTACGGATAATATGCGAAAACATTCATTACGCGTACTAGCCAGCTAAATCGCGAATCAGCCAAAAACGTCGAATAATATTTGATGTGAAATGCATGTATTTCAAACATTTTCGGCAATCATCCAGTTTCTACGCAATTTATCCGAGGGATTCCGGTTATAACCAACAGTCGTTGGTTATTACACAATTTTTGTAACTTTTAGTTAATAAATTTGTTGAGATACGTTTAGGAAATATTTTAGAAGACAGAATGATTAAATGAGCGAGAAAAAAATATTTTATGTATTTTTTTAAAGACCTTACCTGCCTTATACAATAACGAAAATTTCTTTGTAACGTATATTTTTTTAAATTTTACAAAGGGTACTTCATACTTAAAAAAGAAATAAAATATTTTTCTGTATTTTTTTTTAATGACTTCTTCCACAATCATGAATAGTTTTCCGTAGTATCTTTAAATACTGTTCTATGTTAACTAAAATATATATTTTGTTCAAATTTAACTTGCTGAAATTATATATTTTCAACTGGATGAAATCACTAGATTCACTGGTAAAATCATAACTCATAAGAAGTGATAACAATCTGACTAATCTAACAAAAATAAATAGGAAATGATACGCGTGGGGTAAATTTCTCTTTTTTTATTGGACAATAGCTTTACGAAATTTTTCAGATTTTTTCGAAAAACTGGGTTGGCGAGCAGAAAAACTTATCCTTTCTATTTTCTTCTATTCTACTCATTTAAGGGACTTATTATCAATTTATCAATTTTGTGAAGGTTACTTACGATTTTCGAGATATTTGCAAAATTAAATTTTTATCCCAATTTTTGAAGGGCAGTCTCACCCGTTCAGATCGGTTTTCCGCAGATAAAAAAAAATACGGTTCTCTTAGATTTAGACAAAGAATAACATATCAGGGTATCATCGAAATCGTAGAGGGGCACCTCGGAATGTTTCCCTGTGAAATACATAGACACGATCTTTTGTGTAATGTTTTTATACTTTTTATGGTAAAACAAACATTTAAACCAAGGCGTTTTGGATACAACGCGTGCTAACCAATTTGTGTTAGTTAATAGAAGAATCGTTTGCGTATTCGTGTATTATCCATGACATTCGTAAAATACGCGTATTATCTGGTTAATACGCGTATTTTCTATTTCATGCGTATTAGCCGTAATAGTAAAATATTGAAATAATGACTTACAAAAAATTATTAATTTACCAAAATATCTGTTCCTTAAATAAATAACAAGGATTCATAATAAAATTACTTTTAATCAAAATTACAATTTCAGAGTCAAATTAAAAGAAATTTTACCCAGTTTCAACCTTAAAAAAATAGTTTGAACTCTACGTTTTTTTTTTTAATCTAATTTAATTGATTTAGTTTTGTGAGAGATACAGAGTGAAAAAATTTGTGTTCTGCGTAAAAAAAAAAAACTGGTGGTTAAAATTTTTGTGTTAAATAAGTAACCCAACCCTGTGTTAATTTAACATTTAGTGTTTGGGTTAAATGAAAATATTAACAAAAATTTTGATTTAACAGAATTAAAATGTTAATCTATTTTGAACAACACACAAATAACACAATGTTTGTGTAAAATGCGAAAAATGTCGTAAATACACATATTTGTGTATTTCCAACACTAAAAAACTGATTTTGCGCGGTCATAAACATAGTCACTGCACTGGTGTGTTGAGTAGCTATGACAATACCAACGATACCAGGTACCTATTCAAGCAGCGGACCCATATCGAACCGCACCACATATTGGATGCAATCACAACGAGCAGTCCAATAAATTCCTCCACAGGCAGAGGTACATTGGCAAAACAATACATACAGCACACAGATTAATTTTTCATATTTATACCTACATGTGCTTAATACATAATTTTGTATTTTCATAATCATTATAAATATTATAATTCAAAGCATCAAATAAAGAAGTTATTTTTGTTATTAAATAATAAATGCATTGTGTTGTTCCTAACATTTCATCAAATTGGAGTCAGATATCGCATTGTCGGTGTAGCAGTCAGCTAATTTCCATCAGTCATAATAGCGAAAATAACAAAAATCATACAGATATTGAATATTGATTATTAGGTAAGTTAATTAAAAATATTATAGATTGAATTTCTTTCTTTGTTTGCAGAATTTACTTCAATTAATTAAAAAATTATCGAATATTCGACGTTTGAGTGGTACGTTCCATTTTGTCTTCCACGTTAAGTTTGACAACGATCTTCACAATTTTTGGGTATTGCTTCAACATTATTTTCAATTCAGGGCTGGCCTAAGATTAAAACTGCAAGTGTGCAAGATTCACATTTTATGCCACTACCGTGGAATTTTATGCCCCTCCGTAACCGCTCAGCACCTGCTAGAGGCGAGATGCGCGTGGCACAGTGGTGCAAAAGTCTGTCCCTAACCCTATCGTCTTCTTCCCGCGTCCCGCCACACGGGCAGGCGACTGCTCTACTGACCTTGGACCTTGGTCAAGCGCATCAGACTACTGTATTTCAGAACTTATTGGGGTAGATAATCGGTTTTGCCTTGAAATTCAACTGTAATAGTTTTGAGACAAAGTTCCCTCTAGTTTAAATATTTATGCTCAACATTTAAATCAATTTCTAAAAATTTGCAAAATTTATTTCTTTACCAAAATTTTAGGGGTATTATTATGCCCCTCCAAAAGGCTCGAGTGTGCGACTGCATACGTCGCACACCCCTCAGGCCGGCCCTAATTTTAATCAAATACCAAGTAAACTGAAATTCACCAATATCATCGTCGAAATCTTTATAAAAATTGTAGAAATATTAAATAAAAAAGTTTAAGTACTGAAAAATTATTTTTTACTATTTCCTTTCATTTAGATAATAAATAAATAAAAAAAATATTAACTTAAAGAAATAATATACCAACACATTTATTGCGTAAACTTCTACATTCCAACTTCTACATTCCAAATCAGTTAATTTTACACATCATATTGTGTTAAAAAGGTAGGTACACTAAATAATGGTTATATTAACATATTTACCGGTAAAATTATAACCTATAAAATTATGTCCTTTTGTGTATTAAATCATTGACACAAATCTTGTGTAAAGATTTGACACATATGCTTTGTGTTAAAATAACACAAAAAATTGAGTGGACCGTTCTGGACAAGTGAAATGTGTTAATTTTAACACAAATTATTTTCACTGTGTAGGTACATGTAATGGAACCCTTCCGAACTTTTACACCCTTTTCTAATATTTCAGTAAATTTAAAGTACTCGTAGATCCTCCTATAGGAAATCCTCGTTTCCTATAAGAAGTCTAGATTCTCAAGTGCTACCTGATGGTTGGTAGGCCTCAAGACAGCAACGTCCTTTGTCACTTAATGTTCCGTAATCTGTTAGGAGATATGGTAAAGACTCCTCTTTCACAAAATTGGCAAATACCATATGCTTTTAGGCCATGTTCTTCTCAATTGTCCTTGCTTATGATATCATTCAGTTTCATCCTCTCACGATTGCAACTTCAAGGACATATCTTACGCGTCCTTTGTATCCTTTTCTATTTTGATCTTTTATTTAAGGATGCATCCACGCAACTTTGATGCAAAGTTATTCTTACATACTTCGTTTGTCTGAATATTTAAATTTTGTTTTCGCAACAATCATATACCAGCCAGTTCAGCCAAAATGTATAATTATAATGAAAAAGTATTTTTGCTTTCGTTTTTTTGGAAAATATTAAAAGAGAATATTAAAAAATAAAATAATTATACAATTACAATTTCTTAATTTATGCCTTTTTTAATTAATTTTTTTTAATAAAGAAAAAATTTCTACATGACAATTAGCGGGTATATAATTATAATGGAAATGTTATTAAAACACTGTTTTTTTTTCTTCAAGAAAAGATAATATGAAGAAAAAAATAATGGTATGTAGGTATATAAAAATGCTAGCAAGATAGCAGCATTCTGCTAGCAAGCATTCCGTCTCTCCAACGCCAACCAACAAGTAAGTCGAGAAAGGGTAGCAGCCGCGTACGTACATAACGAATGAGACCAGCAAGCAGTAAGTAGTTAGAGTCGGCACCCAAGGGATGAAAAAAAAAAAACTCTCACCACCCTGAATAAAAATAATTCTGGACTGAAACATAATAAGGATTCTCGATTTTAATAATGTGCATTACATATCTGTACTGATTCGAAGGAAAAAATCGCTGCAAACTTAAAAATTTTCAAAAACAACAAATATTCTATCTACTAATAAACTTACGACTAAGAAAATTATTATAGTTAGATTAGAAAAAGTATAATATTACAATTTCAATATTGTCGATGTGCTTGTGAACCTTATTAAGATATGGTGACCTTTTGTTCATATTTAACTATGATCGCTTTCTAATATCCAGCTAAACTAAACTTGAACACACGATTCACTTTGGTATGCATGACCAAATCATTGTCTTAATTAAAAATCACATAGTGATTGAAAAATTTTCAAACTAGATTGGCTAGGAATCGAACCTAGGATCCTCTGATAACTGGTCCGGTGCTCGTCGTAATTGTCCTACTTACGACCTGTGAAAAAAGTACCTTCATTTTGCTATACTTGTTCAAGCACAAAATAGATGTTTTTTTCACTCGTCGTAATTGTCCAAATCGATACCGCTCGTCAGACAACTGTTACGACTCGTAAAAAAACCGTCATATTGCAACATGTGACATAAATAAAAATTACAAACTCTTAATAAATTGCGATCATCTTTCAATCCTCAATTTGTTTTGAGGTCCTTAGAAACCGAAAATAATATTCACTATATATATATATATATACACACATATATATATATATATATATATATATATATATATATATATATATGTGTGTGTGTGTGTGTGTCCGCACGATAACTTTCGACCGAAATGTCCTAGGTTTACGAAATTTGGTGAAAATGTTGGAAATGCCAAACCGTTGGACAAGTTCGTTAGCCAGACACGTCGGATGTCAGGAACATGGTTTTTGTTCTTGCAAAAAATTAGTTCTTTGCTAAAATTCCCACTTATTCAAAAATTTTTAAAATTCATTTTCAGAAAATTCAACACTATCTGAACTCCACTCTAGTTTTTTTTTCGCACAATTAATAATACACAGTACATCGAAAACTACATTTAACCCAATGACAATGAATCATCTATACAACATGGATGCTGTTGATTTCTAGGAAATATCAGCTGATATCATATGAATCGAATCAAATAAATGCACCAGAAAGTCGTCCAAATTAGTTATAATTGGACAGCGTCATGTAATAACAGATTAAGCGTCAAATTGGTTAAGGTAAACAGCGGCACATCTTCTGTGCCATTCAGAAGATGTACCGTTATTTACCTTAACCAATTTGGCGCTTAATCTGTATAACATAACGCTGTCCAATTATTATTGCAAATTTTTATAAATAATTTGAAATAGAGCACAAATTACTTTGACTTTACAAAAATTGCACCAATAAATAAGTCGAATTATTTCAGTTGAAAAATTCGACTAAAAAAAAATGCGAATTTTAGTTAGTAAAAATGGGAACATTATAAATAACCTCTAAGAAAGAAAAATACCCCAGCCGCAGCATCCTGCATAACATAGCGAATTTCCGTTTATAAAATTTCGTTTTCCTTGGAAACCAGTTTACATAGAATAATGTTTAAAAACCTTTTTATGTAATTTTTCTTCGTCTTTCTAACGGTGTAAAAAAATGTCGGAAAAACTTTTGAATAAGTGGAAACTGGCAAAAAACTGATATTTTTCACGAACGAAAACCATGTTCCGGGCATCGGACGTGTCTGGCTAACGAACTTGTTCAACAGTTTAGGACTTCCAACATTTTCACCAAATTTCGTAAACCTAGAACATTTCGTTCGAGAGTTATCGTGCGGACACATATATACATATATACCGTGTGAGTTTTTTGAGAGCTGCCATTTTGATTACAGCTAAACAGTTGATTTAATCAAAAAATTGTTCAAATAAGAGTTGTAGATACCGACGGGGGCAACCGATTTCTATAGTCAGGAGCTTTATAGCTCTTATGGTTTTCGAGCTATGATACAAACTTATAGATTTTTAAATGAGACTATATATTAATTTTTCGCTAAAACTGATCTAACGCATTAATTAACAACATAAATCAGGAAAAAAAATTTTTTTACTCAAGTTAAATTTTTGAATTTTTCTTTAATTTCTCAATTAAGCGGTAAAAATATGCATAGGTACTTGAGGCTACTTCAACCGATAGTGTTCTGGTTGGTTACATTTCTATTACAATCAAGAAAAGAACCTTTTCCAGTACCAATTCTGTCATACAAATTTGGCTGTAATAAAAATGGCAACTCTCAAAAAACTTACATGGTATATATACATACATACATATATATATATATTCGGTTTCTAGGGACCTCAAAACAAATTTTTGCCATAGTCCCGGGCTCAAGTTGCGTCATGACAGTGGCTGTAATAGCTGAATTCCATTCTTCTAAATTCGTTAAAATAACACAAACTTAAAATCTGAGATCACAGGTACATATTTTATAGTTATGTCTAAATATTCTATCTATATACACTTAACAATCGGCCAGGCAATACAGCCTTCAGTAGTTTGTATATTTTATTTATATTTCATAGTTTATTTCAAGACCCAATTCTACGGAATTAAAAATTGAGTATTTTATTAAACAATAAAAAATTAGAAAGTGCATAATCGGAATCACTAAAATTCATTTTATTTGGTTAGGAACACTCAAAAAAAAAAAAAAAAATTAGCGTTTTGTATAATATTATAAATATAAAAGTAAATTATCCGAGCACAATAACTGATGCGGAAAAAAAATCTACATAAAAAATAAGTGAGTAAAAAAAGCGTAGGCAATTTCTACAAACGGCTTCCATTAGCGGGACGTGGCCATTGTTTAGCGCGCCAAATTAATTTAACCCGAGGGGGTGTAATATAGTATATGTATATAAATACTACACTTTATGAGTATGAGTGAGAACAACTAAATACTGGTTGTAAATACGTAGGATACAAACAAGGAGAGTAAATATAGGCTGAGGCATTTCAGGACATCTTTGTGTATGAGACACAGGAAAATGTTTTAAAGATAGCAAATAGTATCTTCAGTACGTACATATACTATATAGATGTATAGCAGATAGTTGTTCTAGAGCTTCTCTTTTCTTTTCGTATTCAATGAAGAAGTAAAAATGATTCTGTTTAGCATTTTTTTTTCATCTTTTGTAAACAGGGTGAATCCAATACCGCTTGATAATAAAAATATAGTAATATAACAAACCTAAATTCAGAATGATAATTACTTATTGTGCGATATTGATGAAAATTCCGGCAAGGTATTTTATATTATACCGTATACCTGATGGGATTTCTCATCGGAAACATCTCAGAAACCGTCCGACTTTTCTCAAATGCTAGAGTTTTTGAGCCGGGCCGGACTTAGCCGAAGTGGTGCCCGGGCAGCGCTGAAGAATGGCGCTCCTGTAGAAAAACAAACATTTCCTTCAAACTTTTTTCCTCCTAAAAAACAAGTGACGAACAAAAAAAAAAAACGTGACATGTCTACATTTGGCGCCCTCTTAAACACTTTCCGGCGCCCCTAAGACCTGGCGCCCGGGGCATGTGCATAGCCTGTCCCCCTAGATCCGGCTCTGTTTTTGGCTAATCTGCTCTACCATTACTCGCTTTTTTACCTTTTGTCTCTCTGAATTTCTTTCTTCCTTGTCAGTTTCCATACATATTTCTTACTTTTATCTTCAGGTCGATCCATGACATATCCGTTTGATAATTCAACCCTTAAATCAGTCAAAATGTGTTTTTCATTAGTTGCCTACTTACGAAATTCTCCAGTATCCTAAACACCAACTTGTACGTTTCTAACTTCAAAAATGACGTATTTTCCATACAAAATGTTGTCCCTTATTTTACCGCCTAAGGGGACGAATTCCTAAAAACACTGATACAACTAATTTTTATTTATAAACAGAAGTCTAAACACCCATTTCTATATTACTAACTTCAACCTTCATACAAAATTTCATCCACTATTTAGACTCTTTGATGGATGAATTTTCAAAAATCCTTCCTTAGTCCTCATCTACGTTACCTAAGGGACTCTTGTACAAAATTTCGAACTTCTAGACACATCAGTTGAGGCTGCACGTTGTCTGTCAGTCAATCAGTGTCAGAGTTTTTTAAATGGAAGATAATAGATATTTTTTGTAGCATACCCTTATTCATAAAAATTAAAATTATTTCATTTTGCTAAGATGCACCATTTGCTAACTAAGATGCCGGAAGATAGCCCTCCTTTATTTATTTTTTAAGTAAATACAAAATATAAAAGAATGGTCCCACCCAGGATCGAACTGAGGATCTTCTGCGTGTAAAGCAGTCGTGATAACCGCTGCACCATAGAACCTGCTGAAATATCAAAAATACCCCTGTCGCAGCATCTGCATAACATAGAGAATTTCCAAATCTTGGGCACTGGCGGATCTCATCTAAGACCTGTACCTATTTAAAATAGTTTAGCTTTCTAAGAGTAAAAGAATTTTTAAAATCGGCTGGGTAATTAGTTTTGGTATTTTTGGGGACCCAAGAACCCGAACGGATTTTGTGCAGCATAGTTGTATCCATCTAAAATAATTTAGTTCTCTAGCAGTGAGAAATTTTTTAGAATCGTTTCGGTAGCTTATTACTGGCGTTTTCGGATCTGCAAGATCCCGGTGGACCTCATTAAAAAATCAGCTCGACCGTATATTCTAGGCGGACTTTATGTAATATATATATATATATATATATATATATATATATATATATATATATATATATATATTCAAAACCCGTTGTGTAGCATTCTACGCCGCATTTGCATCCGCAGGACAGTTGTGGATCTCAGATAACACAACCTGTACCTATCTAGAATAGTTTACCTCGGTAATAGTAAAAAAGTTTCAAAATCGGTCAGTTATTTTATTTTTGACACTTTTAGGTCCTACTTACACTGTCAGACCTTACATAACGTAATCTATATGTATCTAAAATAGCTTAGCTCCCCAACAGTGAAAAAATTTTCATAATCGGTCGGTTAGTTTATTTTTGACACTTTTGGATCCGATGGACCCTGGCAGACTTTACATAACGTAATCTATATTTATCTAAAATAGTTTAGCTCTGTAAGAGTGAAAAAATTTTCAAAATCGGTCGGTTAGTTTATTTTTACCACTTTTGGGTCCCATGGACCCTGGCGGACCCTAAATAACGTAATGTATGTCTATCTAAAATAGCTTAGTTCCCCAACAGTGAAAAAATTTTCAAAATCGGTCGGTTAGTTTATTTTTGACACTTTTGGATCCCATGGACCCTGGCAGACCTTACATAACGTAATCTATATTTATCTAAAATAGTTTAGCTCTGTAACAGTGAAAAAATTTTCAAAATCGGTCGGTTAGTTTATTTTTGACACTTTTGGATCCCATGGACCCTGGCAGACCGTACATAACGTAATCTATATTTATCTAAAATAGTTTAGCTCTATAACAGTGAAAAAATTTTCAAAATCGGTCAGTTAGTTTATTTTAGACACTTTTGGGTTCTATGGACCTTGGTGGACCTTACAGAACGTAATTTATATTTATCTAAAATAGTTTAGCTCTGTAACTGTGAAAAAAATTTCAAAATCGGTCAGTTAGTTTATTTTTGACACTTCTGGATCCTATGGACCCTGGCAGACCTTACATAACGGAATCTATATTTATCTAAAACAGTTTAGCTCTGTAACAGTGAAAAAATTTTCAAAATCGATCAGGCAGTTTATTTTTGACACTTTTGGGTCCTATGGACCCAGGCGGACCTTACATAACGTAATCGATATTTATCTAAAATAGTTTAGCTCTGTAACAGTGAAAAAATTTTCAAAATCGGTCAGTTAGTTTATTTTTGACACTTTTGGGTCCTGTGGACCCTGGCGGACCTTACATAATGTATTCTAAATCTATCTAAAATAGTTTAGCTCTGTAACAGTGAAGATTTTTTTAAAATTGGTCGTTTAGTTTATTTTTTACAAATACTTTAACTTACTAACTGTGAAAAAATTTTTAAAATCGATTGGTTAATTAATTTCTGGCCTTTTTAGGTCCCGAAAACCTTGACCTCACATAAAATACTTTAAATCCATTTGAAATGGTTTAATTTTTTAACATTATTAATTATTAGTGAAAAAATTTTCAAAATCGATTCAAAATATTTTTCCGTGCATACATATGTACATTATACATATTTTGTTTTGTTTCATATATTTAATAATGTTATATCATAACATAATCTTCAATTTCTTGTTTACTTAAAAATTCAATAAAAAAAAAAAAATTCTTCATTACATTAGCTTAGAAAATCTGTTTAATTTACATTTTTTAACATGAGATAGAACCATGCTAATTATAATGCAATAAATGAGAAACAAAACTCTATACATGTATGTGTTATAACACATGTATGTGAATATAGTTCATTTGTTCTCACAAAATTCTTTAATAAAAAAGTGAAATATTTTTATACTTCATAAAGAACTGAGATAGAAATATAAATTACTTATTACAATGACAAAGAGAGCAAAATAAGCCAATAGTGAAAATTACGATTTTCTCGAAAACTACTTAACATAGAAACAAAATTATAAGAACATTTTCTTCATAATTTTTTTTTCCTTTTCAACGATGTAAGAATCGAACTGCCTTATGATAGGATCGAATGATAAAAAATGGCCAGAAAACCTACTTCTGGGCATCCGACGTGTCTGGCTAACGAACTTAGCCAAGCCAATTCAGAATCCAGTCCGCACACAAAATTTCATAAGCGTTAGACGTTTCGTTCGAGAGTTATCGTGGGAACACATAAATATATATATATATATATATATATATATATATATATATATATATATATATATATATATATATATATATATATATATATATAAATTTTAGTGAATATCATTTTCGTATTCTAGGGACCTCAAAACAGATTTCTGCCATAGTCCCGGACTCAGATTGCGTCATGACACCTACTGTAATAGCTGAATTTCGAGTTTTCGAAATTCGCTAAAACCGAGAATTATTTATAATTTGTTCTAAGTAGCTCGAAAATAAAAGAGAATGGTTCCACCCAGGATCGAACTGGGGACCTTCAGTTGAAGTACCAAAAGGAACAGAAAATTATTTACTATTTGTTTTAAGTAAATTAAAAATAAAAGAAAGTGGTTCCACCCAGGATCGAACTGGGGACCTTCTGCGTGTTAAGCAGACGTGATAACCGCTACACTATGGAACCCGTTGAAGTATCAAAAGGAACAGAAAATTGTTTACCAATTATTTTAAGTAAATTAAAAATAAAACAAAGTGGTTCCACCCAGGATCGAACTGGGGACCTTCTGCGTGTTAAGCAGACGTGATAACCGCTACACTATGGAACCCGTTGAAGTATCAAAAGGAACAGAAAATTGTTTACCATTTATTTTAAGTAAATTAAAAATAAAAGAAAGTGGTTCCACCCAGGATCGAACTGGGGACCTTCTGCGTGTAAAGCAGACGTGATAACCGCTACACTATGGAACCTGTTGAAATATCAAAAAGAACCCACAATTATTTAGCGTTTATTGTAAGTTAATAAAAAATGAAAATGAATGGTTCCACCCAGGATCGAACTGGGGACCTTCTGCGTGTAAAGCAGACGTGATAACCGCTACACTATGGAACCTGTTGAAGTATCAAAAGGAACAGAAAATTATTTACTATTTGTTTTAAGTAAATTAAAAATAAAAGAAAGTGGTTCCACCCAGGATCGAACTGGGGACCTTCTGCGTGTAAAGCAGACATGATAACCGCTACACTATGGAACCTGTTGAAATATCAAAAAGAACCGACAATTATTTAGCGTTTATTTTAAGTTAATAAAAAATAAAAATGAATGGTTCCACCCAGGATCGAACTGGGGACCTTCTGCGTGTAAAGCAGACGTGATAACCGCTACACTATGGAACCTGTTGAAATATCAAAAAGAACCCACAATTATTTAGCGTTTATTTTAAGTTAATGAAAAATAAAAATGAATGGTTTCACCCAGGATCGAACTGGGGACCTTCTGCGTGTAAAGCAGACGTGATAACTGCTACACTATGGAACCTGTTGAAATATCAAAAAGAACCGACAATTATTTAGCGTTTAAAATAAAAATGAATGGTTCCACCCAGGATCGAACTGGGGACCTTCTGCGTGTAAAGCAGACGTGATAACCGCTACACTATGGAGCCTGTTGAAATATCAAAAAGAACCGACAATTATTTAGCGTTTATTTTAAGTTAATAAAAAATAAAAATGAATGGTTCCAACCAGGATCGAACTGGAGACCTTCTGCGTGTAAAGCAGACGTGATAACTGCTACACTATGGAACCTATTGAAGTATCAAAAGGAACAGAAAATTATTTAATATTTGTTCTAAGTAGCTCGAAAATAAAAGAGAATGGTTACACCCAGGACTGAACTGGAGACATTCTGCGTGTAAAGCAGACGTGATAACCGCTACACTATGGAACTTGCTACAAATGTGAACACCGTATAGACTACATATCAAAAGTGCTAAATTAAATATTATATGTATATACTAATACTAATTTTTCTTTGTAATCTTTATCTTATTTTTAGAAACAAAGGTAGTATCAAAAATAAATTTTCTACACAACTTCAAACATTTTTTTAATCCGGCTCTGACCATGTCAGATTTATAACATAAATTTTCTGTTTTTAAAAAAAGGTCTAGGAATCACGTTTACGACCTAAGCATGTTTACAAAATTTTATTGAAATTTAGTCAGTAAAATTATTTTGTACCTTTGATATTAAGAAGGTATTTACGCATAATTTAGTTAGGGCCGTACTTAGAAAAATTTTCAAGCATTATGTAGCCAGTTAGATATGAGATTTTCTCAAACAGTTAACTCCGAAAAAATTCTTGTGGTTTTAGTGTCTACAGGGTGCTATGAGTCACCCCTCAAAAGGATAAGAGTTATTTAATTCCCACTTTGTATAGAAAGATAAAATATCCTATATATATATATATATATATATATATATATATATATATATATATATATATATATATATATATATATATATATATATATATCTTTCTAACAGTAAAAGTATTTTTAAAACCCGTTGTGTAATTTTCTATGCCGACTTTGCATCCGCAGGACAGTTGTGGATCTCAGATAACATAACTTGTACTTATCTAAAATAGTTTATCTCAGCAATAGTGAAAAAATTTTCAAAATCGGCCAGTTATTTTATTTTTGACACTTTTGGGTCCGATGGACTCTGTCGGACCTTACATAGCGTAATCTATATCAATCTAAAATAGTTTAGTTCTCTAACAGCGAAAAAATTGTCAAAATCGGTCGGTTATTGTATTTCTGATACTTTTAGGTCCCGTGGACCCTAGCAGACCTCACATCACGTAATCTATATCTATCTAAAATAGTTTAGCTCTCTAGCAGCGAAAAATTTTTCAAAATCGGTCAGTTAGTTTATTTTGCACTTTTAAGATCCAAGGACCCTGGCCGACGTCATACAACATATAAACTATATCCATCTAAAATTGTTTATCTCTGTAACAGTGAAAAAATTTTCAAAATCGGTCACACATTTTTGACACCTTTGGGTCTCATGGACCCTGGCAGACCTTACATAACGTAATCTATATCTATCTAAAATAGCTTACCTCTGTAACAGTGAAAAAATTTTCAAAATCGGTCAGTTATTTTATTTTTGACACTTTTAGATCCCACGGACCCTACGTAACCACGATCCCACGGATCCTACGGACCTTACATAAGGTAATCTATATCTATCTACCATGGCGGGTCATATAACTTATGGCAGTCCGTGAGGGTCTTGCGAACATTATTTGATAACTTAACTAATTCAAATAAGTACTTTAGCTTACTAACGGTAAAAACATTTTCAAAATCGATTGAGTAGTTAATTTTTGGAATTTTTAGGTCCCCAATAGCCTGACGGATCGCATATAAGATGTACCTTAAATCCATTTAAAATTGTTTAGCTTTCTAACATTAATGATTAATAGTGAAAAAATTTTCAAAATCGATCCAGTTCTTTTAAATTTTTGTCCTGGCATACAAACATAATTATTATGTTATCTTTCTATAATATTTAATAATATTATACTATGACATTACGTTCATTATCTTGTTCATTTAAAATTCAATGAAAAAAAATCTTCATTACATATGCTTAAAATATCTGGTTGATTTTAATTTTAAAAAATGAAACAGAGATATTGTATTATAAAACATATAGATTTTGAATAACTACCATTTGTTTTACGTAAAAAAAATAAAATTTTTCTATATTTTATAAGGAATTGAGACAGAAATATAAATTACTTATTACACAGACAAAGAGAGCAAAGTGAGGCAAAAGTGAAAATTTACGATTTTCTCAAAAACTACTTAAAATAGGAAGAAAATTATAAGAATATTTTTTTCGTAATTATTTTTTCTTTTTCAACGATGTCTTATGATAGGATCGAATGATGAAAAATGGCCAGAAAACCTACTTCTGGGCATCCGACGCTTCTGGCTAACGAACTTAGCCGAGCCAATCCGGAATCCAGTTCGCACACAAAATTTCATAAGCATTAAACGTTTCGTTCGAGAGTTATCGCGTAGATATATATATATATATATATATATATATATATATATATATATATATATATATATATATATATATATATATATATATATATAAATTTTAGTGAATATCATTTTCGTATTCTAGGGACCCCAAAACATTTTTCTGTTATAGTCTCGACCTCAGATTGCGTCATGAGACCGGACGTAATAGCTGAATTTCAAGTTTTCGAAATTCGCTAAAAAGGATAATTAACAAATAGGGATAATTAACAAAATAGTCCAAAGTCAACACGGATTAACCAGTTTTGACAAATATAGAAAATGGTATTTTTTCTTCGAAAATGTGACAAGGATTTTGTAGCAGATATTAGATAAATGAAAAAGATAGCATAAAAAAATTAATGCCATTATACCTATAAAAAATATAAAAAGAATGCCAGAAAACCAGTGTTAAATCAATTTTACAATCAAAAAATTAGTTTTAAATAGAAAAATAAGGTTTCTGATCTAAATTTGTCCATTACGCAAGTTACATAATGATTCACTAAGTTTTCAACACGAATAAAACATGTTCACACAAGTCAGTTCAAATTTAACTCATGTGAAGGCTATCACAGGCAAAGAAATGGCGAAGTCAGAATTGATGTTTGATGCTGGAACCAATTTCCATGAAAACTTGACGGTTACTGGGTCAGTGCTCTGATCAAGACTTGAATTCCACCCAGCCAGACGAAATACCAAAAACAATGGCTGAATCACATATAATTATCCATAAAATATCCCAGGCGGAACACCATCCGTACGTTTGAATCATGTGCACGGTTTCCCGACAGCATCCATTAAAACGTTCCAACTAAACAACTTAACTTGTCGAAAATCATTTTTGAAAAATTCCTAGCCAAACATATAAAAAATTTCAATTAGATAACAACAAAAAAAAAAAAATGCAACGAGAATCATTAAAAGTTTCTCTTTTTTTTTTACCCGACTGCATCAGAAGGAGGGTGATGTATTTCGAAAGTATGTATGTACCCTCTGATTATGTCTGTTTCTGTGGCGCAGCCTACAGCCTAAACGGCTTGACGGATTTTGGTAAAGAAGGTGTCGTTGGATTAAATTTCAAAATTCATCCCCTAAATAGGGGATGTAAAATTTATTTAGTAAACCATTGGGTCTAGAAACGTGAAATTTTGTAGACGAGTTCTTTGTGTAACGTAGGGGAGCACTAAGAAAAGATTTTTGACAATTCATCCCCTAAGGGTATAAAGTTGGGGGTGAAAATTTATGAAAGGTAAAATTTTGCATAAAGCCCCACAAGGGTCCTTTAATAATGTATATGAGTATTAAGAGGGAGAAGTTTTGTAAAAATTTATCCATTAAGGGTGTAAAATAGGGGATGAAAATTTATATAGAAAACCGCTGGGTATAAAAACGTAAAATTTTGTACACAGGTTCCCTTAGTAACGCAAGCAAGCACCAGAAGTGGATTTTTAGAATTTCGTTTCCTAAGGAGTTAAAATAGGGGATGAAAATTTATATAGAAATTGTTGAGTCTAGAAACGTGAAATTCTACAAAGGGGTTCTTTATATAATGTAGGCGAGCACCAAGAAGGAGTTTTGGAAATTCATCCCCTAACGGGGTAAAATAGGCGGTTAAAATTTATTTAAAAAACCTACTGAGCCCAGAAACGTGAAATTTTGTACAGGATTTCCTTATGTAGCGTAGATGAGCTCTAAGAAGAGATTTTTGGAATTTTATTCCGTAAGGATATAAGACGGTAGGGCAAGGGTTGAAAATTTATATGAAAACTATATAGTTTTTACCCGATTGCATCAGAAGGAGGGTAATGTGTTTCGAAAGTATGTATGTATCTTCTAAATATTTCTGTTTCTGTGGCGCAGCTTGCAGCCTAAACGACTCGGATTTTGGTAAAGAAGGTATCGCTGGATTCGTCTTAATTTCGGAAGTGCTATAGGCTACATGAAATTTCAAAATTCATCCCCTAAATAGGTGATGAAAAATTTATATAGCAAACCATTAGGTCTAGAAAGTGAAATTTTGCAAACGAGTTCTTTATGTATCGTAGGGGAGCACAAAGAAAAAATTTTTGGAAATTCATCCCCTAAGAGTAGGGGATGAAAATTTATGAAAGATAAAATTGTACACGGGGCCACAAGGGTCCTTTAGTAATGTAGATGAGTATTGAGAGGAAGAATTTTTGTAAAAATTTATCTAGTAAGGTTGTAAAATAGAGGATGAAAATTTATATAGAAAACCGCTGGATTTAGAAGCGTAAAATTTTGTACAAAGATTCCTTCAGTAACGCAAGCAAGCATCAAGAAAACCATTGAGTCTAGAAACGTGAAATTCTACAAAGGGGTTCTTTATATGATGGAGGTGAGCACAAAGAAGGGGTTATGGAAATTCATCCCCTAAGGGGGTAAAATAGGCGGTCAAAATTTATCTAAAAAACCTACTGGGCCCAGAAACGTAAATTTTTTTACAGGATTTCTTATGTAGCGTAGGTGAGCTCTACACCGGAATTTTATTCCGGTGTAGAGCTCACCTTTCTGAAATTTTATTCCGTGAGGATATAAAATAGGGGATGAAAATTTATATAGAAAACCATTGAGTCTAGAAACGTGAAATTCTGTACAGAGGTTTTTTAGTAATATAAACGAGTACCAAGGGCAAATTCTTAAAATTTTATACCCTAAAGCGGTAGAACAAGGTTTGAAAATTTATATGGAAACTAGCTTTTGTCGATGAATTCATCCGTGTGCAGTCGATGACGACATAGTAAGTGTACGAAATCATTTAATCAGCTTTCAATGACTCTACGCGGATGAAGTCGTAGACAAAATCGTAACAATTAGGATCACGTAACAATATATATATATATATATATATATATATATATATATATATATATATATATATATATATATATATATATATATATATATATATATATATTTATATATGTAAAGAAACTATACTCTCTTTAAATTTAACGTGCTTGATATGCTCTGCGCCCGCTTTTATGACACCTGATAGCGGCCTGTTGAGTAATCTACAATAATTGTGAACATGTGCCACTAAAAATTAATA
Source organism: Brachynemurus nebulosus (assembly GCA_035578155.1). Lineage (NCBI taxonomy): Eukaryota > Metazoa > Arthropoda > Insecta > Neuroptera > Myrmeleontidae > Brachynemurus > Brachynemurus nebulosus. The sequence goes on from JAPWDM010000001.1 coordinate 25,300,867, forward strand.
AGAATACTATTAGAGATTTTAAGAATTGTAATTAACTAATTGCTATTATTAGAGTTGTGAAGCAGAGACGAATAATTGACCTTAATTGTCGTTTCTCTTATTTTGCAGGTAATTTGTAAATATTGTATATGTAAACATTGTAAATAGTAACATCAGTTAAAATGTGACCTCTTATTTTGCAGAAACAAATTTCGTTATTTATTCCAACTTATAATATAATATTATATATATATATATATATATATATATATATATATATATATATATATATATATATATATATATATATATATATATATATATGTATATATATAGGTAATATTGAATAAGGGAAAATTTAATGAAGGCGAAGGTCATTTAATGGATTGTAATAAGTGAGGCTAGCTATCAACAGAGGATGATGTAAGTGTAAGTGGCTTAATTTTGAAATCCCAATTTTCGAAATTCGGTTTTGTTTCAGAGTTACGGGCCCTCAAAGTTAAAACTTTTTTTAGAGGAATTCAACGTATAAAAAAATTGATTTTTCATTTCTGTAAAAACGAATAACAGTACTGATAATAACTGTACTATTATTATTTAACTAGGAAAAGCTCTCGAAAGTTGCTGTGACAATGTCGATGCATCTTACAAGGAATGTTGCGGAAGTGTTCCCCTTCGATTTCGTTTATTTTAAAATATACTGTAGTACTAACCCTTAAGCAATTTTGATGAAAAGTAGTCAAAAGATTTAGACCGAGGTTACAATACTATAGAATTTTTTTTATCGGGTTCACTTAATTTCTAAAGGGTTTAACACCCCTAAGAGTGGGTTTATTAAAAATTTTTAGGAAGAGCATAGTTCAAATTCTTTAAAATTCTGTAAAAAGGCTACGAGTTTTTAGTTAATAAATAATACGTTTTATCCACTGTAACGGTGCGGCGGAACTGGAGGGGTTGTGGAGGGGGGCCTGTATATAAAACCGAATTTTTAACAAAAATTAAATATTTAGGATTTTTTCCATTATAAAATTTATAAAATATGGGAAAAATCAAGTTAATTGCTAATTCCTTGACTTGAAATAGATAGTTTTGAAATGTCACCTATTATAAAATAGTGGAAGCAAATACAAGTAAAAATACAAATTACATTTTAATTATTATTTTGAGTAGATGTTGAATAGACGTACAGTAAACAGACGTTAAAATGCTTCAATATGACTATATTTTACAGTGTACTTATATCATTTTATAGAGATATTAAAAAAATATTAATTAGAAAAATATTAATTAGTAATGATATTCTTCAAAGAAGTGTTTTAATCAGAGCAATTTCTTGCACCAAGAACATCTTATAAAAGATAATTCTTCACAACCCTCAGTTTCGCATTTAAGGGACACTTGGAGAGCAAATGCAACTAATTTCTCAAATTTTTCTGGTCTTTTACGTATGTATCCGCTTTCGTACCATGAATAACGGAATAAGTTTTAATATTGAGGAGAAAAAAATTGGTTATGAATCAATGATTGCAGTTTTATTACGTTGTTACGAGATTGAAGATTGATATCGTATTGAGTAGTATTATACTATCGGAAAACCGCTAGATGAAATTCTTTCATATTCGAAATCCATATGCGTCTAATGGTTGTATTATCCCCGTGTTCCCTTTCTTGACTTTGTCGGTAGGTGTTAATTCGTTAATGGTAAGTACTCGAGAAATGTTCACTCCACTAATTTACTAAAACGACACTTTTTTTACCGTCATTTGGCTAAAAATAGCCCTTTTATCAACATCTTGGAACTTAATTTATCTTTCTACTTGTATTTTCTTCCACTATTACATAATAAGTACATGACATTTAATTATAAACTGCAATCCTCGAGTTTTTCTCATAAAGCTACTTCAATGTTTCAAAACTATCTATTTCAAGTCAAGAAATTACTAATTAACTTGATTTTTCCTACATTTTATAAATGTTAAAATAGTCAAAAATTTCGTTCTTATATACAGCCCCCCCATAACTCCCCCCAGTTACGCCGCGTCATTACAGTGGGTAACACGTATTATTTATTAACTAATAACTTGTAGTCCTTTTACAGAATTTTAAAGAATTTGAGCCATGATTTCACTAAGAAATTTTTAATAAACCCACTCTTAGGCGTGTTTAACACCTTAAAAATTAAGTGACCCCAATGAAAAAAATTCTATAGAAATGTAACCTCAGTCTAAATCTTTTGACCACTTTTCATCAAAATTCCTTAAGGGCTAGTATGAGAAAAATACCAAAATATGATTTTTCAGAAAATTTTTGAAGAGGCGTTTTACCCCCTAAATATGAGATTGGGTGCGTACCTACAATTAAAATATGTTTATTACTTTGTCAAGTACTACTGTATATCTTAAAATGAACGAAATCGCAGGGGAACACTTCCGTAACATTCCTTGTTAGCTTACAAAATCCCACTGCTTGTTTAGCTTTTTGTTTTTTAATCAATTGTATGTAAGTAACTACACAAAATTTTAAATTTTGTTTGATTACAAAAAAATCCGCAAGATAAACAAACAGCACAATTTTGTGAACAAAAGCACACATTAATACTTTCAAACATATTTTATACATTATACTTTATTTGCGAAATTCAAATGGATCACTTGAAATTATTGAGCGGGTCACTCTAATAGATACAATTTTGATTTTACAATGACTTATTTTTTTGTTTTTTCTTTAATATTTAAGGATGTACTTTTCTGGAAATTCATCCTATATCTGTGATAAACTCATACAACAATTTTTACCTATTCCTCCCGTATTCTGTGTTGTGACTTACCTACTTGTTTTTCTTCTAAGAGATTGTACATATAATAATAATGGGTGATATGTATTTGTACACCTTCAACCATCACATCTTCAACAAACGTCAAGTTCAGCAGCGTCTCAGGTTCTTCTTAACAATACATTTACATCTACATATACCTACACACATTTATATGAGAAGGTAAATAGGTAGTGTCTCACACTCTATTTTGACTCAAAATTTACTCATACTCACGGCTTTTTATAACTGCTAAAGAATAGAAAGATATTATATTCCTTAGCAAGAGGATATTATGTACAGTAAACTCTCTAAACCTCGGTCAGATATTGAGATTTTTTGGAGTAATTAAGCATTTTCGAAGGTTATTTCGAAAAAAAATATTAGAATTATTTAAAAAGAATTTTCAAATCTTGTAACACTGGATTTTTAAATTTCGGCATGCTTAGAAAATACATAAATATAATAATACAAATTTCAGTTCCTACGTCTACTTTACACGTAGATTTCCAATTCGAAAACTTGTCTGATAACGGTCATATTATGTCACAAAAGCTAATAAATTAAATAAAAGTGGTATTTTTGTGAAGTAAAGTGTTTTATTAATCATTAACAAGCATAAAATATAATAAAATAACACTCAAAGCAATTAAATTTCTTCTTTCAAGTAAGAGAATTTATCCTAGGGGCCTAGGGTGAGTCTGAAGCATCGGATTGCACTAGGGATACATTTGAGGAAATATTTTGGAAAATTTAGAATGGTTAGAATATCGAGAAAAAATAATATATTTTTATGTACGAGTACTTTTTTAAACGCTTTCGTAAAATCTTTGAATACCCCTTACAGACCAGGGTGTCACAATTGTTACACTTTATTCTCCATGCTATTTCAATTGGAAGAAAGTGCGTGGGAGAGATCAGACCGGCCTCACATAATTGTAACAGTTATAAACTACTAGTTTAATTTTTGTTGGGATTTTTATTGCGTTTTTGTTGACCTCGCTGTTTTCTGTTATTAGGTGGTCTTATTTTATCATTTTTTTAGTGGTTAAATACTGTCTTTATTTGTTTTGATCACACTTCTTTTTGAATTATTCTACAAATTTGTGTTTATTTGTGCTAAACTGCTAAAATATATCTATAGATTAGAACCCAGTTTGAACAGATATAACACTACTGCACAAACTAGGTCCTACACAAACTGCATAAACTGCACAAACTGCAAAATTGTAACACTATTCCCCCCTCCAAACCCTCCCGCCAAAAAATAAAAATAATATTTTTTGTCTTTACTGGACCACTATTAATGCCAAATTAATAAGGAAATTGTAAAAATTCAAAGGACCGTAGCCTCAGATCTGTAAGGGATTCTATTCTGCAACATATATTTTTCACAACTTTTTAAAGGAGCTATTTCATTCATAGTTCATACTTTAAATATATAAAAATAAAATATGTTTATGTATTTTTTTTAAATGACTTAAGGGTCTTCCACAATTGCGAAAATTTTAGAATTTTGAATACTTTTTCCTGCTCGATTGATATAGAAGTATATTAACTAATGTAATACCAAAAGGTTTAACTTCTTACAAGTCTAATTTCTAAATTACTTTAGTTAACCGAATAGTTTCTAGATTTTGCAGCTTCCTTTTCTTATTGAATGATCATTGAACAGTGGTCGTATTTAAATTTACATTTAAATCTATTGAAAGGTATCGTTTTCTAACAATATGCAACTCATTCTGAATAATGTCACAGAGGGTTCGTTCAAACTTAGCTCAGGCAATTATAATAACGATTTCGTCAATTTTGATGTCCAGTATCTAGATGCCGTTATACGTTCATTTTAAGACATGTTCTGACAGTACTCGATCGCTCGGTCCTAAATCTACGCGAGATGAAATATACGTCTTCTTTTGTTTTTACTACTAGTACAGTGCAGGTATAACACATTGATCTTTGTCTTTGTTTTATGTTTTAATGTACTTCATGACATATTTCAATCAGAAAATGTTGCGCCGTTAAAAATAATAATTTAACTTACTAGGCAAATTTTGAACAAAATTAAAAAAATTAAAAATTCGGGATCTAAGGTATACAAATAGTTGTTGAAACAGAATAAAAAATATTGATAAAAACCAAAAATACATACTTTTTTAAAATAAAATGAAAAATGTAAGAAACGTAGGCAAGAAATACAAATTAAAAAGTACGTATTTGCAATCGAGGCTTTTGACACCTTGCTTGACATATCATAAGAAACCAAATGAAACTTTACTAACTCACACATCATGTCGTAGTTTACTGCGTAGTGTGTTGTAGAGGTTTTACTGTGGATTATGTATATATTTTTTGTTGCAATATACATATTTATTTACTGAGTATATTATATAAAAATTACCATTAAACCAAGTAAATTTAGAAAAATAATGTTTTCAATTATAGTTAATTTTTTGGAAAATCGGATATAATGGTAATTTATTATATTAACTTACCATTTGCTTTTTTTGTATTATGATCATAATTAGTGCCTAATTATATCATCAATTTTTCCATATTAAAAAAAAAGAAAAAGAAAAAAGAAAATTCACAGGAAATATTTGCATTATTAAGAAGTCGGTATGTACGGTATACACAGACTTAATACACGCGCAGCAAGTCGATGTGAAATTTGTAAATTTTCTTCAATTTAATATTTTTTTCTTTTGTGTAAAAAATAACAATATTATGAAAAGGAATTTTTTATAAGTAACTAGTCATAAATAAAAGAAAATAAATTTTTAAATAAATAATTTTTAGCACAAAAAGAAATTTAGTTTAATTTTCTACACCAAGAGTGTGTAAGGGTTTTAATGCAAAACTAGTGACAATATGATACTTAAGACTTGAACACACCCTTGCAAATTTTGAATGCAATTTTCAAATGAAAAATATCATGATAATCTATCTTTATTATGAATATGAGCAATTATTCATTTCCCTGGAATGTAATACTTGAAACTCCTGTTTATAGTGTGTATTTATCGTTTGGTATGGATGGTAGCTAATTTGATCCTTTATCACAGGATCAACATAAAACTTACCATTTTAATATTGACGGTTTACGTTGCATTTGTGTTTTATTTGATGAATTAAATTCTACTTGAAGGGGAATTTCTTCTATATTTATATTCATCTTCTTGTTAGGAAACTACAATTTATTCTTTTAGCAAAGGTTATTGCACAATTACAAAATTGTGTATTATTTTCTAAATTCATCCATTTGTTAGTTGGCCGTTTGAATGTAAGCTCTAGAGAAATTAATACACATACTCACGTTCCTAATTTTAGAGAATGGTTTAAGTACAGTACAACACCTGTTTTATCCAAAAAAGTGGTCTCCAAAAACAGTGCTTGGCAAAAGGCGACTTTATAACTAAAAATTAATTTAAATTTGATAAATTACAGATAAGTTTGTCTCTCAAAATGTCTAAAGCATTTCAAAAATGGTAAAAATCAGACCATAAAATAACAATATCTTTCTTTTTTTGGAGTCTTTTCTAGCGATAGGTTGCTTATTTAGAATGTGTCGATCAAAATACTAATTAACTTATTCGAAAACTGGAAAGATTAAATTACTCTTTCAAAACATACGTCAACACCTAAGAAAAAATATCGTAGTATCTTATTGCGTAGTAATCTTTATTAAAAATTTATACAATAAATTATTCAAAAAGGCAATATACTCAAATCAGAATGTTTGTCAAAATATTTTTCTTCGTATACTTCAGCTTCCTTAATGATTAATCAGTGTCTTACGTTGATTACTTATTCAAATAAATGGGTAATTACATTCCCCTAAATTATACAATATCTTAACAATTTGCCGTATTTAAATGTTTTTCAATTACACAACATTAATAAATAAAAATTTTTATACAAATTTAATTTCTAGGCAGTAATTATACATTTGTTTCAATCTGGGTTTCCAACTTTCAAAAAAGAAAAAAAAAATTATAATAACTCATTACTGAACAATTTCTTGTCGCAAAATATTTCATTCTCACCGTAAAAAGTTTTCAATGACCTAAAAAAATTGCAATCCAAAACTTTTTTTGACATACAGTAGGTACTCTCTCCTAATACCGTCGACTACGGGAACAAGGGAGAATATGAAATAATAATACCATCACATTCGTATTATATTTCTCTCCTCAAAAATGAGAATCCTTTCTTCCTTTCCGCCACATCCCCCAATACCACAACGGCGTTATTGGAGGATTCCTATTTCAATTTTTAATTCGTAAGAACGGCATGCTGTTGGTAGGAACAAAAAATTTGAGTGCGGCAGTATTAAGAAAGATTACACAGCCTCGCAAAACAAGTCATGATTTGGATGACTAACTATGATATTCCTAATTTTCTATGTATTTTTCGACGTTGAAGGCGAATGTGACGTCAAAAAAATTCATACACCTCTTCAACTTATGTGCAGGGCGAAAAACATCCCTTAAATAGGTGTAAAATTATGAATATCATCAGTATCAGTACAGAAAGGAGCATAAATGAGCACTGTGTTCTTATTTTATTGTCAATGGTTTAACCCCCCCCCCCCTTCGAAAGGGTTAATACACCCATTGCACCCTTTCTACAACCGCATCATGAAAGCTTCTAATTTATAGGCTCTTGAGAATGCAAAAGAGACATGGTGGAGGGTAAATAGAGCCAAAAAATCAACCTCCTAAACGGATAAAAACTACCCTCTGCAGGACGAGGGTGGAGAAAGATTTTGGCGAGAAAACTTTTCTTGATTTTACTGATCAGTCATCCAGATCACGACCATTTTTTTGTGGGACTGTGTTATTGTATAAATATAGAAATCACTAATCAGTATCCAATTTTCACTACTTATGAGTTCAACAGTTTGAAAAGTACTATATATTTCATAAAAAATTTCTTCAAATTATTATTACTTATTTCCTTAAGACGGCACTACTTTATGCCTAATAAAATTACTTTGTGACTCCCATCATTCTTTTATATGGATGATTATGGAGATCGCAAAAAAAATACGCTGACAATGGGATGTAGCACATAGCTTCCTCGTACTCGTAAAAGACTTTAAATCAATATTCTACCAAATATATATACCGTGAAATTATACTTTCGCCTTAGAGTTCATAAAAAATTGTTGTAACTCAAAATACTTAAAGGCTAAATTATAAAATAAAAGCAAAAATATTTTAGAGCAGTTAGCGGCAACGACACTTCTTTCCACTAAGATTATAGAAAAAAATAATTTATTACTACGTACCGGACACTTTTCATTTTTTGTACATATCATACATAATATGTTTTATCATCAAAATACCGATTTAGGCATCATCTTCTATTTACAATAATAATATTTTTATCCACATATGTACTCGTATGTATGTGTGTGTTCTATGCTTGTATGTATATGTGTATTTTATCAAAATAATAATAACTATGTACTCATCTTTTACCTGCATACATGTTGAATCACAGAACAAATAGAACGAATACATCTATCTCTTTTCTGCAATCACTTATGGGCATTTATGTGCCTCTTAGGCTACTTAGTCCTCATTCATTCACCAGCACTCAATGGGTACGTTTCAATTGTTGTCATATTGTTACCTCTCGTATTAACACGGTATATGTACGTGGTATACGTACATCATACGTACCACCACCACGTACATATTATGTATATATGTATGCAAGACACCCATACACACAATATCCAACGGACTAACACACACAACTCCGCGTGCACATATATAACATAGTGAGGGTTTATTTTCTATCCTTTGTGGTTACGCTCGTTTCCCTAGTATAGACATAGTAATGTTCGTTCTCTTTGTTCTCTGTGTTGAATCATTTAGTGTTCTGTGGAATCATTTTATGTACTTGTTTATATAAAATTTGTTTAAAAATATTGTCGGCTTCCGGGGAAGGTTACTGTGAAAGTGCTCGGGCCTCATAGTGTTAATGGAATGACATGGTAGCGGCGTAGCTACCGTTACTCCGATTTCGATTAAATTCATAGGGGACCATCTAGGAACCAAGCTGCATAATTTCTGAAAATTTCATTAAAAACAATCGAATAGTTCAGAATAGTTCAGTGATTGAAAAAAAAAAACTTTGAAAAAAAAAAAACTACTTTTTTCAATCACTGTGTGATTTTAATTTACATATGGTTTTTGGTCATGTTAACCAAGGCAGTCGAGTGCTTAAAGTTTCAGTTTAACTGAACGATAAGTGAACATATCAATACTGCGTGTGCTGAAATGCAAACAAAAGTTTGTCATACGTAGTAATGTCTCACAAGCACTCGATAATATTTGAAATTAAAATTATGAAATATTTATTAAATGAAAAATCAAGAGGCGGCTTATCGTGTTTCATTGTCAATTTGCATGTGGAAAGTTTGCTTTCCGCACGCAAAAAAGTATGTGGGAAGATACAGTGGGCAAACAGCTATTTTGCGTACAGAAATGTGTGCGCCAAGCTAGTACTTTTCCCGCATGAGTAATAAAAAATAATAATATGAACTATACTAATTTATTTTTTCAACTCACTATTAAATGTAACATTTTGCGCACGGCTAACTATATGTAAAAATTAACAATTGCCCACACTGTGTGGAAATAGGCGTGGGAAATTATTTCGCACGGCTTAATATAATAAAAAAGTTGGCTATGTCTGATTTAATATATAATGTCATATTATATGTAATTCTAAAAATATACATAATTATGTATATGTATGTTGATTAATTTTATTATTGTTTCCATAGTTTCAAAGTAAGCTTTGGCAAAAATTTGGACATCTTACCACTGACATTATAAATTTAAAAAATTTTTACTATTTATTTAAACTTTATTTTATTTATGTTAAATTTTACGAAAAAAAATGTGCTCGTAGAAAAAGCATAGTGTAAAATATGTGGGAAAAGCTTATTTCTCTCTCATATGAATTGTTGCGCGAGCCCGCAAAAATAAGCCTCTTTTCCCACTTATTCTACAATATACTATTATTCATTAAATTATCTTACCGTATTACACTTGAGTTTTATATTTTTTCTGAATAAATTTTTGTTTTTTACAACTCAAATTTTTTGCCTAAAAGCAATTTAACTCGAAGAACTATCAACCCAAAAACGCTTGAGCTTCACTGTCGCGTTTTTGTTAGTTGACAGTTATTCTCGTTAAACTGTGAAGCAACAAATTTTCGTTATACAAACTCAAATTTATTCGAAAAAACAAACCTCGCGTGTAATAATAAGTGAAAAAATCGCATGTTACAAAACGACCCTACAATACGGGCTGAATTTGTCACAAAATTTTAATTTTTTTTCTCGAAAGTGGCTAAAGACGAAGTTTTGAAATTACGTTAATATGTTAAAGAAGGATGGGGGGAGGGGGCAAACAGTAGGTAATTAGTGGTTATAGGTTTGGTTCTGAGTTAAAATTTATGTTAAGAAGGATCAAAATGTTTGAAAATTATCACATACTAATTCCTACTGACCTACCCAGAATCAAATCAATAAATCCAAAAAATAAAATTAATGATGGTAATTGAGGAAGATCTTTAAAGGTGAATAAAATAGTCTTACACTAAACGTAAACAAAGTCAATCTAAATTAACGTCAGTTAAGTGCTTGTACCCACTCATATCGATGAACGAAAACTTTATTGAAAAAAGTTTCAAGAAAATTATTGTTGTGTTTTATAATTAAGTCTAAGTACATAATACGCTATTGGAACAATTAGTGTTTTATTTTCTTTTTTGTTTCTGTACTTAGCTTCGGTATATTGTGTTCTTTTCAATCACGTTTAGGATAAAAACTTTGTTCATTATAAGTGATCAATCATCGCTGGATAGAAAGCAACTGACTTCTCTGAATGACTTGCCTACCGTAGACTTCCCATCTTCCCTATTCGCCCGAGTGTTTGTTTGTTATTGTTCCCCCGCACTTGCGGGCGTATTATAATTATAATGAATATAAAAGTTTTTCAAGTTTTTCTTTTTTTGTGTAATTTGATATTAAATAATTTACGATATTACGAAGATAAACAGAATAAGTTTTTGTTTTCAAAGGATCACACAAGAGGTGGTATTTGTTTAATTTGACTGATTATTATAATCGATTATTTTATTAATGTAAGCAGGGTGAATAATACAAAAATGATCTAATGATTAAATTGATCAAAATTATTATACAGTAATACTTAAAAATTAAAGTATTACCAGGGCCGAATATGCGTTTGAGCGACGCCTGGACACTTTTTACGTTGGGGTCTTTTGTTAGACGATCAAATTTGAAGATAATAACTCATTGCTAATAACTAACTCTATATCAAAACTAAAAATTCTCCATCATTAGGAGATCCCAATATTTCAGTACTTCCTCAAAAAACTAAACTATCAATTCTATCAAAACTATCAAGGATTACTCAAAAGTAATCCTTATCAATGCGCTATTCTTGTTTAGAATAATTAATTATTTATTACTACTTACAAGAGCTTTTAGATGTGCAATAGACGTTTCGTGAAATATGAGTTGTTCATTTGCATGTTTTCAATCGCAGAAACGATTACGAAAACAATTATGTTCATTATGTTCGCCAAACAGTTCAAGAAAAAGATTTTGTTCTAAAATTTACCAAAATTCAAAAGTTTATTAAATTTTTTTACACCATGGTAAAGAGCGGAAAAATCACATAAGATACGTTTCTGAACCATTATCCTATGTAAGCAGGTTTTCAAACAAAAGTAATTTTTGGAACCGGAAGTTGCGACAGGGGTATTTATGTATTTGAAATTGTAAAAATATTTCCTATTAAGAAGAGGATATCATCCTCCAGTTGGAACAAAAGTCTCTTTAAACGATAAAAAGCCAATAAAACTTTGAGATTTCTGACATCGGACGTGCTTGGCTGAAAAATTCATTCAAGATCTTTGGACGATATATATATATATATATATATATATATATATATATATATATATATATATATATATATATATATATATATATATATATATATATATATATATATATATATATATATATACAAGATATATACGCAAGATATATACGCAAGATATATATATATATATATATATATATATATATATATATATATATATATATATATATATATATATATATACTAGCGGAAAAAAATATAGGATCAAAAAAAAAATTCCAAATTAACGATTTTTCAAATGGCTGTATCTTCGTGAAAAATGGTCGTATCGGAGTCGTAAGCAAAGCAATTTAAAGCTGGCAATTTCTAGTTTCCAGATCTTGCGATAAAAAAAAATTCAAAGTAACGTGTATCGCGCAATCCTAATAAATACACTGAAAAAAAAATTTTCGAATTTTCGAAAAGGACCATTTCGTCTTTGACCATCGATATAGCAACCAATGATCACACAGAAAATTGAAGATGGGTTTTAGAAACTCGAATAAATTCTCTATAAGGATTAGCCATTGTTTTTTCAGAAAAATTTTTTTTTGCATACTCTACATGTATTTGAAAAATCAAGAAAAATTGAGCTTTGTGCCTTTTACAGTTCAATGTACCCACAAAAACTCCACCGAGTTTCAATCTAATCCATCCAGTCGTTTTTTTGTTTCATTCGATTGAATTTTTGAAAAATTTAAAGGATTTTTTTTTGCTCTTAAACTTTCATAATCTTTAACAAAATGAAAAAAAAAATTTTCTCAACTTTTTTCACATTTTTATCAATAACAGTATTTAAATTTATAAAAAAAAGAAAATTTCTTAAATAATTTTAAAGTTCAAGTATTGTTATTGATAAAAATGTGAAAAAAGCTGAGAAAACGTGTTTTTCCATTTTGTTAAAAATTATGAAAATTTAACGATATTTTTAATTTAGCGCTTGATTTTCCAAAAAGCCACCAAAATCTCGTTTCTTCTTGATTTTTCAAATTCATGTAGAGTATGCAAAAAAAAATTTTTCCGAAAAAACAATGGCTAATATTTATAGAGAATTTATTCGAGTTTCTAAAACCCATCTTCAATTTTCTGTGTGATCATTGGTTGCTGAGATATCGATGGTCAAAGACGAAATGATCCTTTTCCATTCAAAGCCCGATATCTCAGCGAGAAGTGGTCGTAAAGGTCTAAAAAAAAGCAAATTAAAGCTGAATGAACAGGTTATCCGGTTCATATGGTGGTTAAGTCGGAAAAAGTTTTTCCAAGTCCGTGGACCAAAATAAGAAACCGAAAAAATTTCGAAATTTTTTTTTCAGAGTATTTATTAGGATTACGCGATACACGTTGCTTTCAAAATTTTTTTGTCACAAGATCTCGAAACTAGAAACTTCTAGCTTTAAATTGCTTTGCTTACGACTCCGATACAACCATTTATCACGAAGATACAGCCATTCGAAAAATCTCTAAAAATTTGGAATTTTTTTTGATCCTTCAATTTTTTTCCACTAGTGTATTATCAAAATCGTTAGATGAAAGAACCATAATTTTTTAACTTTTTTTTTTAGTAGCGTATTTCATAAATTTTAAAATCGACACTTTATCAGATTGTTTCAATTAACCCTTTTAATTGTACCCACAGTTCATTTCTCACATTTCCACAGGCAATAAATTAAATTTCCGAAAACTATTCATGCACGATAAAATCAAAAAGCATCTGCCATTTTTCAAACACGATCAAAAAATAAAAATAAAAAAGAACAAAAGACCAAAAAACAAAAAACAAAAACAAATTTGTAAAATTTTAATACCCACAATAATTCAAACGGACTTATTCAGAAAGAAATCTATTACCCATACGTAAAAAAAAATCGAAAGGGTTAAAAGTGAAAGCAAAAAACTTAAAGACACACACAACTATTTTTTTTAAGCACTACGCTCGCATCAGTCACGTGCCTAACGAGTTTTATTAGTAGTGACATTCTGATATTTTAGGGTTACAAGCGGATCTGTACACACACATGATAATACATTTGAGAATAAGAACTTTTTTACTACCCCACACGAATACATTTTATAAAGCCTTATAAAAAAACATCACCCCTAAATTAAAACCCTAAGTATACTCTATTCGAAATTGCTTGTACATTTTTAATATTTTAATAATTCATACGTAGAATAAATGTTAACGATTTATACTGTCCTTTAAAAAATAACTGTTCATAGTTCTTAGAGTTAGTGATATGTTTTAAATGTTATCATTTATTAATATTTCCAATAATGCTACCAAATATGTTATTAATATGCTATTTATTCCAAAAATTTCGAACCAAAAATCTTTCAGATAATACAAAGATTGAAACTGAAATACTCAGTGCAAATGTTTAACTTTGTAGTGGTTGATAGTGAAAAGCTATAAATGAGAAAGTTACACTTAAGCTTACATTCGACTTAAGATGAAACCTTTAGAAATATGTATTGTATATATGTAGGATTAAAAATATGGTTTCTTCTTTTAATCTACAATTTTTCTATTTCTAAAGTTATAAAATAAAGTTCGAAGTCTTTCAATTAAAACCGACTCCAAATTGAGAGAGTATAAGTAATATAAGTGAAAGAATACACTGTCGCTTGACAAACGTTTTCTTTTAACAATGACATTGTAAAAATTTTAACTTTAAGAATAGAAAAAAATATTAGTTGCTTAATTTTAATTAAAATTCTTAAATTAACTGAATAATAAAACCGTCTGCGGAGAATTAAATTAAATTTTTTTCCTTAAGTGAAATTTTATAGTCATAAATATCTATACCTATATAATTTTTTTTTTTTTGTTAGTAGAGTAGAAAATTTTTGTAAAGTTTAAGATTTATTTACTTTCATTTAAGAGAAAAAATTGAACCCTAGATCAGAGGTTCTCAAAGTGCAGCCCGCAAACTCTAAAAATATGACCCCCAATGTCAGATTATCATTATAAAAATTATTCCATTACGCTAGGGCCACACTAATGTTAACGTCTAACGTAATGTCTAATGTCTATAAACGCAATAATTATGGCGCTAATATAACGACTTAAACTATGCGTAAATTGGGCGGCTACACTATAACATTTAACGTATTGTCTCGATAATTATCGTGCTAAAACAAAAATGGATACAATTTTTATTTTTAATCAATATATATCTTAATTTTAAATACAGTTCATTTAAAAAGGGAAAAATTTTAAATAATTTTTATTTTAAAATTAAAACAATGGTATGAACGCATATAACATAAATAGACATATTTATCTACATATGATACATATCGTACATATGTACGCATCCAGCGTAGAATGATGTGATAGAATGCCCAGGCATGTGTAGCCACCATTTTTAACGCCATAAATGACGTGCTAAAATTCTTTTTTGTGCCAAAAAGACCGCCACCCGAGTTATCGCCTAATGCCTAACGTCATTATTAATGACGTTAATAAATTAACGCGTTAAGTTCTGGTCACACCTGCATTTAATGTCGATTAACGCGATAATTAGCGGCATTAACCGTTAGTGTGGCCCTAGGGTTAGAAAATAATAAATCCATTATAGGTTCATTTTTTGTATGAACTACAAAATATTTGTATTTTTGCATTTGCCGAAGATATGCACTGATCGCATTGCAGAAAAATGTTCAAATTAAGAATTCTTGTGGTAATAATTACCTAATTTAATTTTTAATGGAATCTTCACAGGATTTTCGCAAATTCTTAAATATGCTCAACAGATTCTTTCATTATTTGAAAACATACATATATGCGAAAAACTTCGCCAATTATTAGTAGGTATTAATAAGTTCAAATTGAAATCAAAATTAACTGAAAAACATCTACCTACGAGCAATCTACATTAAGAATACATTTAACCGGCTTAGAACCAAGATTCAGACAGTGACATTATTAAAATGAACTAACAAAAACGCAAAACACAAGCAAATTTTTGGTTTTTTTCTTTATTTGCTTATTTTTGCTCCATTATTTTCAAATGTGTAAACAAGTAATAGTTTCTTTCTTTTTTAGTCCTCTAAATATTTTGATATTAACAATTTGGTCGCTGACGCAAAACTTTGGGAACAATGGTTTTTAAAGGAATTCTGAAAAATCATTTTGTTTTTAACATTGTACAAGGATTCTCGTTCAAATGCATATCAATCTGTATAAGCGATCGGCATATTCTTATTTTTTGCGATACCCTGTTTTTATACTACTCCTTATATCTATATTTCTTTCTTACTTCCCAGTCCCGTGAGGCACAAATGCCACAAATATATATATAAACATAATACTTATACTATTGAAAAATTAATCCTGAAACATCCTGTACAGTTAAATGAATGCAATACTGTTATGTTTTATATAACACATTCTGTACCCAATTACATTTTTTATTACGTTTATATAAATAATATTCAAAAGTATTAACCTGCATACATTATTATGCAGTGTAGCATTGCAACAACGCTGCACATTTAAATATTTATAAAAATGCAACGAACTAGCATGTTAAAAATATTTAAAGGGTTCCCCATTATCAGCTTCTAAATATGAAACATTAAAAATTTAATTTATATGTTAAACAGCTTTTTTTGTAAATAAAAATTATTCTACAAAAAAAAGAAAACAAAAAAAAAAAGAAACATGTTTTAGATAGATGTCATTTGTTTCTGGACTAAACAATTTTTAATTTCTGTAACTTTCTAGTTTACTATAAATAGTCTGGCATGATTTTAGTACTAACAATATTTTTAAACGAACTTCCCGAAGAAATTGATTATATTTGGTAAAGACTACCGACGTATAATAACAAAACAATTTAAAGATAAGTAATTTTGTTTAAACTAATCCCTAAATATAATTAGTTTGATGTATAATTCACAGTATAAATATTACGCTCTTGGTTCTTGGTATAGCTTCAATGGTAATAGTAGTAAACAACGAATAGGGATGAAAATAAGATTGAAAATATATGCTGGTTGTTAAAATGGGTGTTTTTTGTTTCACAAAGCACAAGGGTAAAAATTATTTCGTTTAAAAGACGCGAATGGTGTATACTTTCGTAAATGAAAAGAAATAAATTTTAATAATTAAATAAATCTTGATTAGATTTTCAGCGAATAATTCTTGTAACTAAGAAGAGCTTTATGTAGTAGCCTAGTAAATTTGTTTTACAATTTTATTATTATATGGCCTTTAAAAAACTGTTATCGATTTTCTAAGAATAATTTTTCAGTGATCATCAAAATTTGTTTACTGTAAAAAAAGAAGTTGAAAATAATATATCACTTATTGTTAGCAAGAACCGTAAATGTTATCTTTGTGGTCTCGGATGCAGTTTGAGGATCAGAGTGTGAAAGCCGGAAAGTATCCATGGCCACGAAAATAATCTTGCGGCCGAATATAAGTAAGTTATTTTTTCAACCGAAAAAAGAATGATGAATAAACTGAAAAAAATGAATAAAAAGTAATAAAATTTATTGAAAATCTAATTTTAATAAAAATGAATAGTAGCCGTCTATAAAAAAATATTTCCATAGAAAAATCTGTTTACTATTGACGGGAAGCAATTACTTACGTTCCTCGGAAGGTAATTTTTTTTACTTTTGTATTTTTTTAAATTAAAAATTACATTGAGAAAGCTTATTTTAAATACAAATTTAAATCACTTAAAATACTCTATGTCAGAATTTGTTGATTTCATACTCTGAACCTAGTGTTCCTAAAATGCGGCTCGTAAACTCCACAAATACGACCCGCAATGCCAAACCGTTTTCAATCTCGAATTCGTTAATTAAACATTTTTCCGTTGAAAAATACCAAATTTTATAGGCAATATATCTTGTTCTTACATAAACTTTATATATCAGTGGTGTTTAAATTTTTCACTATACCTACAAACTACTTTTGCCAAATTCCTTCAGGAAATGTGATTTAGTTTTCGCAAAATGAAAAAAGCAGTATCTAAAACCTGTGGTCGCAGCTTCAAATCTCAAATTTCTAACACCAAAATTATAGTTTTTGGAGTTTTTAAAAAAATTTGGTGTACGTAGTAGTAGTCACGACGACGTGACTTCAGTTTTTAAAGTTCAATTAATAGCTGCAAAAGTGAAATAAATTAGATCCATGGACCTAAGAGTAATTTTCGTGCAAAGTTTTTATTTTTTTATTTTCCGAATGTGATTTTGCTGTTAGGCTGTACCCCATATTTTTAGTTTATAAATAAATTAAAATAGGAGATCCACTGATATGCATAGTTTGTTCACCCAAACCATTTGGAGTTTACGTCAACAGACGCATTTTTTATCTCCTTTCTTATTTTACATTTTTTTGAAGCTGCCAAATATTTGGTATTTACACTTTTGTCCACCGTGCCAACGCAAAACTTTGCAAACCTCTGCTTTAAGCGTCCCTAAAGAGTTAAAGACTTTTGAATAAATTTTTTATCTTTTAATATTTAGCAGAATTATTCATTTTTTCGATTAAATGCTGGTTTTCGGTGTGCTTTGGGGATAGCCCGATTAACTGCGTGTTTAAGAAATAATTCCTATAAATTTTTATGTCACAAATATACGTCAGAATTAGTTCAAATTTTAACATTTTGTGAATTAAATGTTATTGATGTATCTTTTAATTAATATATTTTATTTAAATTCATCGCTTGATTTATAGCTCTTTTTAGAACTGATAATCGATAAACGAGGATGTTAAAAAAATTTTAATTCGCCAGTTTGAGTTCAACTCTTTTTTTGGTTAACATATACGTAATAAAAAAAATACTCCATCCATTTTTTACATTCGTATTTACATTTAGTATTAGGCTCGATGAGAGAAGGGAGCAGCCGGGGCTGCAGCTCTAGGGCCCGAAGCCGTTGGTATAAGAGACTCGAGCAAAAATTAAAAATGCTCTTTTTTTGCTTGTCGGCTTTTTTTGGGAGGGGGGTAAGCAATTTTCTGAAAAATTTTTACTCCGAGAGCCGCTCTTTCATTTCTCTTCGCAGTCCTGTTTAATATCTACTCATATTCCCTTTCAGATCAATTTATAAAAATAAGTATCTACACAGGGAGAGAAAAATCATATAATTTTTGTAGATAAAATTTCAGAAAAATATATATTCAGAAAGTTATAGTTTAATTCTTGTTATCGTACTCTTTCATTTGCGCATCTGACCCGCAACCTTATGTTGCTTGGGCTGTACGCATAGAGGAGCAATCGATCTTTTCCGACCTTTGATTCTTTATGATGCATACAAAATGATTGGTAACAATATATTCTAATACTGAATATAGTGAAGTAACAAAATGATGAATTAAACGGTGACCGTCCTGTAAGACATTGTAATGAATACTGTTTGCACACGACACCACACCAGCAGTGACCAGCCTGGCTATGTTACTTGCCACACCAGCCTGGCTATGTGACCTTCATGTATGATTGTGTTGATACCTTCTGCAGCCTGCCTCGCTATGTGACAACGTTGATACCTTCTCTTTCTTTCTTTCAATGCAGATAGCATTTGAAATATTATAAGACAGCATGGTAATTTTTGTAAGAAAAACAATTAAAAAATATTTTTTTGTCGGGAATGGAACTTTTTACTGTGCTGTTTTACAAATTTTACGGAGCCAATATTACGGAAAGAACATCCTATCCTTTAAATTTTCTATGATTAATTATAATTTTTATATTTTTCCCGTACAAAATTGAATATGTTCGCCTTTTACAAGTCGATTGTAGTGCTGAGCACAGTAATTTTTCTATGAATTTTCTCTCCGTACACAAGGTACGGAGTTCCTCTCCATTGTGAGGTTGTTTCCCTACATGAAATAACACAAAATGTATAATTATTAAAATTCTGCAAAATTGGACACGAAGTTATTTCTTTTATAACAATAATAAATTGTTATATACGATTACATTCACATATTTTTACAATAATTACTTAATATACTCATACGTCACCAAAAATGGTGGGATATTTTCTCCCTCTCTTAGGACAATTGGTTTTCAAAATTTCAGCGACACATACAATATATTTTTTAACATTACAAAATTTTAACGCGATCGTGTAAACATAAATCTAAAATAAATACATATTGTTGTAAAATTGTTTATTTTATTTAATTGTTAAATAAATGCCTCTCACCGAGTAAAATTTTGTGAAATAATTTCCAACTTCCAACTTTGAGTTAAACGTTCGACACCTTCTTCGAAAAATCTGTTGTATTATTTTAAATATTTTAACAACAGAAAAGGAATTTTCGACAGGAGTTATTCATTTAATCGTGAAAAAGGTCGAATTAAATCATCGTCATCTACTCAGTGCATTTGTTTAACAAGGTACATTACGTTTTCCAAAGATAACCCTTCGACCAACATTTTTTACAATCTTTTTATTTATCACCGCACCTTTCCCGTTCCTATAACCACTTACGTAAAATCCAAAACGCTCATTCATCACCATTTTCAAACATTATCTAGTTTTTTTTTACCCTTTATTTTCATTAATCCAACCAACAATATTAGATTTCACGTAATTTTGACATTTGTCAAAAAAGGCGCGGAATCATAGATAAACAACCGCACCCATCCTCATACCATAGACATATCTTTTTTCTTATAATCGTTTAGTAGATCGATACGATCCATATTACCTTTTTGTGTAACATCTAAAGCCCCATTTCCACTGCGACTTTTTTTTATACTCTGGCTTACAAGCAAATAAAATCAACTAACATCGTGGTCGTGTTTCTTTTCACGACAGTAATCATTTACATAACTACATATTTTGTTTCATTTTTGTTTTATTTTCTTTTATTATAAAAAGTAGTTATAGAAATGGTAGCAGAGATCTTTAAACGATTGTAAATAAAACACAAATTGGTTCTTTTTAAATTTCATTAATTTATTTCATTCATAATCATTACATACATTATTTTTTTTTTATCCCCTTCAATTAATCAATAATCATGGTCCTGGTTAAATCCCCATCTTCCGATTCCGTTTACAACCTAAGGAAACGTAATGTACAGCAAGCAGACGCATCGACACCCCAAGCCACATTTTCAACTGCCGTTACGACCACAGTACCAAGTACATCGACAAGCACGCAAGCAACAGCAGCATGTACCGGCGCGATACCTAAATACTCTTCCCAAGAGGCCACACGTGTAAAACCAAGTGAGAAACCAGACGACAAACTATCGGAGTCGTTTGAAACGCCGAAACGTTTTTCGAATCCAGAGTATACGACAATCGAAAAACAGTCGTATACTTCAGAAGAAGAAGATTTTCAGCAGCTAAACGCAGCTTCAAACAAGAAGGATCCCGATAAAACAAGCATTCCGACGTTTCAAACCGCAACACAAACAGATCAACAACAGGCTTCAACTGGAACGCATGCAAACGATCACGTAATTCACATGTTGGCACAAGCTACCGCTATGAATTCAACTTTGATCCACGCCTTAAACGACCGCATGGAAAACATGATGACGTCAGACGTGCTGCGTCCCAATGTTAGCCAGTTGTTTTCAAAAATACCAAATACAGATGGTTCCTCACCTGATTTACTGATAGAATTTATAATAGAGATGGACGAAATAACCCAACTTGAAATAATTCCATTTCAAAATCTATTAAAATCAGTAATGATGGTTGTTTCCGGAGAACTACGTTCATTTCTCGCGATGTGTGCTAAAGATAAATTAACTTGGACGGTATTAAAAAAGGAACTACTTAAAACATTCTTAACAAGGCAACAAATTAACAGAATTACCCTCTCAAGAATATTCAGGTATCAGAAACCGGAAGAAACACTCATCGACTTCTCTAAAGACGTTTACCGCGTTGCTTGTGCGCTGAATTCAGTAGACGACGACTCAATTCTCGCGCATATTTGGGACAGTTGCAATTCAGATTATCTACAACTAATCTGTCACATTCCCATTCCACGAACTATGCAGGAGCTATTTACCATTGCCAAAAGATTAGAAGACGCAAGACAACGTATCAAATTGGCTCAACAAAGAGAAACTGAATCGACGTCTACTTCAAAAAACTTGTCAGTGTCAAGGATGTGAATACTTCGGAGCCACGGTCGAAGATTTTTACACCCTTGATGAAAAGCTTTAATATTTCATCGAAGTGCTTTAATAAATATTATAATACACTGCCGTTCATAGATGTTGAACTAAACAATATTAAAATGAGTGCCTTAATAGATAGTGGGTCGACTACGAACTATATAAATAACGAATTAATAAAAAACTTAAAATCTAATAATAATAAAAACTACACTATAACTAAAACTAATATAAAAATAAAACTACCTAATAATAAAACTACAACTATACATAAAATACTAACAACTATCCTAAAAATAAATAACTTAACCTGGAAAACTAAATTCTACGTAATAAAAGATCTATCTACACAATTAATACTTGGTAACTCATTCTTAATAAAAACAAAAGCAATATTAAACTACAAAAACAAAACAATAAACTTTAACTTCAGCAGTCAACATTCAACAACGGCAATGTTACACTTAAAAACAATCGAAGACAATTTGAATCTACTTGTTGAACTTCCATTTCAACTTTCCGAATCAGACCAAGAGGATCTCAATGCTATACTCACGGAATTCCAACACGTATTAACCGATCGAATTGGCTATGCTGCGCAATATAAGATGAAAATTATTTTACGTGATAAGACACCAGTATACCAACGGCCATACTCAATGCCACCACCAAGAGCGGAACACATGAGAAGACTTTTGGATACACTTCTCGAACAAGGGGTGATTCAAAAAAGCAAGAGTCCGTTCGCGAGTCCAGCCTTTTTAGTACCTAAAAAAGACAATACCTTCAGACTCGTGATCGACTACAGAAAATTGAATAAGTCTTTACTTTACGATCCGTTTCCACAACTCGACATAAATCAAGCCTTCATGTCGTTAGGTGGAGCTAAAGTTTTTTCACGGCTAGATATCGGCAACGCCTACTATCAGTGTCCATTAGATTACAAATCACGTAAAATAACAAGTTTCATCACGGTACATGGTCAATTCGAGTTCACCAGGTTCCCAATGGGTTTGGCGACCAGCAGTCAGGCATTAAATCGTATCCTGAACGAAATTTTGGGTGATCTAAAATATAAATATTGTACACAGTATAGCGATGATCTTTTAATATGGTCACCGTCCATCGACGAACATAAAACTCACCTACGAGAAGTTCTACGACGTTTAGGAGATGCTGGATTTACTATAAATCCTCAAAAATGCCAAATGTTCATGAAGAAGCTGCGCTTCCTCGGGCACGTCATTTCCAGTGAAGGACTTTCCGTAGATAATGACAAGATTCAAGCTGTCATCGATTTACCACCACCACGAAACTTGAAACAGCTCCGTAGTTTTCTGGGGATGGCGTCATTTTTCAGCAAATTCATCCCAAAATTTGCCGAGTTAGCAGCACCACTTAACCACCTAAAAAAGAAGGGAATTAAATTTCAATTTGGACCAGAACAAATGGAGGCTTTTCAAAAAATCAAAGACAAGCTTACCGCAACTCCAGTCTTGAAGTTCCCCGACTTCAGTAAGTCATTTATACTGAAATGTGATGCTTCCGACAATTGTTTGGGAAGTGTGTTGCTGCAAAAACATGGCGATGACATCCATCCAATCGCATATGCCTCCAGAAAGCTTACAGACCCGGAGACTCATTATACTATCTATGAAAAAGAGGCACTTTCTCTTGTATGGAGTGTACAGAAATTTAAAGACTACTTACAACACCAGAAGTTCGAAGTACACTGCGACAACAACGCCGTTACTCATCTCTATAATTCACCAAAACAGTGCGGCCGCACAGCTCGGTGGATGTTGAGCTTAGCGGACTTCGACTTCTCCGTCGTTCATATTCGTGGCGATATGAACATCGCAGACGCTCTGACACGCCTATACAAAGACGACGATGAACAACCACCTGACAAAACAAATTCACCATCAGAAAATGTGAAATCCTGTGACGATCTTCCTAATATAATACCACCACCCCGATGTAATTTATTGACATCCGTTCCTGAAGTTTTTCCCTCCATAAAACATCACCAGAATACTGACGAAGAGTGCAGCAGCGTCATACGGTACCTGGAACAAGGTATCGACAATGATGTCACAAAAAACTTCTGCCTTTCCGCCGGTGTCTTATGTAAAATGGTTGGAAAACATCGACAGAAACGGATATACATACCAGCATCACTTAGGAAAATCATCATATATTATTTTCATAATGCGTCGACTCATCCGAATTCCACCAAGACCTATCGGAACATAGCTCGACGATTCGCTTGGCCTCGACTATTCCAAGACGTACGTGACTACGTCATGGCTTGTGATATCTGCCAGAGATGTAAGCCCCTATCGAAGAAAACCGGTGCCCCCATGTATAATGTGGTACCAAAATTTCCCTGGTATAAAATCGCAATCGATCATTGCGGGCCTATCGCCTCCAGCTCTAAAAGAAACAAATACTGTATTATTATTGTTGACACTTTTTCAAAGTTTTTGCAGGCCATACCTGTTTCAAGACTCACTTCCAAGGTGACAGTACAGAAGATGGAAGCGCTATTTTACCAATTCGGCCCGCCAGCGATAATTGTTTCAGATAATTCTCGCTCCTTTTGCTCCAAGGAATTCCACGCGATGTGTCTCAGGTGGGGAATTAACCACGTCACCACGACACCCTATCACCCAAGTTCCAACATCGCCGAACGCTACGTCAGGACTGTCGTGACCAATTTGTCCACTACGATTATGGAACACAGTGCCAAACATCGTGACTGGGACAAATTCATTAGCTCCGTCGTGTACGCCTACAACACCACCTCGCACGACAGCACGAAGCATACACCGTCATCGATTTTCTTCAAAAGAGAATTGTTAAATCCATTTGACAATCTATATGACGTCAGACGTATTCTACAAGGTGATAAAATACCTACGCGACAATCTGTAGAATCGTATCTTCGTCAAGCTAGTGCACGACAGTCCAGATACTTCAATCGACGTCGACCACCATCGCACAAGTTCAAGGTTGGGGACACCGTTGTGCAGAAAATTATTCGTATATCGAAGCCGTACACTACCACCAAAAAATTTCTGCCAAGGTGGAGCAAGCCACGACAAATACTCCGTTTTACAACACCTGTATCAGTTGTACTTCGTGATTGGAACACAAGTCGCATACACCGAGCACACGTCGACCAAATTAAGCGCTACCATCCGAGTACCCCTCAACGCGCCGGAGACCGGCATCACTAGTACTAAACATCTTCGGTAGTATAATGGTCAGTATCACTACCTATCACACTGGGGCCGGCATTCGCTTCCGCAGTGGAGGCCGCGATCGTCAACATCCATCACATCTGGATTCGCCATCCAAAAAAAAAAAAACTATTGTCCTGAGGAGAAGATAATATAACAATAATAAATTGTTATATACGATTACATTCACATATTTTTACAATAATTACTTAATATACTCATACGTCACCAAAAATGGTGGGATATTTTCTCCCTCTCTTAGGACAATTGGTTTTCAAAATTTCAGCGACACATACAATATATTTTTTAACATTACAAAATTTTAACGCGATCGTGTAAACATAAATCTAAAATAAATACATATTGTTGTAAAATTGTTTATTTTATTTAATTGTTAAATAAATGCCTCTCACCGAGTAAAATTTTGTGAAATAATTTCCAACTTCCAACTTTGAGTTAAACGTTCGACACCTTCTTCGAAAAATCTGTTGTATTATTTTAAATATTTTAACAACAGAAAAGGAATTTTCGACAGGAGTTATTCATTTAATCGTGAAAAAGGTCGAATTAAATCATCGTCATCTACTCAGTGCATTTGTTTAACAAGGTACATTACGTTTTCCAAAGATAACCCTTCGACCAACATTTTTTACAATCTTTTTATTTATCACCGCACCTTTCCCGTTCCTATAACCACTTACGTAAAATCCAAAACGCTCATTCATCACCATTTTCAAACATTATCTAGTTTTTTTTTACCCTTTATTTTCATTAATCCAACCAACAATATTAGATTTCACGTAATTTTGACATTTGTCAAAAAAGGCGCGGAATCATAGATAAACAACCGCACCCATCCTCATACCATAGACATATCTTTTTTCTTATAATCGTTTAGTAGATCGATACGATCCATATTACCTTTTTGTGTAACATCTAAAGCCCCATTTCCACTGCGACTTTTTTTTATACTCTGGCTTACAAGCAAATAAAATCAACTAACATCGTGGTCGTGTTTCTTTTCACGACAGTAATCATTTACATAACTACATATTTTGTTTCATTTTTGTTTTATTTTCTTTTATTATAAAAAGTAGTTATACTTTGTATATACATAATACTGTAATGACATTCTCCAAATTTTTGTTTACATTAACAAATTCACAGAATCATAATTATTAATATCAAATACCTTTTAGAACATGATATCACTTATCCACCTTACTCGCATATGCCAACGTACGATTAGTTTTCATCATTTTCACGATGGCACGCAGATTGTCACGGGGATAAAACAATGTACCTACGTATTATGTACAGTAGGTGTACAGGAGAAACTTTTTATGAACAATATAAATAAGTAATGACATTATCAAAAAAGGGAGAGCTCAGAAACATTGTATGCAAAAATGTAACAATATAAGGTATTCTACTATTCATATAGCAAGCATACATACAGTAAGTTTAGTGATGGAGATATCATCTTCCCGTCTCATTTCCTTCTCCTATTTTCAATATGTATATTACGTTATCCTAATAAAGTTTATACCATCACGGTACGGTGGTATAAGGCAAATGTTGCTGATGATGGTTGTGATGGTGTTACCGAGCCAAACCCATCTATTCCGCCAGATAATGTAACCATTTTATGTTGTTAAAAACAATTCTTTAACTTATATTATATTTATGAATATTCATTTCCACCCCTTATATTGTATGAAATTGATAACGAAATATTTAATATAGTAGGATATTATTTATAAGTATTTATAATCGATTTCAAATAATATGTGTAATTATAATAGTTGCTGAAACGTAATGATTCATTTGGGTGAGTTTGTTCATTTACACCTGAATCTTTTATTACGTAAACTTTTATTCACTTTTACGCAGGGCCGCGGAGAGAAATGGCGGACACCGGAAATAAAACGCATTATTTTAAAATATACTCCCAAATAATATGTGGTGAGAAAAAAAGTACTTTTAACTTTTTTCCCGATCCCTCTACCGACAGCTACTGCCCCCCCCCCCCCCACAAGTCTGGGCCCCGGGGCTGCAACCGCCGCTACCCCGCCCTCGCGTCGGGCCTGATTTTACGCGATCTATCTATCTAACGTTCAAATTAGGAAAATATCTGAAATACAAAAAGTTTTTGAGAATTTTATAAAATTCCTTTTACGAGGAATTTTTGGAAATATAATATGTGTCGTATTAAAAAAGCTTTGAATGTACTTTTAAAATAGCCGTGACCTTTTGACTTGAAAATTATTGTTCTAATTAGCAGCTTTAGTAATTCAGTTAGTGTTATTTTATTGATGTTAGTCACCAAATAAAAATTTAGCTTTCTAAGAAGAAATTTCATTATTTAGTATTAGTGTAGTCAGTACCAGTTTGCTAATTAACAAATTAACTAGGTAATTATGAAAAAAGTATTTTTGTTCTAAATTTCAATTTTGTAATTTATATATAACTTTGTTTTATTATTGAATCTCCTGTCAAGCCTCATTTAATTCAACGTTGCCAGATATTGCCAGATTTTACATTAATAAAGATTCATATTTTTTCAATACACTTTTCATTTTGAAATTATTTTAAAATTTTGTATACGTGTTTAAACAGACTTGCCTGCTTACGATGCAAAATTTTAGATTTTTAGCATCATTTTTCATTAAAATATAGCAAAAGTACTCTATTCCCCACAAAAGTACATATAACGTACTTTCCTTCATGATAGGTTTTCCTAATCAACGCGAAACTTTTCTAAATTTTTTTTATTCTAGAATCTATCCGATTTCATTTATTTCAACTAGTTTTTATTATTTTGATCCCAGGGACTCAATGTCCTTAAATTTGAGAATCAAGAATAATGAATTCTAAGAATCATAAAAATCCGGAAAAGGATATATATGTATATGACTGCCCACGTAATGAAAAGAAAATAAATCTATTTAGAGAAGAACATTTTTCATAACTTTACGAAGAAAAAATTTAATGTTTTTGAGTTGTTTTTTTTTTTTTTAATGAGTTTTTCCAAATATTATAACTTGTAATCAAGCGTGTGATGATTCCAATTTTTACTCTGCCTTCCAACATTTATCTCTCTGTCAGTTGTATTTTGAAATAGAGAAATCGCTTATACACAAAGATTTTTCATCAATAGGTTTCAATACTATCTTATAAACTTTTAGCACCTATTTAAATTATATAAATTATGATGCAGGCGCTGGGAATTTTTTTTTACACATCGAATTGTATTTTATTTTTATTTTTAATTCCTAGCATTCAAATTTCTTCGACATTGTAGACTGAAAGTCTAATAAACTGTGTTAATGGTAACCCGACGACTAAGTGATAGCGCTAATAGATTAAAGTAAAGGTATAACCGACAAATAAGCATTAATTGTTATTGTAAAGGGAACATTTTCTTAATTGTGCAATGTCAACACGAGCATTTATAAATCATTAAAAAAAAAATAATCTCTCTTAATTTACTAGAGTTAAATTCTCTAATGACTATTGTTCAATTTTCAAAGCTAGTGTTAATAGAAAACCAAACTTTTACTGGCTCTTCCCAGCACTCCCACCCTTACTATTACACTTTGAATTTTTAAAATCTGAAACATAGGAAAAAAATTTCTTTCTTATATTGTTAGTAAAATTAATCCCGTCCTATACACCTTATTTGTTAATAAAAAACCTAAATAGTGCTTAGAAAGTGTTTATTCTTTAAAATTTAGCTTCCGAGTCTACCAAGGTAACGGAAACATTGTCATTACTTTTGAGATATTAACATTTTATTGAACAATTTTGGATCCGTGTTTGTCCGTTCGTCCGTCTGTATGTCCATTTGATAGATTTTGATGAAATTTTCAGAAATTATGTAGATTTGTGCGCAAAGAATCTCCAACAAATTTCATGGTAGTCGGTCTGCCTATGCGTCCGTAAGACGTTTTAAGACGACTCCGAAACTGCTCGACCGATTTTGATAAAATTTTTATAGATTATGCGGGTTGTTCCCTAGATGCCCTCTTTTAAATTTCATCACAATCTATGTACAGGCGACTCTCGTTAATTCGAAACTCGAGGGAATCTTAAAATATTACGAATTATAGAGAGGTTCGAATTATCGCAGGTAACAATTTTAATTTTTTAAACATTTACAATGAATGAACTTGAACTTTTCTCAAAATGTACTTACAATCTGTCTGTCTCTTTCTCTCTGCAACTTTGAATTGTCGCGTGTTTGACGCCGATGAGTTCGAATTAACGCGTGGTTTTATTAGCGACGCAAAGATTACGCGAGCGCTACTGGTTTTTTAAATTAGAAGCTGTATCAAGTAAAAATTTTTGTATACGTTTAATTGACGATAGAAAAATGTACTATACAATTTATGCACGGATTACTAGATTTTATATCGCCCATTAATCGTATACGTATATTTTTACTTGATGCTAGTTCTAATTTTACCACCAGAGGCGCGAGTGAGAATCATTGCGTCGCCAATTACCTAGCAATGATTTTTTCGTTCGAATTACCAAGTGTATAAAAATATACTGTTTTAGTTCGAAATATAAAGAGATTTTGAAGGGAACTGTGATACCTTTGAATTACAGAGAGTTTCGAATTATCGAAGGTTTGAATTAGCGAGAGTCTACTGTATTTGCAAATGTAAAATCCATTAATGTGTTATTTTTTCTACCATCAATTGTAGGTGATTAGTTACTAGAAGACAAACTCCTTATCTTTCTTATTACTATTTGAAGTTTATTGTTGGTTTTCAATTTGTTAAAATTATTCATCAGTTTGAAGCCCGATACTTCTTAACAGTACATATATTTTGAGACTATTAAATTCATGCATCCCTACTATGCTTTAATGTGGAGCGCAATAGCACTAAACGCGACGACAAAAAAACTACTTTAATTAACCATAAAAATTAATTTCTTTTTCGAAAATGATTGAAAAAAATAAAAATTCCGTAAATAATTACGTCTTGGTATCATAAAACAAAGCAATTCTGAGCTATATGAACAACATTGTATAGCTCCAACAGTATCATCAAACCCAAGTACATACACCGTACATATCCATATACCTACTGGTGGTATAGAGGTAGATGTACTCATGTACCTATTGGTATGGTAAGAAAATATTTTCAGTGCTTGCTTGTGCTTTTGTGGCCATTGCGTTGAGTGTTTGATGATGTTTTTAATACAAGAGAACGTATTAAAACTAATTTTATGTGGCAATAACACACAAAAATGTCCTTTTATAGGTATCCTCGCTCCATCGGGACTCATCCTTTCGTCCCACTGAGCGGGACAACAATACATTTTGCTTCTTACATGCTTACGACGCACGGGATACTTGAAGTTTTAATACTTGGTATACGGTAAAATATATCGATGGTGTAGATGTTCGACCACAATTTTTATGAGGTAATGAATTTCCTATAATAATAATAATAAAACCTTAAAAAAAATATAATTTAAAGACAACATTTCAATCACTTTGATTTAAACGGTACCGTATATAACTATCCTTATTTAATAGGGTAAGATATTTTATTATGATAACAGCATCTATACGTATTTTACGGTACAATAATTTCAGAAAATATTCGTATCATATTAATAGATTTGAGCGTTACTTTATGGTATTCCATATTTGTTTATTATTTACAAATATTCGTATCATTTGACAAATTGATAGAGCAAGCAATAGAAGATCAAATAGTTGCGTGAAATTAACAATCACAAAGTAAAAAAAAACTACAAAACTATTATTTAAAAAAACTAGTCTTACTAAAAATTGAAGTTGAGAAACCCGATGAGAAGGTGGGGTTGCTGAAGTTACAGTCCCGAAGTCTGAGCTTGAGGAGAAGGTCCATTGCTGTCGGTAGACGACCCGGGAAAAAGTTAAGAGGTTTTTTTGCTCCCTACTTTTAGAATCCCTGATTTTAGAATCGATATCTAAACACAAATTCAGGGGGAGAAGTCATGATGAGTTTTATCACCTACGATCAGATAAAACTCGAAAGTTGACTCGTAATTTATATGAAATGTGGCAAAAAAATTTCAGATTTTTTAAATTATCAACCAGATAACTGAGCACGCGTGTTTAAACACTGGCACTTTGGACTGATAGATCAAGAGTTCGAATCTCACAGTTGGCTACGAGCGTGAAGGTTTTCTGCAATTTCCCTCCACAATTTCAGTTGAATGTTGGTATAGTTCCTCTAAGAAAATAGCTGCAAGCGTATACTTCCCATATTCTAGGCTTCACCATTTTTTTCTTGTATGTAGGTATACATAAACTACAAAATATTGGTGTAAATCTCGTCTGTTGTATACAAGACATCTGAAAAACGAACGTTAAACCCCGTTATATCACATTATTATTTTCTAATTACACACGGGAACATAGATCAGAGAACAAAACAATGATCATATATTTTTATTCCATTACTCCAATCTTCCACGAATTCTAGCATTAAAATCTCCGAGCAGATCTAAATGCCTATATAATTTAAAGTAAATTTTTCGTTATAGTTAATATAATACTCACTGGACTCCCCAGTGAATTCGCGAAATATTGTTATTTTTTGTGCTTATAGGACAGTCGAAAAACGAGTAGCCTCTGTATTCGGAAAGATTGGCCTGGAAGAAATTCGTATCAACCAGGAAGTGATAATATCAAGTACTCACTTGTTAATCCCAAAAATATTATATTAGCTTTCCTGCATAGTAAGTTAGGGCTAATGAAGAATTTAATCAAAGCCATGGTAGGAATGACTTTTTTGTTAAAATCACATATGTTTTAAATATATATTTATTTTGAAACTGAAATTTTCTACCTATTTTCTCAATTTTTTGTTGTATTACGAGATGCCTAAATCTAAACCTCTTACAACAAATTCATTATTAGTTTCTTATAATGTGAGAGAGATGAAACCCGAAACATATAGGGTGTATTCGCGTTGTCGCTACCCAGCAAAGAGTGACGTTACTTTGTGTTCGCGTACTCGCAACCATATTGATTCCGGTGGTCACTAGGGCTACGTTTAAAAATATTTTGAAATGACTGACGCAATATGGCTCCCATTGACACATAACTTTAAAAAATTTAAAATCTTTCAAACTGTCACGCAAATTGTTTATGTTTTTTAATAATTTTGTATTATGTCACGTTAATTTTTACAATTCAAATATAACAATTTTTTCATTACATTAACAATTGCAGCTATTTTAAACGATTGTTAACAAAAAAAATTTATATGACATTTGTATACTACGCGAACAACTATAACGCGTATCCATGGGAGTAACGCTTACGCAATGCGGACATGAATGCTGCGTCGATCCGAAGTGATGCCCACGGAAGCAATGAAAGCCCCAACGCGAATACACCCATAATATTTTCCGTGTTGTGTCGACAAAAGTTGAAAATTTGTTCCCTTGTGTTATTATCAATTTCCCGTCATGTGAATATTTTTGAAAGGTCTCGTATAAAAGTTCACAATGTACTATAAATACCACATAAAACAATACGGCATACACCAACCACCATACTATACGTATAATATAACACCGATTGAGAGTGCTTATAGCCCGTTATATTATTACTCTATTGCTCTTTCAAATGATGTTTTTACTGTTTAACACGTAACACGCACACATATGTATGCACGTACACACATGTACATATACATATACGCTCACATACGCTCATACACATTTATATTCATGCGTATGTGTAACATTTACGCGGCCAAATACGTACGTATGGCTACCAACAAACACGCAAAATAATGTCTCAATATATATTTTTTTTATTTTTATGGATTTTGATTTATGATGTTTGAGACATTTATTTACAGAATGAGAGTACACTGAGAGTGGTCTTATGGAAGGGAAAGTATCCCAGCTCACTATATCCTATCTGACCGAGAGCCACAAGTTAAATTATTATGATAGCGGTGGACGCGTAGGTACAATGGGAATGTAAGGGATGCTGCTAGGAAGGTGATAATACACTAAATTTAACCATTAATGGACGGATGGTGTTATACGGTGGGTAATAACCAAGTGCGTACATAGGTACCTACAGTCTAACAGTTCAGCAGTACGGCTTTTATTTATTAAATAAAATGTAATAAAAATTATTAGTTTTTAGAACAAAAACATATAAAATGATTTAACGATAATTTATAGAGGTATAATGTTTGAAAAATTCATCAAATGCGTGTCGAATCACACATCATTAGGCTCCCATAGTCATTTCAAATTCTTATAGTTTTAAAAATACAGTATCCGCCAAAATAAACAGTACCGTATATAAAAAAATATATTTATGAATTAATTTTTATAATACATATGTTCAAAATGTGCACCATGGCGTTGCAAACAAGCTTCATAACGTTTCTGAAGATCGTTAAACATATTTAAGAAAAGTGGTTGCTGCAAATGTTGAAAATAAGTTATTATTCTTTGCCGTAGTTCTCCAACAGTTTCTGGCGGATTTTCCGAGCGAAATATGGAATCCTTCACTATACCCCAAATGTAGGCATCAGGTGATGTTAAATCCGGTGAATGAGGTGGATACTCGAAATCTGTGCGACGAGAAATTATTCTGTTACCAAAATGTTCACGGAGCAAATTTATGGAGCGTTCGGCTGTATGGCTTGTTGCGCCATCCTGTTGAAACCATTGCTTACGAATTCTTAAATTACGCGCACGACAAAAGGTCTTTAAATCTCTGACAAAAGGTGTCACAATATTATGTCTATACCGCTCTTGATTGACAGTAACTGGCTGCTCATCCTCGTCTTCAACAAAATAAGGACCAATTATCCCATGACCAGACACAGCAACCCAGATGGTTACTCGAGCACTGTGGAGAGGCTTTTCTAGGAGAGGTAACCGTTGAGGTGAATGTGACTTTCGTCAGAAAACCATACATTTCTTAAAAAATCGGTATCTTCATACACTAAGCTCAGCACGCGTCCACAGTTTTCTCTTTCACGTTTATCCGC
The DNA here is from genome assembly GCA_035578155.1 of Brachynemurus nebulosus. Taxonomy (NCBI): domain Eukaryota; kingdom Metazoa; phylum Arthropoda; class Insecta; order Neuroptera; family Myrmeleontidae; genus Brachynemurus; species Brachynemurus nebulosus. The sequence goes on from JAPWDM010000001.1 coordinate 25,335,024, forward strand.
AACATTTAGTCGTTGTCCCATTTGAATTCGGTATGGAAAGCCGCCAACAGATTTGACCATTCGACGTGTAAATATTTCACTTATATTCAGTTTACGTGCTGTTCGTAAAAGACTTCTTTGCGGAGATTGGATGATTTGGTTAAACACGCGCCCTTCATTAGCATTGGTACAAACTGTTCTTCGACGACCTGAAGAGCCTTTACGTTGACATAATACACTACCAGTGCGACGAAATTTCTCAACAACCGCTAGCATTACAGCTTTACTGGGGCACGCCTTGATAAAATGTTGTTGATATCTTTCTGACACTTGTTTTAAACATGGGCCATTATTCCGTCCAACTCCGTATGAGCAGAAATAATATTCTACTAAAAAAACTTTTTCTTCGGTAGAAAGAACCATAATGACAAAGATTTTAACCATAATGTAATGTCAAGTTGACAACTAATGACAAGTATACCAAATATGATAAATGCAACTCGCGTGCGCGATTTCACAGCCCTCTTAATTTCGGTACTGTTTATTTTGGCGGATACCGTATTTTTGGGATAAAACTATGTTTTGAAATAAATGATGAATTTAATGGTTACGTTTTTTTAACTTCAAACAAGAACAAGTGTACAAGCAAATATTAATAAACAATTTCCTTTCTTTGAAACGGTGTTTCTCAAGCGCCAATCCGCGGAACGGTTGCGAGTACCAGCCAGAATAATTGCAGGCCACAAGAATTCTATTTAAAATAAAAAAATTCTTTTAGACTTTCAGATGTTGCTTAAGGGGGACCACTAGTGTGACCGCCTAAAAAAAGGTGATTTTTGGGAATTTTTTTAAAGAAAACTACTATGTAGAATATTTTAATATTTTAAGGATATATTCGTCGATATACAATAAATTCAAGATAAAATTTTTGGCCAAAAAAACTGAAAATTCAGTGAGTTATTCGAGATCTCCCAAGACTCCAAAAAGAAAGTTCCCCCACTGCTGCAGTTGTAGCGACCTTCACAGTGCCTGAAATCAAAAAAAAAAAAAAAAAAAAAAAAAAAACAAAAACAAAAAGCCTGTTAAACTAGAAGGTATTACCCGTACCGTGCACCTCAATCAAAAAAAAAAAAATTTAAATTTAACAAAATGGCGGAGTTTTTAAAAAAAAGTTTCAAATTTTGCTCGAAAATTTGATGATTTTTGGCCTCCAAAAATTACATTTTTTATTCGATCAGAAAACTGGTGGTTCATGGTACGAAGGGACATATATGAAAGAAGCTGCAATAAGAATCAAATCGATCGAATGATTTGTCTTCGAGTTATAACGGCAGCAAATTTAAAAAATGTAGTTTTTCGTTACTTTACCTTTTAGTTTTAATCACTGAGAATTTTTATTAAAATTATTTACTATGTAATCACTCTGACGGTCATAATAAAACTAGATGAGTCATTTAAATGTGCCAGGGTCTAGCTTCTCCACAACATGTGACTGGCAGCCACGTCCAGAAACTCCCGAACTAATAACCTTCATACATTTCTCAATATCTCAAAGTTAACAATGAAAATCAGAATTCGCTCTTCAGATGGCTGTAACTCAAAAACTATTTGAGATACGCACTTGAAATTTTAGTATGTTATTTTTAAAGGTATAGACCAAGGGACCAAACTAGAATGTCTATCAAACTGTTCCATTTGTCGCCAGTGGGTGACGTAAAATCTCCCCACTATGTTTGTAGGTACACACTGTTTGCAATGGTGTTGGTTTAGTTTTTGCTTCAGTGTGCGTATTCACACACACTACTACAAAACACCTATTATGGGACAGACCAACCTGTCCAATTCAAGTAACAATGTCTAACAATGTATTACAATGCACTGTGCGTTCGGCGACGGACACCGACTGACTACATGCCTTAAGCTGTGACAGGCCTACAAGGGGCTCCAAGCAAGCTACACTTTTTTGATATTAGTTGGCTTCTAGTTAGACTATCAAAGCATGCAAAAACAAATTTTCCAATTTTTTCAAAATGTCACACTAGTGGTCCCCCTTAAGAAAGTGTCGATATTTATATGAATTATATGGTAGACTAAGTGGTCGGACAACAACATTTTATATTACACGACCTAACGTTATTCTAGTTATGGTCGAAAATTACTGCAAGCTACTATCTAAATTAGAGCATGACTTTTAAATATTTCTCTAATCAAAGCTGGGAACTATTTAAAATGATTTCATTTTAAATATCTATTTAAAATACAAAATGGCATTTTGCATTTTCTATTTTAAATAAGTTGGGTCAAACTATTTTCCATTTTGTATTTAAAATGAAAATTTGAATCCGTTTTACATTTAAAATGAAAATGCAGGTATACCACAGACCAGTGAATATATTATATATTATATTATACAGACTAATTATAAAAATGTGTAATTGAGGCAACCAGTTACGACCAAGTTCCGACTTTAATAGTATTCTGTAATATAGTAATGGATTGTATCCGGAGTAACGTTTTCAAATAATTATTGCCAAAATATAATATTGATAATAAAATGTTACATTTTTGAGAAGAAACCGCAAAATTTTGAAAAAAAGAAAGTGGTATTCGCTTTATTTTCAAAATACGTACGTATACAAATTATGTCCTGCATAGTCGCATTTGTTCAAAAATTAACATTATATATTATTCCTTAAATCTCACCCGTCTCACACCCTGTTACCTGCTTCAAGAAAAATGCCTAAAAACTGGCTTTACGCTTTGTCTAGTAGCAGTATAATATAATAGTGTTCATTGGTCTGTGATGTACACTCAAATTTATATGTATATGTAACATTTTTGACTCATATTAATCATAGAACTCAAATTGAACGCAATCTAAGAAATTGTAAGTTAAATGTAAGTTGATTCAGTTGACTCAAATTTTTCATAACTCACTGCAATGTCACTTGAATTAAATTTCTTACTAGAGTTGTAGTTCTCTCAAGTCAAATTTTTGTGACCCAAGTTGTGTGCTATTATCTTTAAGACACGTCGATAAGAAATGTTTTGGTATTTCGAGTAGATGATTTTCATAATTTAGAAGTCGCGGTCGTAGCGTGGTCAAGGTTTGAATATGTCAAGGCTAAATTAAATTTTACAATATTTTTGAGTTATAACAATATTTCAAGAATTAAATTTCGTTTTCATAAAATGCACAATTAAAAAAAAAATTAAAAAAGCTGCCTTTATTTAATTTTAGTACGTTTAACATTTTAGTAACTTTTTTTTTATTAATATAAAAAATGATAAAAAATTTATCGAATAAATTCAAAGTAGAAAAAATTTTGCATTTTATAATCCATTTTAAATAGCTATTTTCCATTTTCTATTTTAAATATGTTCAGCAAAACTATTTTCCATTTTGTATTTTAAATGCATTTTTGGAAACCATTTTCCATTTTCTATTTTAAATGGTTTCTATGAACCATTTTTCCCAGCCCTGTCTCTAATACTTAAGAAATTGTCGATCAAATGGTCAGAAAATGACATTTCGTATTCGATGTTATTCCAACAAACGGTGGAAATAATTCCCAGCCACAAGACTTCCATTTAAAATTAAAAAAAAATTCTTTTAGATTTTGAGTTACCTACTGCTTAAGAAAGTGTTGATATTTATTTAAATCGTATGGTACTAGGTGGTCGGAAAACGATATTTCATATGACACGACCAAATGTTATTCCAACCAATGCAATGGTGGAAATGATTCCAGGATACAATAATTCTATTTGATATTAAATAATGGCGTTTAAACATTTCTCTAATGCCTAAGAAAGTGTCGATATTTATCTGAATTACACAGTAGACCAAGTGGTCGGAAAACGACATTTCATATTACACGACCAAATGTTATTCAATTTAATGACAGAAATGACCGTAAGCTATAAGAATTTTTTTTTAAATTAAAGAATTGCTATTAGATATGTCTTTAATGCTTAAAGAAGTATCAATATTTATCTGAATTACATGGTTGACCAGGAGGTCGAAAAAAAGACATTTCTTATTGGACACCTTAATGCTACTTCAACTTATAGCGAAAATGACTCCAAGTTACAGGAATTCTATTTGAAATTAAATAATTGCTTTTAAATATTTTTGTAATACCGTCAGTTGGTACGAATTTGGACGATTTTTTCAGTTTTTTGGCAATAAATTGTTTAGAGTTTATCTAAAAAATTCTAAAAAAATAATTTAAATGCTTTAATATCACGAGCATATAGGGCAGTAATAAAAATATCAAAATTGTTACTGAAACATTTTTTTTTTGTTATATAGTGTCTCGATCCTAGATTATTAATAATATAAAATAAATTGAAGGAAAATTTCCGGGTAATTTTAGGGGGTCCGAACCCCTTGGACCTCTCCGGTTGTTGTGCCTCTGTCGAAAAGAGCCCATTTTATGTTATCTAGACTACAGTTTATGTAGTTTATACGCACTTTCTTTTTATATTGACGCACCATGGTGTATGAATTCGCTTCACCTATAGACAATTTTTTGTTAATTAATTTATAAAAAAAAAAAATTAAGCACAATACAGCTTTTATTTTTGGTACATATATTGTCAAACTATTGTCCCTACTTTATATATATAACTGTTTTTTTTTTCTACAGCAGTTTCTTTATAAGATTTCAAAACGCGCGTTGTTTTTAAAAATTATAAACAATGCGCCTGTAAAATAACAAAATACAAAGATGACACGTTCACCGATTTTCTTTGATGACTAACTCGTAACTGACAAAATTCAGTATCGTAGATTGATCTATGACCTTGTACGGTCATAACACTGACGAAGAAATATCGGGAGGCAGTTCTGTCTAGGTTCGCCCCTACTGTCCAGATTCGTCCCAACTGATGGTACTTAACCAAGTGTCGACATTTATCTAAATTACATGGTCGGCCAAGTGGTCGAAAAATTCCTTTTCATATCAGGTAAATATAAATGTAATTTAGAAAACTGATAATTGCCATATGTGATCCTATATCTGTGACCGGTCCGCACAAAATTATCCGAGATTTTACCGAACCGTGACTGAAAAAGGTTGAAAAACACTGCTATAGGATACATGAATAGTCAAAATTCATCCTTTTATATAACGTAGGCGAGCACTAGAAGGAATTTTTGGAAACTCATTCTTTAAGGGGTTAAAATAAGAGATGAAAATTTATATACAAAACTACTGGATCTAAAAAGTGAAATTTGCATAACGGTTCCTTATATAACGTATGCAAACATTAAAAACAAATTTTTGGAAACTTATCGCCTAAGGGGTAATGATGTAAGGAATAAAAGGTGATGAAAATTTATATAGAAAACCGCTGGCTCTAAAAACGTGAAATTTTGCACTAGGGTTTCATATATGTATAACGTAGATTATAAGTTTATCTCCTAAGGGCGTGAAATTAGAAATGAAAATTTACACAGGAAACTGCTAGATCTAAAAACGTGAAATTTTGCACAGGGCTTATTTATGTCACATAGATGAGTACTAACGTAGATGTTTGCGAAATATTTAGCTTCAAAATCCCCCAACAGGGCCGGACCTACAAATATTATGAGAGGGGCAAACTTTGTTGTTGCCGCCCTCCCCGTGAAAAATTCAAATTTCAAAATTCAAAAATCCCTGCAAAAAGCAACTGACGAACAAAAAAAAAGAACTCAAATTCAACATTTTCGAGCCCGCGAACTTGCACTTTTTCCGCCCGCTAACACCTGCAGGGGGGCACGTCCCCCGGATGCCTTCTCCCTAGATCCGGCCCTGTCCCCCAACGGTAACTACAAATTTTATCTGAACAATTTTTGATTAATTTGGTAGTTTAGCCATAATAACAACTCTCAAGAAACTCATCCTGTATGTATGCATAAATACATACACATATTATCAGAAATCCTTATTTAGGAAATCGAGTGATATTTGAGTGATTTAACAACAACCGGGGTAATGTACATTTTTTGTTACGACATTTTTAAGTTAAAAACCCTCAAAAAATAATGAGAACTAGGGAGGATAAATGAGAAGGCGCGTGTTTCAACTACTTTTTTTATTATAAAAAAAGCATCTTTTATTATAAAAAAAAATAAAATAAAATAAAAAAAATATTATAGAATTTATAACTGTATTTATAATAGTGAATAAATACTTACAGTCACTGATATTTTTTTATCGAGGTTTACCCCATGCCGCTTAAATATATGTTTAACTAACTTACTTTTTGATAGAGACAAAGTTGACAATTTGTAAAAAAAATGAGAAGTACAATTATTCAATACAGAAATGTTTGGATTAAAAGTACGCGTTTACCAGGATGTTCACGTAAAATTTTATGCAAAAATTTTGAAAAGTTGACAATAGTTTTGACATGTGGAGTAACAACGAACGAATACGCTGATACGTAGATGGAGTGTCTCCAAAATTTGAGAAACTTTTTGATGACCGTATATATCCGGGATAGACACAATTTGATGAGTTTAAAATTCACATTTGTATATAAAAAATATTGAACTCAAACTTTAGTCATATTTTTCGCAACAAGGTATTTTAAAATGGAGCATACAGTCTCTTGAAACAAGTCACTCAATCGGAATCATTTTGGCAACAAAATTTTTGTAACTGATACGATTACGGTTCAGGCCGTTCAGGGTAAGAATTTTTTTATATTTGAAAAGTTTATATTTTTTCAGAATGTCAAAATAAGTATTAAATGTTATTAAAAAGTGACATATCTTAAAATCTAGTGGCACCAGGTCATTTAGGTTATCTGTTTGTCGGACGAGTTAACTGATCTTAATCATCAAAGGAGTTACTTTAAGGAAAAAAAAATTCCCATATATACTAATTTTCGGTATAAAAGTCCGCTTTAAATAGAACCGGCGCAAGGTTATTTGGCCGCCTAGTCGAAATATCTTTAGCCCCCCCCCCCCCAATTTAATAAACGTTATTTTGATAAGTATATAATAACAATTAAAAGTCATACAATGAATTTTCAACTTTTAGCGTGTAAAATTTTAAGAAGTAATTCATTAAAGTCAATGATCTGCACTAATCTGCAAAAAGTTTCAGATAAAAATTATAGGTAACCATTTTATCTACAAAAAAGTCTTTGTAAAATTTTTACTGACCTACGACTACGGACATAATCGAGTAATTGAAGACGTGAGTGGATGAAAGTGTTATGTAACAATTTTGCAAAAAGTCATTTTTTGTCAAATTTTGAAATATTCTATGCTAAAATATCATATATTAAAATTTGGTTTCATTACGTCCAATAGTTTTGTAGAAATTCAATAATAGACATGTACTATTGCATAGGAAGTATATGTAAATAAAAACTTTGAAACGTTTCAATTGTAAAATTATAAAAAATGTTACATAACCTGATAACACCTTCATCCACTTATGTCTTCACTTCGACTTTCAGTAGCATACGTAAAAATTTCGTTTTACACTCACGATAAGTCACCCTACGATTACACTTGTAAAATGTATAATTTTTACGTCTCTAAATTTTGGCGTCCTTCGGTTTCTGGCGCCTTAGACAATCGCCTAATTCGCCTATATACGGTCACGCTGTTTCTGACCTTAAGTAACGTATTATTCTGAACAAAAAAAGATACAACAATGTAATTAAAAGCGACAGACAACCTAAATGTCTTTAAATTATTTTAATATATACGTATAATTACGTATTTAATCTAATTTATAATATGATATATATATATATATATATATATATATATATATATATATATATATATATATATATATATATATATATATATATATGCATAATTACCACTAAAAGGATTAAAAAAATATTTTAAAAGAGTATTTTGAATTCTTAATCTTTCAGTTATATTAATATGTATGATACACTTGAACAAATTTCATTACTTCCTTAATCTATAAATAACAGACTAAGACTTCTTATTGAACTCGAAAATTTAAAAATTCTGTTCTATTTACTAACATTTAACATGGGATGTGTAATCTAGTCCAAGGGTCGACAAACTTTTTTTGAAAAGGGTTAGATAATAAAAATTTTATTCTAACCAGTCAGATATGTAATAGACAAACTCGAGGATATTTATCAGGTCGATCCATAAGTTCATGCGTATTTTTTTGGTAAATTATTAAATAATATAAAAAAACACAATTAAACACAATTCATCCTTTCTACGATCTGATCCACTGTTAATTGTGGCTCTGATACCACAAGATTTTGAAGAATGTCATCATCAAAATTAACAGGAAGTCCTGAAGGGGATTCATCATAAATGCTGCTTTCTCCAACTTTAAATTTTTTAAACCATTTCTGGACACATTCGTAAATGACACCTTTGGTTCGTAAAAATTATATTAAAACTATATATGTTGTCACCTAGCTATATTCATAAAATAAAAAATTACTGATGGCTCTGTCAAATACGAAATTCTCGTTTATATATTTTTTAACTTGACTAACTAAATATGTATGTAACAGTTATTCATAAAATAAAATTTTTAAAAAAAATACTAATGTCTCTGTCAAATACGAACGAAATTCTCATGTGTATATTTTTCGGTCTCCATATTTTTAACTTGACCAACTGAATATTTACTCACTGAATATACGTACGCTTGAATTTTCCAACTAAAAATAACTCCAAGATGTACAATAAATAAGTACATCACACACATTCTAATTATTCACATAAATAACACTTCGGTCTTAAAATTTCTATGGTGGAGGCGTTGCAAATACTAGATTGTAATCTTTGAAAATATCAAAATATAAAATTCGATAATTTACATAAATGAAAAGAAAATGAATGTAAACAAATACGTATCAATAGAGGAGAAACTCTTTCTATTTGTTCTTTAAATGACAATTAAAATTACATAAATAATTTGTACATAAATATACATATATATTGTATTTTACGTCAGTGACAAACTTCTAATCCTACCAAATCTTGTAAACAATATTACATATTTGTAATTCAAATACATACGTCTAGCTATCTATTTGTCTGTTCGTTCAAAATTAATCCTCTTTTAAAAAGAAGAGTGTTTGAAAATTATTAATACCGGAAAACAAATACAGAAGTAGGGTCATTTAGTATGTCTGTCGATCACCTCAAAGTACATATACGGCTATTTCAAAAATATATTTAAATATGAACCAGTTGACTGTCATAACCTTATATATAATAACAAAACGTCCAACTGATACACTATTTTGGCAGCTAATATACATTATATGGAATTGTTGACGTCGTACAACGTGGTGTGTGCGTTAGCCAGATTTCACTTGACATCTTATGACGTCAATGACAGTTTTATTACGATTAATAAAACTACTATTATTTCCCTTAATACTATTATTTAAATATTTCCCTTACTAACTTCCTCTTAAATTATCCATCTTAGTATTAAATATTAATTTAAAAAATTATGGTGGAAGTGCTGGATATATTTGAAAAAACATTTTTTTCAGGGAGATATATATTTTGATCAGTTTCCGATTTCAATATTTAATTAATTTAAGCAAATGGCAAAAAGTCTGATTTAACATTATTTCCAATTGAAAATAGAAGAATAGAATTTAATATAGAAAATGAGTCTCAAAAGCAAGGCGTGATAGCTAGGGAGCTGATGCTAATTTCGGTATATGATTTCATCATCGTTGATAGCAATATGTTATGTAGTTAATTACTGTGCGAATAAGAAAAAATTAAAGCGAAGTTCAAATGGTGCTGACTTAAAAAGGAATTTTGAAAATTTGAAGAATGCAATTTATTATCATATAGGGTAAAAGACCCGATCATCGAACACTATTTTTAGCTGTATCATTAAAGTAGCTTAAAAAAATTAAAAAATAAACAAAACACCCATTTTTTTTTTCTTAGTAAGCATGAAACCAAGTTTTTTTAATCCAATGAATATGTTTTTAAGAAAATATAACCCAAAAATTTTGATTTATTAATGTTTTTGTTTTATAATTTGTTGACGTCTATGAAAAAACGGACAGAATATATTAACCTCCTTTAAAAAAACAACACACTGACCCCTATGAAAAAACACGCATTTAACGTACATGACATACAATACTACAAATCTACTATCGAATATTTGAACCATTCTCTTCCAGCCACTTTGACACTCACATCTACTACTAGGTGTAACTCTATGTCATAGAGTATTATCATAGAGTGACATCTAGTGAAACATAGAACGTCAAAGCAAAAGCCAAGAATGGTTTAAATATTCGATAAAATAAACCACTAAAATACTGCATTTGGTTTCGCCATCTACTGATGTTTTAAAAAAACATTGTGTACGTTCTAACTTATTCGTTAACCATTGTGAATTTTTAAACAGTTAAATTAAGTATATACTGTATCTCTATGTGTCGTTTCAGATCTAATACATATTATGTTTGACGTTTTTATTTGATAATATGTAAATAACAATTTCGAAATTTTAATTCAATATTAATTATTTTTCAATTGATTTTACGTTCTGAAATAAATAAAATATTAAAGTGAAATTATAAAAACGGTTAGTTAAGTGTTTTAAACCCAAAAATTAATTAAAAATATTTATAAAATAGATATGTAATATATAATTCTCAAAATGGGGTACCCAACCTTAAAACTTGGATCCCAAGAAGAAACACTTCTACAAATAATATTTAACGCATATAAAATATAATTTAGCTATCCTAATCTCTTAAGTGGACTAATAACAATTATTTGTATACTTTTATTATGCTAATAACTTTAAAAATTCGGTGAAAAATGTTACAATTTATAACTCATGTGTTTTGAATAATGATCATCCATCATATTCAAAATTCACGAATTCAACAAAAATTGTTCGATATATATATATATATATATATATATATATATATATATATATATATATATATATATATATATACAGGGTGGTCCAGAATTATGTACCGTAATTGCTGGAGCTGATAGTATGTTCAAAAATAATGGAACCTTTTCATCTACACTTTTTTCCAAAACTCAATAATAAGGGAGATAAAGCAGAGGGGTAAAATGTCGAGGGGTGGAACGAAACTAACTTCTTCTTTTAAAAACAATTTTGGGCACTTCTGATTACTCGATTTATAATCTAGGGGTGCGTATGAACTTTAAGATAATTAAATTTATGGTATCAATCATTCCATCACTTATGATTAGGGGATAATTTGGAAATAGATACTTCTACTTTAAATTACTCGAAAACGGTAATATTTATCGAAATGTAACAAGTATACCTTTTTTGCGTGAAATTGTCTGAGGAATCATATTAACAAGGGTTTTGTTTAAATAATTGCAAGTTAAAAAAGAAAGGACGTGATAACTCACACCTACCACCCAAAACCACCCCTTAGTCATGAGTGGTGGAATAAGTGTTGACATAAATTTAATCCTTCTAACGCAGAATAAGTACCCATAAAATATCAATGCATTATTCAGAAGCGTTTGGAAAATATTTAAGAAATAATGGTTTTCGTTTCACCCCTTTACAGAGTTGTATCTCCCTTATTATTGAGTTTTGAAAAAAAGTGTACATGAACAGGTACCATTATTTTTGATCGTACTACCAGCTCTAGCAATTACGGTACATAATTCTGGACCACCTTATATATATATATATATATATATATATATATATATATATATATATATATATATATATATATATATATATATATATATATATATATATATATATATATATATATATATATATATACATATATATATATATATATATATATATATATATATATATATATATATATATATATGTATGTATTTCTTAAATTAAGTGAGGAGACATTAAATGTGAGGTGAATTTAAATTGAAAAATAATCATTCTATTAATAATAATTTATATATATATATATATATATATATATATATATATATATATATATATATATATATATAATATATATATATATATATATATATATATATATACATATATATATATATATATATATATATATATATATGTATGTATGTATTTCTTAAATTAAGTGAGGAGACATTAAATGTGAGGTGAATTTAAATTGAAAAATAATCATTCTATTAATAATAATTTTTTTTATCAGAGGTTTCTTTCAGAAATAACTTCATTGAGATATAAATGTCAAAACTGTTCGGACTTATAACCCCGTTCGACAATCGGGTCTTTTACCCTATAATAAATTTGTGGAAGGCAGACGTCCACATTACTGCATTTCTAAAAAAAAAAAAAAAAAAGAATTACAATTTTATTTAAAAAAAAAATAAAAAAATAAGAAAAATGCAGCAATGTGGACGTCTGCCTTCCACAAAATTATATACTTACCGCCTTTAACACAATATATCAATGGCAGACACAATGATATAATTTAAGGTTTTTTTTCTTCAAATTTTCAAAATTCATTTTCAAGGAAAGTCAGCACCATCTGAACTCCACTCTAATTTTTTCTTATTCGCACAGCAGTAAACTACATAACATATTACTATCAATGACAATGAAACCATATACCGAAATTGGCATCAGCTCCCTAGTAATGACGTTCAACCACAAACTAAATTATTGGAACAATACAAAATAAATAAATTTTTAAACCGAATTGTATTGATTTTCAAATTGTATTTAAAATTTTTTTTTAAATTCAGTTCCTTTTGTTACTATAATTAAGAATATTATTGATACCTTGATTCAGTGACAGTTTTTTTCGTTACTTTTATAATTAACAAGGTATTATGATAGCTGACAATTTGGTAAAAAAATCAATAGTTGCAATTCGATATAACAATTTAGACATTGTATTTTTTGTTAATTTTTATTTGACAAGTTGTCAATTTCAATCGAAAAAAATACACCGTTATTTGATTTAAAAAAAAATGACGTTTCATTTTGAATATTTTGAAAAAATTTAAACAAGAATAATTAAAACATATTGTACGAGATTTGTAAAAATTACAATTAAAAGAAACGAACATTCCTGAAAAGAAAACGTTTTAAATATAAGGACCGTATTTCCCCTCACTTGATGTTTGTTAGATATTTTATAACAGATGTTAAGTAATGAGATTCAGGACTTTCTTAATTCTGTATCTACAACATCTTAACGACTAAAATAACTGTCATTCCCAGAGTCCAATTTCTAAACAAACTGATCTGAATCCGTTTCTGACATCTGAGCCACTCATTTGTCAGTTTCTTGTACAATTCCAAAAAAAGTAAGAAAGCCGTTACATGATTGTCAACGACAGAAACTAAACTTTCGGTTATACAATAATTAAGTTTTTTCTAAAAATACAAAAAAATACGTCTATATCTATAACGAACATTCCACCAAAAAAAAAAAAATTAAAGTATCGTTAAATTAGAATTTTTTTAAAAAATTAATCCACCAAAATCCCCTTATTTATTATGTATGTCCGTTTTATAATCAAAAATTAAAATCAAAAAATCATTTTATGAATAGATTATTCTAATAATATACATATTGCCGCACTACCCAGTAGATTTTTTCAAAAAAGTACTTGAACTTGCATTAAGAGGTGGTTACACGCAGTTCTAGTAAACAGTAATTATTTCAAAAAAAAAAAAAATGCATACAAAAATATTCCGTACATGTTAAAATAAACTTGAAAAACCAAATTTGACAATTGGACCATTCATTTGGAAACAACAGATTGACATTTACTGTATATTATGACAAAAATTGTCAAAACTATCAAAAATCAAAAACCCAAAAAATATATATAATTGTAATTTAGAGTTTTCAAATTTATTTAAGAAAAAAATATTTACACATTTTTTGTTGCCTAACGGTTATAAACGCAAAAAAATGACATATTTTAAGATTTTTGCATATAATTATGATAAAAAAAATCTCAAAATATGTAACAATTTTGACTTCCGGTCCATGCCATACCTATGTACAAAATTATAATAACAATTGGTTCGTTGTAATGTTGATTGACATTTTGACACCTCACAGTATTGGTAAGTATCCATTAAAATAAAATTATCAAGCATCAAAATTTCTTCAAGGTAAAATTGTAACTTATTTCACTTGATTTGTTTGCAAAAAAAATAGTATAACCAAAAAAACATATGAATGGATATTTGGGAAAAAAGTTCTTGAATTTAACGAACATTTGAAGCAAAAATTTTTTTAATTAATTAAAAAAATATTAACCCTTGGACATTAATAAAATATTAATCTTCTACGACCCCAGATAGATAAATTATATCCATAGAAACTTGATATAGTAGCACTTAAATACTAAAATAGTTTCATTTACATTAATTTAGATTGTCCATTTTCAAATTTTAAAAGCAACATTTTATAACTAGCGCACATCATAATTCGGCTTCTTTCTTTTGGAAGCAAATTAGATTTTTTAATAAATAAAATATACCTGAGTTGAGTATTTCGGATTCGAGGAGCAGTTAGTCGGTTAATCGACTAGTATTAATCGTCTAATATATATGCATATTCACAATCATTTCGTTAGTGCGGGAGCGCTGGTAAATCAAATACAATCAACTACCCATTATCCAAATTGACCAGAAATAAACAGAGAAGCATAATGTTCTATGTGTATATAAGAAAAGTAATTTCTTTATCATGTACTATCATTATACTCAGAAATCCAATATAAGATAGTTAAATTTATAACTATATAGGGATTAATAAACAAATTTAATTTTGCAAAATACCACTTTTATTTTTGAAACTGTGACAATATTGTTTCGAACCGTTACTTCATTTTCAAACAGAATAAAAATTACATTCGATACATGCCCTTATATACTAATTTTATCTACCTATACTTATGAAGGGGGGGGGGGGCGGTATATGGTGTGGAAGTGGAAGGAGCGGGGGTAGTGGGAGAATCCGAAAAACAAGAAAAACAAGATTACATTACATGTGACAAATGCAAACAAACACGTGACAAAAGATTGAAATTGAAAAATAGTCCCTGAAAAATAGTTTATTTATTTTGCAGCAGGCCCGACGAGAGGGTGGGGCAGCCGGGGTTGCAGCCCTGGGGTCCGGGCTGGAAGAGGGAGCCCGTAACGGTGCATAGGGGCCCGGGAAAAAGTAAAATCAGCTTTTTTTACTCATCATTTATTTTTTTCGGGAGAAATTTTTATGAAATGTGCCCCTTTTCTTGGGGCCCGCCATTTCTCTTCACGGCCCTGTTTTGCAGAAAAGTAATTAAAAATTTACGTTTATGCTATTTTTGTCTTGGATATAATGTCAGGTACAGACTTAAAGAAAATATGTATGCTCCTAAAAAAAAAAAAAAAAAAAAAAAAAATGGATGAACCCAGTATTTCCTTTTCCTTGATCTACAATGTCTTCATTCTTCGATGCGTAACTTATAAAAAATAGTTTTTCAATGTGTTTTCCAAGTGAATGTATCTATTTGATTAAGTATATGCAAACAAAACCACACTACGAGATTGATATGTATCTTTTATAACTGACAAAGGTTATTTGACAGCAACAACGTGGATTTGACGGTAAATAACCGCAAACCATGTGAACAGTTAACAAAAGTGATACGCGCGTAAGCCGCGCAAATTCCGCCCATCATCTGAACTAATTGTAAGCCTTAAACGTTCGTACCAACACATCATCATATGTATTGGATCAAACATTCGATTCACCGTGTAGCAGGAACATTCGCAGCACCAACTATCGAATTTACTTGCATCAAACGTTCGATCGAACGTTGGAAGAAACGTTCGTAGCATCGTGTAGAACCGGCTTAACAATATGCAAAGTTCGAACGAAGTTAATGATTCTTTTTTGTATCGTTTTAAATAAATTTTCTCACGGGAATAATACTTCCCAGAGGACTGAGATATTTTCCTGGAGTAAAAAATCGCCTGTGTCCTTTTTCTTCTATTCTGTTAACAATATACAAAATTTAAAATTAATTATCGGTATTTAATAGTTAACTATTGTAATTTAATACATTTTCCCTCGGAAATTAAATATTTTTCCGGGATAAAAAGTAGCCTATAACCGTATCTGTGTCGCAAGCTATGTCTGTACAAAGTTTCAAGTTAATTGGTTAAGCTGTTGATACGTGAAATCAATTCAAACAAACAAACTCACTTTCGCATTTATAATATTTGTTAGGATTAGGATTAGGATTGGGATTATAAAAATCAATAAAAATTTTAAATCACGAATAATTTGCATCACTGATAAACCGATTACATATAATCGTGTCGAATCAAAATGTATATTATTTTAAGAATATTTACAAGATATTTTAGTTACTATATATCGGGACTCTCAAATTGTTGATATTTTTCACAAATATTTAATCAAATTACCTAAACATTTGTATTCATGAACACAATAACAAAATCTGTAAAAAAAAAAATCAATTGATTTTTCTAGAATTTTTTCTTCAGTTTAAAAAAGTACAATATGGTTTAAAATACAAATTCTTCCAAACTAACTGGGTCCATTTTTTACAAAAAAAAAAAAGAAATATAAAGAATTGATTTTTCAATTAAAAGTGCATAACTGTTCAGATGATAAAGGGCAGAAATGATTTTATCTGTTACAAATAAATATATTAATGCAGTATTATTTGCATAATTACTGGACCATAAACAGATTTCAATTTTTGAAACTGAATAAGATGATTTGATTTAACGGAAAGATAAGGAAATAACGGTCACTTAATGTGAAATCTAAAGCAATCAATGATTTTTATTTCACATAAACATAATCCAGCAATTTACATCGATAATTCTATTTCTAGAAAACAAAAAAAAATTTAGTTCTTGCAAAAATATTTATTTTTGTTTATTAATAAATAAGTATAAAATTCCTTATATTGTTGCAAAATACAAAAAAAATAACAACTAGAGCTATCTATCGTATAAATTGATAACTATAAATTCACCTGTCATATTTTAATCACTTCTTCACCTTCTTCAGCTCTTGTGCATCCATCTATTATTTTATTTTATAAGATTAGTATATTTCACACATTAGGACGACATGAACTTTGTCCTGTGACTAGAGATGGGCAATTACCGGTATTTCGAATTCATGTGACGTGACCGTCACAAATACCGTTTTATGACGGTCATTGACGTCACAAAATTTTTTTAGCTAGTCTGTTGGGTAAATGACGGTCACAGGGTCAGTCACAATTGTGACCGTCAAATTCAACTATGAGACGTTTTGTGACGGTTTTTTTTTCCAAAAAATTGATTACCTACCTAGTTAAATTATAACAATTTTTCTAGGTTTTTTTCGTTATTTTATGATTTTGATATTAAAGTCTGATCTTAGTCTGCTAATATAATTTATTAAAATAAAATATCAATGTTTAAAATGCATGTAATTACCGGATTTTTTTCAAAAATATGATAGTTTGTAAAAAGAATTTGGATAATTATTATTTCAGTATCTAAAATTTATGACTTACATTATGAAATAAATATTATAATAAAACGAATATCTATTTATTCATTTTTAGATATTTTCGAGATCATAAAATATTTTTATTTATTTATTAAAAAATGAAATAGTAAATATTGTGATTTAGTACATGTTCATGAATACAAAATACAGTAAACAAACATAGGACGAATGACACCACGTTACAGTAATTTCCCGCTGAAACACGTTATTATTTTCAATTCAAATATATTCTCCTAGATGGCAGTAATTTGTGACGGTCTTGTCATAACTATATTGGTCACAAAACCGTTTTGTGACGGTCAAAAGTGGGTAAAATTACTCGTCACGAGACCAGTGCACATCTCTACCTGTGACATGAACGACAACTCTCACCGTTCTTAACACCTTGACGGTCACTGACGTGAAGTGAAACCTTACTAACTCATACACCACGTCGTACGACGTCAACAATTCTATAATATATGAAATGTATTAGTGTCAAAATAATGTACCAGTGTAGGTTATTTCGTCATAATTCTTCATGACCGTTATCGTGTTAAGGCACCATCACAGTGTGATTGACCGAAAAATAGTCAATTTTTGAAATTTTTTTCGGATGGATGGGATGAGAGAATGGGGAGAATTTTTTTACGATTAATACCACTATTTAACAATACACTGTAGGTAAGCCGCTATGTTCCTACGGAAATTTTTTTTGAAATTTGAAAAAATGGCGGCGATTTGAATAAAAAGTACAAAATTTTTTACAGTTTTCCGTGTGAAAAAATAGGAAGATTTAAAAAAAAACTCCCATAGGTACATAGCGGCTTACCTACAGATTGATAATCTATTTGATTTTTTTTTCAGATACAAACTGCGGCCGCAATCGTGGGCACCAAATTACGCCCTTTTTAAAGACACTTTTTTCAAAAAAATTATAATAATTATAAAAAATAAATAAAAATGAATAAAAAAAAATATTTTTGTATTGTTAAATAGTGGAATTGATCCATCCCCTTTCCCCCACCCTATCCATCCGAAAAAAAATTGTGAAAATTGACTATTTTTCGGCCGATCACTAGTACCTTAATATTTAAACAATAAAAAACAAATTTTTCTCACTTACAATTAGGTATAATATACCATATTATGGTAAAAATGGTCTGACGTCATTAACAAAAGAAATGAAATTAGATGTATAATTTTGAGTTACTATAGTTACCCTAAAGATGCGGATCCACCGAAAAAGCATTTGCTTCAAATGTTTGTAGTTGTTTGATTCAAATGTTTGCAACTGTTCTTTAACTGTTTGCGAACATACTGTCTCCATTGAATAAACAGTTACAAACGATAACCCGTTTGCGAATGTTTGTAGCTGTTCCACGTATTTCTATATACATATATCACATAAAAAATGACTTCAAGTAAAGAACTTATTGTTAGCACTATATGTCGTTCGTAATAATCTCTAATCAAAAATGAAAGAGAAAACATAGATTTTGGATATCTAATTTTTTTAAAACAAGTTCTCTACAGTTATCACAAGACTTAAAAACAGACCTTAGGAGTGGTTTATTTCAAAATTTTTGCCGTATGTCATCGGAAGATTTAGAATTTTTAATTTCCCAAATTAGCCCAAAAAATTTGTAAACGGGATATCAACTACAGAGACTGTATACCCGTCGAAGTTAGACTGGCGATAGGTAATATTTTTTAGCTACAAGAGATTCTTACAAAAGCTTTATGTATCTTTTTCGAATTTCGAGGCAGATTTTATTAACAAAATAATTCCAAATAATTCCCGAAGTATGCACAGCCTTCTTCTTTGGCCTTTTCACTTCTGAACGGCGAGAGTAGAGAATTCCACGCATCCTGCTTCTTAATTTTATTATAATAAAATTTATTGGTGGTTTGCCATATTTCTGGTTTTGATTTAAAAAATTTGATTAATTGTAGAAATTTTTCATTATCTCAATCCATGCTATTTTTATTCGTTTATTAATTTAAAATTACAGTAATCCTTTTTAAAACACAAAACTATGCTGTTATATTTACAACAAAGTAACATAAAATTTAAAAAAATAATTATACATATGGGTATATGTTTGTTGTTCGTATGTATTTCATATCACACACCTCACATACCGTCTCCACTAGAAAAACACAAAACGCACCAAACAACGAATTCCCTTTGATGTACCGACTTTGGTCGGAACACTGACAAACATTAGCAAACATTCGTGACGATCGTCTCCACCAAAAAAATTTGTGTTCGCAAACATTTACAAACATTTGCAAACAGTTTGCGCGCTTGGTGTATCCGCTCCTTAATATAAAAACAAGGACAGAAAACTAGATACATTTAATTTTGCTTCATTTTTTGCATTTGTTTGATGACGTCTGACTAATTTGAGTTCATTTGACCTATACTGTATGTTCGCTTAGGGCATTTCCTAAAGACCCTCCACATTCTCGCCGAGGTTGGACGAGGTTTCTCGCCGAGTTCCTCGCTGAGGTTGGCTGAAGCATATGAATAGCATTAAAACACAAACCGCGAGGCACAACGAAACGACCCTCTACATTCTCGACTCGTCCAACCACGGCAAGAATGTAGAGAGACCGTAACAGAAAAGAGATGGGTAAAATTATAAAAATAGATAGTCGACTCTCGTTAATTCAAACCTCTCTATAATTCAAAGTTATCACGAGTTCCCTACAAAATCTCTTTATATTTCGAACTAAATCAATACATTTTTATGCACTTGGTAATTCGAACGAAAAAATCATTGCTACGTAACAAAACGACGTGTTAATTCGAACCCATCGGCGTCAAACACTCGACAATTCAAAGTTGCAGAGAGAGACAGAAAGATTATACATTTGATTGATTTTGTAAGTGCATTTTGATTGACTTTGAACCATTTGAACCATTTAATATTTCAAACACTCGATAATTCGTAATATTTTAAGTCTCTCAAGTTTCGAATTAACGAGAGTCGGCTGTAGATAAATAATAAACAAAAAAAAAAAGCATATTATATGTACTTTTTAAAAGCCTTTATTAAGAAAAAACTGCAAAATAAATATACACCGATAAGTTCTTTTTAATTTTATCAACAATCATTAAACTCTTTTTAATTTTATTAATAAATAATTACAAAAATTGAGTACAGCATACAGATCGTAAAATCAAATAAGTCTTTTAGTATCTTCACAAAATGTCTTATTTATAAAAAATGGAAATTTACACTTGTTTTGACGGTAACATTGGAGTAAATTCAAATTTGGTTTTAATACTGTATTATGAAAATTTGTTATTAAATTCCGTACAATAATTGGATACAAACTAGAAACAAAAAAAAAATACCACAAAAATATTTTAGTATGTATGATTATGTCTTTGTACAATTTTTTTTTATACATAGGGTAAAAGACCCCATTGTCGATCGGGGTTATAAGTCCGATCAGTTTTGACATTTATATTTTAATGAAGTTATTTCTGAAAGAAACCTTTGATAAAAAAAATTATTGTTAATACAATGATTATTTTTCAATTTAAATTCACATCACATTTAATGTCTCCTCACTTAATTTAAGAAATACATATATATATATATAACAATTTTTGTTGAATTCATGAATTTTTAATATGGTGGATGATCATTTTTCAAAACACATGGGTTATAAATTGTAACATTTTTCACCGAATTTTTAAAGTTATTAGCATAATAAAAGTATACAAATAATTGTTATTAGTCCACTTAAGAGATTAGGATAGCTAAATTAAATTTTATATGTGTTAAATATTATTTGTATGACTGATTCTTGTTGGGATCCAAGTTTTCGAGTTGGGTATTTTGAGAATCATACAGATATTCCATATCTATTTTATAAACATTTTTGACGTCATCTATCGTCAATTTAACTGTTTAAAAATTCACAATGGCGTATAGATAAGTTAGAATCATGTTACAATGTACACAATGTTTTTTAAAGCAAAATTATAGATGGCGAAAGAAAATACAGTATTTTAGTGGTTTATTTTATCGAATATTTAAACCCTTCTGTCATTGCTGCTATGTTTCACAAGGTGTCATTCTGTGATACTCTATGACACAGACTGACCTCTTGTAGTGGATAGAGTGTCAAAGTGACTGAAAGAGAATGGTTCAAATATTCGATAGTATAAGATTTACTACTGTACTGATGTACATTAGTAATCGGACTAATCGGTGATTTTTGATAGGGGTAAGTGTATTGATCTTTCAAGGGAGGTTAATATTTTCTGTATGCTTTTTAATAGACGTCAACAAATTATAAAACAAAATCATTAATAAATCAAAATTTTTGGGTTATATTTTCTTAAAAACATATCTATTGGATTAAAAAAACTTGGTTTCATACTTATTAAGAAAAAAAAATGGGTGTTTTGTTTATTTTTTAATTTTTTTAAGCTAATTTAATGATACAGCTAAAAATAGTGATCGGTCATCGGGTCTCTTACCCTAATTACATAATTTAATAAATATTAAAACTGAACGAGAAATTCAAATTTTCTAAGAAATTTAATTGAATAAATAAATAATATTAATCGAAGGGGCAAGTGGATGAAGGTTTTATATGGCATTTTTTTATAATTTTTAGTTTGATACTGCTGACGCAAAGATTCTCACTCGCGGTGGTAAAATTCGAACCAGAATCAAGTAAAAATATACGTATACATTTAATTGGTGATGAAAAAATCTAGTAACCCGCACATAATTTATACAATACATATTTCTATGCCAATTGAACGTATATTTTTACTTAATACTAGTTCTAATGTTTCCACTAGAGGCCCGCGCGTAATCTTTGCGTCGCCAATACTTCCTATGCAACAGGACATGTTTATTACTGAATTTCTACAAAACTACTAAACGTAGTGAAATGAAATTTTAATGATACTTCACCACAGGATATTTATAAATTTTGCATAATATGACTGAAAAAATATCACATAACAACTTTATCCACTTACACCATCAATTAATAAAGTATCATCAAAATTTTCAGCAATTTTTAAAAATTTAATTACGTCTCCTTTCTCTTATTGACTGTGTTTGGCAGGAAAAAATTTTTTAAAGCGCTTCAAACCGCTTCATACTGCTGAATAATTTTCTGTCAGGACAGAAATCAACTGACACGCAATTCTGTCTTACACCAAATTTAAATTTTATTGAAATAAATTAGAAAATTCTGCCATATTGTTGTTTACTTTAATGATTCTTCAATAATATGCCCTAGAATGTTATCCATATTATAATATAACGAGTATAAGATATAAAAAAAAAAAAAATTTCCTACGAATAACTCTTATTGAGATTATTATCTTTAAGTATTTACGGCGACAATTTGTTTTTTTATGCGTTGTTATTCTTAGAAAATCGCCATTTTGCTTTAAAGAATTTTTTTCTGTCGAACCCAGCCTTAATAAATGTATTTAATTTTAAAAAATAAATAACTTATATTCATAGTTCTCCATTTAAAGTGGCCAAATATTCTTTGTACTTCTTCTCTTGTGCCGCTTGCAATTTCTGTAACTTCTTAATCAATCCTTTACTCAACTCGTTGCCATCTTTATCATGGGTCGGTAGTCCATTTTCATCAAATTTCGAATATTTATCCGTTTCTTTTAGGAACATCTCTTTCGGTGGTATCCGTTTTTGTGCTTCTTTCGCCTCTTGTGCCGCTAACATTTCAGCCTTTTTACGTTCCTTTTCTGCAGCTTTTGCTAACTCCGCTTGTCGTTTTTGTTCACGTTCTCGCAAAAGGATTTCTCGATCGACAAATTTGATCAAACTTGAATCACCTTCTCTGTCTTCTAATCGGACTCCAACATTTGGTAAAATGTCGTCTCTGAGTCTATCACATTCTTTTAAGATTTCGGTGGCTTTTATTGTTCGCGCGTGATTTCGAATTGCGTCCCGGAATTCAGATAGAATTGTTAGGTAGGGTAATAGGATACATTCAGTATTTTGCCCAATAACGGATCCGGATACTGGGAAACCAATTTCCATAGATGTATCAATTGTTCCAAAAATTTTGAGAATCCACGTTATATACACGGCAATATCTTGGAGAAGGGTGAAGCATGGGGGTTTTCGTTCTCGGAGGTAGATATTTGTTGTTGAGACTAATTCCCGTAGAGCATCCATCGCAGATCGGGTATCAATATTATCTAAAAATTAATGATAATTTTATGAAATAGTGTCAATGATATTGTTAATTCATTTAATTTATATGTACATGTGTATAAATATAGGACAAATCAACTAAAAATTATCTGACGTCATGAAACAAATGCAACAAATTAGACGTACCAGTATTTTGTCTCTTTTCTTTTTTGTTATTTTCATATTAGAGTAAATATAGTAACTTAAGGTTGTACGTTTAATTTTGTTTCATTTAGTAATGACTTCGAACCATTTTTAATTGATTGGACCTGTGCCTACTGTACAGGCTGGAATTTTTTCGCTACATTTACAGGTTAATAATGTTAAGCAGTTTAGTTAACCAAAACGAATATCCCATATCATATCATCGATTTTCAAAAATAATTTAGGTTGTCTAATTGCAAACTTGTATCTTTAGGTGTTTACAAGTTATACTAAAAAAATTCGATTTTTAATTCCGCTAAAGAGCTCAAATAACTTGGTAATTAGTAGCGCTGGAAAAAAATTTGTCAGGAGTTAAACAGTAACTCGTTTAAGAGTGATTTAGAAAATGGTAGTAAATTTCAAAAATTTTCGGTAACTTCGAAGATATAAGCAAAACTTATTTTCTAATGAAACGCAAGCTTTTTTAAACACCATTAAAAAGCTAACCCTTACAGCTTTTCAATGATATACTCTTTGGAAAATTTATTCCCGGTACTTTGGAAACTACAATTAATGTTGACACTTTACTATTAGGCTATTAGCATTATTAGACCAAACTTGAATTTGGTAATTGGAACCATGTTCCTGCCACTTATGTTTAAGGACGAATTTTTATTGTCACAATCCGCTACTTGGCTCTAACGGTATTTGTACTATACTAAATAGAGTTGGAACATGTCAGCCATTTTTCATCAACTAAATGTCAAAATTAATTATCATATATGTATGTTTAAGTACATAATAATTATTGTTACTATGTTTTAATGAACAATTAAAAATTTTTAATTTAATCATTCTTTCTAGGTTGAATTAAATGATTTTTTTAAATATTTAATTTATTTCCAATTTATTTTAGATGAACCTTTGATGAAAAATGGCGAACTATCAAAACTCGTATCCCGACTCTATTTTAGACAGTATAGAGACTGTAGCTTACAATAGAGTGCCTATAATAAATAGAGTGGTGACATGTGCGCTGAACGCTGATTGGTACCAGCATTTTCTATCCAAAGTTTTCGTAAAATACATTGGAAATAAATTAAATGTTAACAAAAACCATTTAGTTTAACTTAGAAAGAATAATTAAATAAAAAAATTTTAATTGTTCATTAATTCATAACTTATTAACAATAATTATGTACTCAAAAATATTTACTCAAACATGTGATAATTAATTTTGAAGCTTCCCGTTCTGTTTTGGATAGAAAATGGATGACATTTCACGACTCTATTTATTATAGGGACTCTAGCTTACAAGTACCATCAACGCCATCTCGTGGATTATTGTACAGCAGCGACAGTAAGCGGTAATAAACCATATAATTAACATATTTTATGTAGTTTTTTAACTATTTATAAAATAAGAAACTATTATTATTAATGTTATTATTATATATTATTTTCTCATAAAAAGTCTATGAAGAGTGACATGGGCATGATTGGAACTAAGGCCCGATTTACATTAACGCTCTACTCTCACTCCGATATCACTCCGCTCCAGGTTCGATAAAATATTCTTACACAATAAACAATGAGTGTATTCACATCATCGCTCTGATATCGGTCCGATATCAGTCACGGTTCTCTCTCGCTCCAATGTCACTACAATATTAATACCACTCAGGTAATATTTTATCGGAGCGATATCAGACTTGTTATGGCTTGTACCTATAGTGTAAACACTTTTTTGATTCCACTCCACCCCGCTTGCATTCAGTTGTTATGAAAAGATATTTGTATCGAACTGTAACCGAACTGGGAGTGTACCCAGAGTGGCATTATAATGTGAATAGAGAACGAATAGGCATCAGCATGATATCAGCACTGTAATGTGAACACAACAAGATTATATCGAATCGGGAGCGTAGTGATATCGGAGTGAGAGCAGAGCGTTAATGTAAATCGGGCCTAATTAAGAGATAGAGTGACATTGACATATTTTAAGGATGATCTAACTTTCATGCAGACAAAAAAAGTAGTGACAAAAGTGAAAAATAAATACCACATATAACACAGAAAGTTCCTAATACCTGCTATTTAACTGAAAAAAGTTTATGAAAATTCCTAACTAATAATTATAAAAACAATTAGTCTTAATTTTCAAATATTTTTGTTTTTTGTTTTTATTTATTTATTTTAAATGAAAATTATAGAAAGTGAATCGTTTACAGAATTGTTAATACCAGCTTGTTAACGTAGTTTAAAAGAAAGTATGCAGCCCATGTGAAAAAAATAAGTTCGGTTCATACCTCTATAGTTCACGAAATTTTTTGAATTTTACTATTATTGTTTAAATCACTTTTAAACTAGCCACGAAATAATTTTTTGTAACTCTACTAATTACTATAAGATAAGCATGCAATAGGGTGTACGGCTGAAAGCTTTCTCGCGCCATTACTGTATGTGGTACCACTACTGTACGTATAGTGCTGCCAATCTGTCACATTGATAATATGACAACTCAAAACTGGGTTAGATTATATTTGGAATCTTTTCTATTAGATAATTTGTGGTGTTTTTCGGTAAAATGTCCACTTTTAACGACAAATATAGTAATTTAACTATTCAAGAACTAAAATTTTAAACAAATATATACTCTTTGACACTGTTAACCTATAAATACAACAACCACTTCCACATCTTTCAATCGCTTTTAAAATGTTTCAAAATATACAATTTTATTATTCTCAAAAATATTTACCACATAAGGCACTATGGACATTATCTTTCGCCAATGAGAATTTCTTGTGTAATTCTAATTCTGGTTTTTCCCACTTGCTAAACGTGTTCAAAGCGGTTCCTCCGCAGATCAATCTCGTAACACATTTGATGTTTAAGAAAAATTCCTGTAAAAAAACGAAGCATTAAAATTTTTGTCCTTAATTCCTTCAAAGGAGTGTCTCACATTAAGTACGCGCTCGTATTGTATCGCCATATCCATTGTATTGTCACTGTAATCCAGCGTATCCTTCCAGGAATGTAGAAGGAACGCTAGTCGTAACTGCCTGGACGTGTGTTTCTTTAAGGCATCTTTGATTGTCACAAAATTCTTCAACGATTTCGACATTTTACAACCCGCAATCGTTAAGTGACCCGAATGCAGAAAATATTTTACCCAATCCGAACTTCCAAAATATGCCTAAAATATTTTAAAAACAAAAAATAAATAGTTTACAAGAAATTACTTCCAAATTTCCATCGTTTATTACTTCACTTTGTGCGATTTCGTTATCGTGATGGGGGAATTTCAGATCAACGCCACCAGTGTGAATGTCCAAAGTATTTCCGCATATTTCAGAGGCCATTGCTGAACATTCGATGTGCCAACCAGGTCGTCCTAGACTCCATGGAGATTCCCATGCAGGTTCACCTGGTTTACTTTTTTTCCACAGTGCGAAGTCAGTGGGTGATTTCTTTTCACTTTGGTCCATAGAACTTAATTCCCCTGTACAGAAACAAAATTTTCAATTTTTTCTTTGAAACTATTTTAAGGGCACGACTTTAAGAGGACTGTCTTTAAGCAATCGAATGATTAGTAATAGATATTACTTAATCATTTATGTAACTTAAAATTTTAATATTCTCTTCCTCTGAGCCTTGAATACATTAAGAACTAAGTAGACAAGGTTTTATGAAAGAGATAAAGTATATAATTTAACATTCTACAGGGAGGATAATAATCTGAAAGTTGACATCCTGTATATTGTACTAGATATTTGATATGAAAGATATTCTTATTAATACGACACGTACAAGTTATCATTTAATTAAAAATATGTTGTTAATTATTTAGAATTCAGATAATCGGAAATTTGACTAATTTTGGAAAATTATTTTAAAACACACATATTTATGTATTATGCATGGATATGTTTTTAATTTTTAAAAATAATCCGAAAATCGATAGAAAAAATTATTTTAACCTTTATTTTCAAAATTTGCGCAAAAACGTTCATTAGCTGTCAGTTACGTCACATTCTCTAGATAGCAACAGATGTTCTATAACTAAAAAAAATAGTATATTGTGTAATAAGTGCGCGAAATTGTCGATTGCCCACGAAAGCGAAGTTGAGCGCACTCACTACGTTCGTGCGCTCATTCGCTTGAGTGGGGCAATCGACAATTCCGCACGAGTTGCACATACTATTTTTTATTACGAATTTCACATACTTTTTTCTATTATTATCACTATTTTAGACATTTTTATTACTTTTTCAAATAATATTTTTAAGTGCTCGTCTTTTTTTCCTGAATTAATTATCGTTTAAATTACTTTGTTGGTGGTTTCTACAGAAATAATTCCACACGCAAAAAAGTATGCGGGAAGAGTACAGTGGGCAAACAGTTATTTTGCGTACAGAAATGTGTGCGCCAAGTTAGTACTTCTCCCGCATGAGTAATAAAAAAATATTTTTCTTATAACTAGAAAAAGAAATTGCTGACTTTTCTAAAATTAATTTAATTTAGATTAATTTCCATAGTTATATTTGCTAAACGAAATTTAAAGTAGCAACGCTAGTGGCGATAGTGTTGAAATATAAGAGAATGTAACGTCATAGCCCGTTTCTGTTCACGAAGATTTTAGCTAAAATATTACTTTTTTAATCATTTTTTTTTTTTAAATTAAATAATGATAGTTAGGATGAGCATAATAAATTATGGTCTTTTATTATCAATTTTCATTAAAATTTGTTTTAATTCCTTTTTCTTGATACTGTCAAATACCCCATTCAGTCATAACTAGACTCCATGAAATATATTCATACATTTTTCTGGGAACAATAAAAATTTAAAGAAAATATAGGTAGTACATACAATCAATACCTATAAATAAAATAAAAGGGTCTGTCTGTGATTTTCGAATTTTTAAGTATTAGTATGTTTTTCAGTTAGCAAATTCCACATATATCCCAAATATACCTTTAAAAAAATTTTTGTCTGTCTGTCTATTTGTAGGAACCGATTTAACTCAAAAACTATTAAAGTTATTGAGTTGAAATTTACAGGGAATATAGAAATTAATCTCCCGATCAATCTTAGCAACATTTTAATGTGATCTCCCAAATGGTTATGTACAGGATAATTCAAATAGAACCTTCATTAAAAGTTTATGGTCTTCTAAATAAAGTAGATTTTTGAAAATTTGGTTAAGTTAGATGTTTTCAATTATGAATATTTTAATTAAAGTATTTTTAACTTGGTGCCATTTCCGGTTATACCGGAAGTGGACACCAAATTTGTTATTTGAAGTGTTTTTGACAGCAAATTTCAATTCGCTGGAAATTGTTACTAATAATCTATATGACAGTGACATTTCAGCTTTTTGACTTGATACAGGGTGGTCACATAAGGCATTTTTTTCAAATATTTTTTGTTTATTGTGCAAATCTTTCAAATGAACCACCTATATTTTTTATCATAATTATGTAGAAAAATGTAAATTTCTCTATTACTATAAGATATTCTTATACCTAAAACTGATATTTTGGAAATTACATAGAATTTATATAATAAAATGATCAGTTAGGTTTACTATGTGCACGGCTGACACAGAAACCACGGGATAGATTTCAGTGAAACTTTTTAAATTTATTCCTTAGACGCTTCACCATCTCAACATCGACAGCATTTTTAGTCAAAATTATCACAATATTCTTTATGGGGGTTGATATATTCAAGACAAAATTTGATATATCAAAAATACTCCTTTAACAATAAACGGAAACAAAACAAAGAAAAACAAAAGATTACCTGGGTTACAATAGACATAATATTTAAAAATTTAAATGTTAATTTCAAAACTTTTTTACTAAAATTTCACTTTAGAAAAGGATAGTAGTAAGGTTTAATTACGGAGGAACTGAACATAATTTTGAAAAGTCCACCAAGGTTCTGGGATCTCGAAAAGCATCTAAAATTAAATTAATTTTAAAACCATCAATATGAAAATCTATGGAAAGATCTCAGAGTGTGAAAATTAGATATATTAATGGTTACTTCCGAGTCGTTTGGCGAGCGGAGCGAAGCATTACATGGAATTAACCTTTTATAGAATTTTGAACTGTTTGGCGAGCGAAGCGAAGCACTTTAAAGAACTGATTTGGAACTAAATTTGTCCGATTTGTTTCGGAATAACTGATTTAAAGTAGCTTTACTCACAGTTCAGATAATTTTACACGATATTTTAGAGGGAAAATTTCATTAAAAACAATCGAATAGTTCAGAAGTTATGCCACTTGGTGCAAACTGGCGGCACACAGACGGACAGACAGACGGACGGACGGACAGACACCAAACCAAAATTGTCTAGGAAGCTTTAAAACGTAAAATATGCGTAAAAAATTTTATTTTGGAGGGAAAAATTTTTTTATTTTTCAAAAGTAATCACAATGTTTTCGCTACTTTAGTAATCTCGGAAGCAAAATAAATATAAATTAATTTATCGAGATGAAAATTAGATTGGGAATCATAAAACTTAGAACGCGAACTATAATGGTCAAAAAAATAACTATTGCCAGTAGGCAAGGTTTGTTTAATCTTCCTCGTTCCAAGAAAAATATTTGAACATTTCGGTGAATTCCTGTTATGACTGAAAAGGTAAATTAATTTTATTAAAAATAAACTCAAGAGAATTATCTAAATTTTAAATATTTAGCCACACATTTTAAATTAATAACTACATTTTATTTAATATTCTTACAAGACTAGCACGATGGAATCGAATCGTCTTATTCTCTCTTCTGAAGCATGTTAAAGTGCAACAGTATCATTCAGACAATTTTAAATCACTTTATAAAGCGACTGAGCAATGTGATTGCGAGCGACTTGGAAGCGAGCGGTATTTTGAATGCGCCGATTAAAAAATTTTTGATTGAACCTAACTACTTCCATTTATGTTTTCTATCAATATATTAGACCAGCTTTATCAGTACCATTTAAAAACTATAAATTTGCATCATAGTTCAAAAATTACAGAAACTATCAAGTTTCTAACAGTTCTAACTATAGCAATTAGTCGCCCCCATCGACTACTCTTGGTTAAGTCCAATAGTTTTGTCGTGATGAAAACAGCAATTCTCAAGTTATTCATTCCATGTTATTTACACAATTACGTACCTTCTCCTTCCTGCAAGGAAGACATATCCCCGTACGCCTCAGGCACCAATTTGGCATAATGATGAATATCCCGTTTATCGAATGCGATCACATCAAAATAAACCGATCCATTTGAAACGTACGCTAATCCGTTATCAATAATTTTTTGGATGTAGGCAATAATTTCCGGAATATATTCACTAACTCGCGTCAAAACATGGGGTCGCAGAACATTCAACGCATCCATATCTTTATGATACTCTTTCTCCCAGTGGCGCGGTAAACCAACGAAAATAGAATTGTCCGTAACTGAGGCCCCGTATTTTTTATCTAACCATTCAGAAAATGGATCTCTCGCTTCTTTCAGGAATTTCTGTTTTGTTTCATTGATAGTGTCGTTGTCGTTCTTTTTCACCGCAGT
This sequence comes from Brachynemurus nebulosus, assembly GCA_035578155.1. NCBI lineage: Eukaryota > Metazoa > Arthropoda > Insecta > Neuroptera > Myrmeleontidae > Brachynemurus > Brachynemurus nebulosus. Next base: position 25,366,428 of record JAPWDM010000001.1, read on the forward strand.
TTGTAATTCGTCGATGCAGTCCGATAGTCTGAAATTTAAATGTTGATGTAGGCAATATCGACAAAATTGAGGCCAAATTGTCATTAAGCAATAATTACGACTTGGTATGAGAAACCCGGTCGCATTCTTAACTTAATGGTTTACTGTTCTCTTTTTGTGATCCCCTGATTATGGAATAGTAAGTAATCAAGACTAAACAAAAAGAGATAGAATACAGTGTCTTCAACTATATGTATCATCCAGGGACGTATTTACCCTAAGAGCCGCCAGAGGCACTGTAGAAACTGCCGCCCCTGCTTTTTCGAAAACAAAAATTTTAAAAAAAATTTCTTAATAACTTTCTCACTTTATTCCCTTAGGTAATATTAGAAGTTCTACCAAGTAAAATATACGCATATGTTTAACTAACGATATAAATCTAGTAACTTGTATGTAATTTGTGTAATATATATTTCTATGCCAATTCAGCGTATACGTACATCTTTTACTTGATACTGTCTTTAATATTACCATCAGAGTCGCCCTCGTAACCGTGAACTCTTAAAATTAAAAATATTTTTTACTTACAGTTCATCCAAATAAAAAGTTTAAAACATTTTTTAAAATGTCAACTGGCCTATTGCATTAACTCTTTAAATGATTAAAACGAATTAACTCGTCCTGCAATATGGCGACTCAAAATGCTATATGTATATATTCACTGGTAGAGGTGCCGCCATCTGTGACAAATTTTACGGAATACGGTATAATTCTAAATAATGTCAATTTTATCAACATGTTTAGTATAATTTATATTTTGTAAATTCCTAGGGTTCACTTTTTTCTAGGGCTCTGCGAATAGTGCTCGAATCGAATCGAATCGAATAATTCGACTTTTCGAATAATTCGAAAAATCGAATTATTCGTTTATTTTCGAATAATTCGGAAAATCGAATTATTCGTTTCATTTTTTCGGATAGCTCGAACTTTTTTTATTTTTTATTTTTAAGACTCAAACATACTAAGAACTTTAATAATATTATTTGTGTATATTCAAAAAAAAACGCCGTGAGCAGCGGGGCCCCATCACGGTAGTCGAATTTTCCCCTTCATCTTCGGTATTGAATGTTTACAAGCGAAATGTGATTGAAAGTCTACAACCGCATTGTCATTTTGTTGGTTTCAAAACTGGTGATGAGTGTTCGGCTGATCGAGGCTTTAAGAAAACCTTTTAAGTATTTAAGGGCTGTATCTCAGTAAATTTCAATTTTGTGCCGAAAACAGGTAGCAGAAAAAAAACCAACACAATTCGTACGAGGGCATTCCTGCCCATGTTTATCCGCTAATTGCCTTTATGTTTTAGTTTTAAATATTAAAAAAGGACCTTAAATAGTAAACTGGAAGGCCTTTATAAAGATATTTTTTCTTTCAAAAAGAAAAAAAAAATAAAAAAAATAAAAATAATTTCTTCGGTATTGAGTGTCTACAAGCGAAATATAATTGAAAGTCCACAAGCGATTTGTAATTTTGGTGGTTTCAAAACTGATAATGAGTGTCCGGTTGATCGGGGCTTTAAAAAAAGATTTTAAGCTTTTAAGGGCTGAATCTCAGTAAATTTCAATTTTGTGCTGATAGAAGTTAACAGGGAAAAAGCCAACACAATTCGTACGAGGGCATTTCTATCCATGCTTATCCGCCAATTGCCTTTGTGTTTTATTTTTAAATATTAAAAAAGGAACTTAAATAGTAAACTGGAAGGCTTTTATGAAGATATTTTTTCTTTCCAAAAAAATTCAAAATTTCTATTTTATAAATAATAAAAATCCAAAATTCCTAAATAATAATTAAATAAATAAATAAACAGTGACTTTAATAACATTTTCAAATTACTTAATATGTATGTATTTCATTTGTTAAAAAATTGTATTCACTTTTTTTTAAATTTTTTAAAATTACTATTCGCCTACTTGTATTTACAATAAAAGTAATGCATTTAAAACACATTTAACAATAGCATTCAATTCCGATGTAAAAATGGGAGAAGTGGGGGGAAAAGTGATGCGGACTCCCTACAAGGTACTAGCTGGATACTAACTGAATACACGTACAAAATTTCAGCCCTCTAGGTTTCCTTATGGAGTCTCTAGACGTGTTAGAAAACAAGCAAAAAAATTAAGGAAATATTGGCGTAAAAATCGTGGGGGTAAGGGTTAAAAGTTGAAACCTTCAAAAAACAGTGTCTGGCTATTAGCTTAACCTGTACACCAAATTTCAGCCCTCTAGGTTTATTTGGGGAGATTTTGACCCGAACGAAACTGTTAAAAAACAAGAAAAATCATGCTCTTTTGGGTATAAAAATGGTGGGGATAGGGGTTAAAAGTCGAGACCCCCAAAAGGCACCCCCTTGATACTAACTCAATCCGAATACAAAATTTCAGCCCTCTATGTTTATTCGGGTGACCTGTGCGAGTGGTACAAACTTCGAAAACGTCGAAAATGCATAAAATTGTAGCTTAAAAATGAGGGGGGTGGGGGTAAAATATTAAAACCTCCAAAAAGCACAACCTAGGTACGAACTTTATCAACACACCAAATTTCAACCCTCTACGTTAATTCTGGGGGGCTGGGGGCCTGTTAGATCCAGCGAAAATCGTTTTTCCCCCCTCTACTCCCACCATATCATCCTAGGAAGCTGAATTTTGGATATGTTGTAGATAATTGACCGAAACATTATTTAAAACCGGTTTGAAAAAGTTTTATTGCTTTTCCGCCCCCCACCACCCCCTTAAAGGTCGGGTCAGAAAAAAAATTTGCCCAAAATTTGACCCCACTTTGATAGTATGAGGTGCCTCGAAAATGAGCCCCATTTACCAAATTTCATCTCTTAACTTCCATAGGGGGGCCCTACACAAATTAAAAGGTGGCGGGAAAATATATATATATATATATATATATATATATATATATATATATATATATATATATATATATATATATATATATATCAGACATTTTTTTTTCTACATATTCGTGTTCTACGGGTCCGAAAACGGATAGCGCCCCTACTCTCGCCTCTCGCAGCTCTTATCGTATAGACTGTATAAGTCTAATTTTTCGGAGAAAATTCGACTAATAATTAAGTATTTTTAACTCGCATTGTGTTCTTTTGTCACTATTACAGCCACTGTCATGGGGCAACTTAAATCCGAGACAATGGCAGAAATTTGCTTTGAAGTCCTTGAAACTCGAAAATGATATTCACTAAAATTTATATAAGTATAATATAATTACATATTGATCCATCGTTACATAACTACATAAGTTTTTGTAACAATAAACTTTTATTACTACTGATTAATTTATCCTGTTATTTAGGCATAATGTAACTTTTCATTTACGAAATTATTGTAATGTATCCGATTTTTGTTTTTTTTTTTTTTTTTTTTTTTTATTTAAATTAAATGTTTAAAAATCTCTAAGAATCAAAAGAAAAAAAGAAAAATTCGAATTATTCGAAAAAATCGAATAATTCGAATATTTTTCGAATAGTTCGATTTTCCGAATTATTCGAAAAATAGAATTATTCGAATCGAAATTCGAATCGAATATTATTATTCGATTTGATTCGAATTATTCGACATTTCGAATAATTCGCACAGCCCTACTTTTTTGATGTTGGGATCTTTAATTTTTTTTTCTTTTTCTTTTTTTGTAACCTTATCTATTGTATTTATCACTGGCAGTAAAAAGTCCGGCATTTTAAGACAAAAAAAATTTTTCCATATGGTTTGTTTAAAAGGGTTAAGCGAACTGAAAAATTATGGAATTCTCAAAGTATTGAAATACTGTGAACTCAGAGAAGCTAAATACTGCAAGTTATATACATTTTCGACTACATCTACAACTAATATTAATTGCAATAAATAAAAGAAACGAATGAAGAGGCACATTATGACCTCCATTACTATTAACTGCGCTTCTGATGGTGAAATAAAAAGTTGTCTAGAAGAAACTATTTCACAAGTACGATTAACTGGCAATAGAAATATGTATATAAGAAACGATGTATCTATGAAATATGTATTATGAAAGTAGTATAAGAAACGATGAATCTCAAACTAGCAGCTCGAAAAAGTAACCGGAGATTAGTGAATATGGAAATTTGCGAACACATAATATTAAAATTATCTTTGTGAGATACAAAGAGCTATAATAGATGTTATTTCACAATAGAAGATAGCAAGATAAGGAATAGGAGTAAGTAGTACGGAAAATTATTTTTATAGTTGATTTTTTTAATAGATATAACTTTTATTACTTGTTTTCGTTATCAAACGTTATCATACATTCACACCTTGTTTTTTGTGATTTCTAGTTCGGACAACAGTTAGTAAACTACGAAATCGTAACTTAGTGTAATAGTCCATTTATTTAGAAAGTATTTATACAAAAAGTTTTTAATATTCTTTTTGTAGAAAATATGCAAATAAAAAGATGTTATTTTATTATAAAAGAAAAAATCGGCAAGTGCATATTACACACACACCAAGTCACAATTTCGTAGTTCATTAACTATTGTCCGAACTACGAAATCGCAAAAACATAGATATCAATGTATAATAACATTAATTTGATAACTAAAACAAGTAATAATCAACTATAAAAATAGTTTTCTATACTATTCCTACTCCTATTCCTTATCTTGCTATCTTCCATTGTGAAATAACATCTATTATAGCTCTTTATATCTCACAACAATAATACGTGTGCCAATGGGGTGTGGCACACAGCTTCCTCGTACTCGTAAAAGCACCTTGGTAATTTAATGCCCAATATATTTTTGTATAATTCAATATAGGTATATAAATTAATAAAAATAAATAAACAACACGATTCATACAAAATTGAGCGAAATGGGACTAGCAGTAAATAAGATATTGACATTTAATGGGATTTTATGGTAGCACCATGGATACTATTACTCCGAATGCAATGAAATTTGTAGGGAACCAGCTAGAAACCAGACCACATAATTTCTGTCAATTTCATAAAAAATAATTGAATAGTTCAGAAGTTATGCCACTTAGTGCAATTTAGTATATTAATGGAATGACATGGTAGCGGCGTAGCTACCATTACTCCGATTTCGATTAAATTCATAGGGGACCATCTAGGAACCAAACTGCATAACTTCTGAAAATTTCATTAAAAACAATCGAATAATTTAGAACTTATGCCACTTGGTGCAAACTGGCGACACACAGACGGACAGACAGATGGATGGACAGACAAACACCAAACCAAAATTGTTCAGGAAGCTCTAAAACGTAAAATGTGCGTAAAAAATTTTATTCTGGAGGGAAAAAATATTTAGTTTTCAAAAGTGATTACAATGCTTCCGCTACTTTAGTAATCTCGGTCTCTCGGAAGCAATATTAATATTATGTGTTCGCAAATTTCCATATTCACAATTATATCCGATTACTTTTTCGAGCTGCCAGCTTGAGATTCTTTAAGAAACGAACCAAAAGAAATACTACTGAAGTAGATAACTAGAAAGTAAAAAAGATCCTGACCAAAAATACCTCGACCAATAATGAAACTCAGGCGTAATGCTTACCCCAGTAGGCCAATGGAAGTTCAGGTAAAATAAGTGCACGACACCTTCTAGCGGAATCTAGTGTCAATCGCTCTAAAATGGCCATCATTAATAACTCTTAATTTCACTTTTTGTAATTCAAGACACTGTACATAACAAATAAAATCAATTTCTATCTGCGATAAGTTAGATAAGAACATAAAAATATTCCACCGAGTGCTCCAGTAAATCAGATATTTACCTGTGCAACATCTTATCCATCATCGCCTTCTTATCCGGATCGGTAGTTGTTTTCACAATCGCCGCATACTGCATCATCACCTGTTCAGCATCACTCAAAATCTCCTCAATACTCAACGATTTTTCAACATATTCTTCATACAAATGTTGTTGTCGGGCTCGTTTAATAATCTTATCATCAATATCCGTAATATTCATTACAAACAGGATATCATATCCGAAATATTGGGAGATTACACGTCTTAAGATATCGAATGAGATGTAAGATCTAGCATGTCCCATATGGGAGGCATCGTAGACAGTCGGCCCACAACTATACCACGTAACATGACGACCGTTTTGTGGCACAAATTCTTCTTTTTGTCGGGTCAAACTGTTATAAAGTTTTAAGACCGGCTGTTTAGCCGGGATAGGTAAATTCCACTTAGGTTGGACGCGCTTCGACATAATTTTTCTAGAGAAAAAAACGAAAAAATACTACAAAATGACACGCCTTACATTCGTTTTAAGCAATTTTCCTTGATAATACTTTATTAATTACCACTATTTCAATAATAATTAAAACTTCAAGGTTTTACCTTAAAATAAGGAAATATTTGACATTTAAGACTTTAATTATTTTACTTAAGTTATAATTATGAATTAAATACGTATTTATTAATTTCTTACTTTGCTTATTCACTGTAATAAAAATTAAATAAAACTGTTTTTGGGAATTTTGTAGAGGCCCGGTTCATGCGATATTTTTTTTTTTAACCGATAAAAACGAAGCAATAGTGGTGGAAATTTTAAATTATGAAAAGTTAAAGCGCGGAAGCATATTTTTGTTTTGGAAAACTCAAATTTATTAATATTTTTCACAATTTTTTATAATGACAACTATACGATATAGCACATATTTTAAAGCTAGTTAGTGTATAATTTATTTATAGGAAACGGTAAAAATAATAAAACACTACGAAAGACACTTACATATAACTAGTAAAATAAATAAAAAAAAATTTAATTTAAAAAAAAAAAAAAAAACAAAACAAAACAAAACGGAAAAATTTTATTTTAATTATGACATATATGTAGAACATTGATTCCATAGAGAACATCCAGAACATAGGTACTCACAGAACACTAGAAGCAAACTAAAATTATTAAAATCCAAAAAGTGTAGATTACTTGGAGTGATTTGTTGGTCTGTCACAGCTTAAGGTGATAAGTCGTGCATCAGCTCCACCAGAGCAAACAAGCATTGTTAGGTCGTGGTTACTAACAAAGATAAATACATATAATTTTATGATGTGTAATAAAATTTGATTTTGTGTTAATAAATAACGGCAAGGGTGTAAGGTAAGGGTGTTTGTAGTTCAACATAGTAATACATATACATTTATACCTGCAATATATTTCGTATACAAAATTAAGTACCGTTTTTTCAAAACTGCATAAGTTTAATATAATTTATTTTTAATACAGCCGAAAAATTTTTATACAAAATTTATAAATAAAAAACAGCATAAAATTATACGGTTTACACTGTATCAACAGATCGGTTTGATTTATGTAAATTTGGGGCGTCAGTGGGTGGCGTCGGTGGGCGGCGCGCGCCACCCACCGACGCCACCCACTGACGCCCCAAATTTACATAAATCAAACCGATCTGTTGATACAGTGTAAACCGTATAATTTTATGCTGTTTTTTATTTATAAATTTTGTATAAAAGATAAAGGAAAATTATAATTACTATAAAAGGTCATCTCAGTGCCGCGCCTGGGACCCTAATTTGTAGGATACCATGCGTCATGCTAGTAACGGCGCTTCGCGCCGTAATTTGTACGACGCTACGCGTCGTTCTCATGACGGCGCTCCGCGTCGTAATTTGTACGACGCGTAGCGTCCGGGCCACAACGGCGCTTCGCACCGTAATTTGTATGACGCCCGCATCATTCTCATAACGGCGCTCCGCGCCGTAATTTGTACGACAACGTATCTGACACACTCAGACACACTGCTATCCACAATTTTTTACACATACGCTTAGGGCTTGCATGTATATATATATCACAACTGGAGTATATTCTCTCCGAATAAGAAACATACATAATATGTCGTTCTTTTCAGACGTATTAAAATAAAAAGGTTAAAATTATTTAAAAAATTTTTTTTTGTAAACTTTTATTATAATTTTCTTTTTTTTTTTAAGATTTAGTAGTTTTACGGTTTTCTCTTATTAAATAATAATAAATAATGCAAGTAATTGTGTTAAATTAATTGTTATATCAAAAATGTGAGTAACATTTAAAATGTAATATTTAATAATAAAACGCAATTATTTTTAATAAAAATATGTGACCGCGCTTTAACTCTTTAAGTACAATAATTCTCAGCCACATTTGTTTTTTTTTTCCGGCAAACATCGAAATTACAGCATGAACCGGTCCTCTACAATTTACCCCTGTTTTTTTCACATTTATTTAAAATAAATACAAAATTAGAGAAAAAAATATTTTTGTGACACGTCAATTTGAATCCATGTACCGAACGTTACAGAATCATGGTGCAATTCTTGTGGACATGTGGTCATTTTTATTTGGTTATATTTAGGTACCGGGTTTCTTCGGACTGGTCAGGACCGTACTTATTTCAATAAAATTTTGCAACTAAATTACATTAAATTATGCACATCTGAATGAATATAATTGATCAAAACTTACATTTTTCACCATTTAGAATACTAACAGCATTTTTTATTTGACGAGAGTAAGAAAATTCAAAAAATCGGAAAACATTTTTGTAAAATATATTGAAAAGTTGTTGAATATTTAGACGGTCCACTAAGACGTCCGTATTTACTAAGATTTTTTATTATTGAAAAACAAATTTTTAACAAGCAACTATACTTCTATCTCTCAAAATTGAAAACAATAAAAAAAGACGAATTTATTTAATTTAAATGACATGTCACATAAATCACATACATAATATAAACAAAAGTACTTTTGATAGTCAATTAAAATTACAGTGGCACTTTTCAATTGTGCAGGTAATAAATAAAAGAAAAAAAAGGATGTTTACATAAAATACGTATAAATAATATTTTGATACACATATGTCTGTGTATGTTACTTGTGTATGTTGTTTTTATGAAAATATTTTGAACTTTTAGTCATATTGAGTGCAATATGTATATCTGCATATGCTAAAGACGAAACTGTCTGATCCGAAAGAAATCCGATACCTGGTCATATTAAATGAAATGAGTATAGACCGGATGAAATAATTTTTCACAGGACCGGCTTAACGATTTCAGTGTAATACTGTTAGACTGTTTGTATTTATGTATGAGTCTGCTACAACAGAAATAACAAAATCCTGAAAATTTATTGAAATTCAACATAGAGAAGCAAAAACTTTTTAGAAAAATTTTATTATGTGAGGTTTATATCAAAAATAAAAAGGGGCCCCAAATTTTGTTGAATTAAAGTTTTGCAATATTTATTTGTCTAACTAGCTGGCAGGTACATATAAAACAAAATTTATTGTCTTCTTTCCCACAGGCGGCTGTCTTTTAGTATCAATTGATAAACAAACTCCTTATCTCTTTTTAACTTTTTAAAATTTAATATATGTACCTTGTTTACAAATTTTTAAAATTTTTAGTTTTCTACATAGGTACATACACATACAATGTACATCAAGCAATATTTAATCTAGTTGTCCATTTCATTCGAACGCATAAACAAAACATTTTGATGACATCGTACGTGTCTTACGTATAAATATGTACGTATATATTATTTGTATTTAACCACAGATACTATTGATATTAGAATATCTGTATGGACCATACAATAGAAGTTTTTTAGATATAATTTTTTTGAAGCAAAATCGTCATATTTATTAACACCTTTTATAATCTACAAACACAGAATACCTACAAACTATCGATGGTAATGAATATTTTTTAATTTTTATGTGATTTTTGTTGTAATTTGAGAGTATTTATTAATAAATGTTCTAAAAATATTTATACTAACAAATATAACATCAGTTAATCTAGAAAAATTTTAAATCCCGTCTTGTTTAACCATCCATATTCGTCAACACTTTAGTCACTTTTCATTTTCATATAGATTGTGTATATAAGTGTATTCCCACTATTTATTCAATGCTCAAAAGTATATACAAAAAAAATATTAGTTAGCAAAAATGAAATAAATACCTACATAATATTTTATTAGATAACACATTATTAACGTTACATATTTTTTTCATAATATGTATACTTTTATTTGTGTATAGTTTGTTGGCAAGATATACTAGTTTTGTATGAACATTTTTTAAGGAAAAATTAGTAATATTTTCTAAAACATATTATGTTAATTCGATTTAATTTAATCAGTTTATGTATGTAGGTATGTAAAAGAACATTATTTGCTCTAGCAGACTCATACATAAATACAAACAGTCTAACAGTATTACACTGAAATCGTTAAGCCGGTCCTGTGAAAAATTATTTTATCCGGACTATAGAAATGAGTAATCAGGGTGATAATCGCTACATCACAAAAATCCCTAAATATTGGTAGACATTTGAATTTCTTCAGCCGTAACATTGACGTCTTCTAAAATGATCAAATGTGATCAAATACCCTAATATTGCAAAAGAAAGATTGTCAATAAAAACTGATTTATTATTTCTACCTTCTATTTTTCTATTTTTTCTCAAAGTTAAGAAAATAATTTATAAGAATTATTTTAAAATATTTAATAAGGATTTATTTATGCTGCCTATGTTATTGTCTACAAATCCGATGTATAGGTATAAAATACTAAAATATTCCTAGAACTAACATTGGGAAAATCGGGAAATTCCGTTTAAATTTCTGACTAACAGTTGACACCTTGACGGTCATTATAATGATAAAACGCCCAGCTGATACACTACTTTAACAGCTAAAACATTTTATATAGAATTGTCGTACCGTAGGACGTGGGGTGTAAGTTAGTAAGTTTGACTTGACGTCTTATGACGTCAAAGACCGTCAAGGTATTAAGGATAAGAATATAAGGATACTAGCCGTATACCCGATGGGATTTCCCATCGACAACATCTTTTTATTAGATACTCACTTTCTGCTCACTTTTAATGTTTTTCAAAAGCCTAAATCAATTTCCACGTTTCTAACTTCAAAAATGACGAACTCCTCATGCGAACTTTCATTTCCTGTTTTAACCACTTAGGGAATAAATTTCCAGAAACGTTTACACAAGTGAATTTTATTTCTAAATTGAAACTTAAACGCCAATTTTCATTTCTTCTGTGCTAAATTTCGTCCTTCTAAACCCAACAGTTTAGGCTGTGCGTTGTCTGTCAGTCAATGTTAAAGATTTATTCAATAATATTTATTTTAATAGCCATAGTAACATATTGTTATATATCACTTATTTCAAAAATAACGAATTTACATGCAAATTTTCATCCCCTCTTAAACCCACTTAGGGGACGAATTTTCAAAAATCCTTTCTTAGTGCTCACCTACGTTACATAGGGAACACTTATGTAAAATTTCATTCTTCTAAACCCAAGGGTTTAGGCTGTGCGTTGTCTGTCAGTCAGTCAGTGTTAGAAATTTATTAAGTAGATTTAGTTTTGAAAATTGAAACTGATAAGAACTGCCTAACGAATGGAGTATTATAAGATGGATATCTTACTTATATGCCTTATATGGGAGGAATTGACAAAACTGGTCAAGAAAATGGCACATATAAGGCTTTCTTTTTTTACCACTCGTGGCGTTAATAATCTCAAAATACTGATGTGAGTATAGCGAATATAGTAACAAAGGGATAAAACAGAATGTAATTACAGTACTTATTCTCAAATGGAAACACGTCGGGACTGGGGAAGTGAGTGTTTCCATTTGAGAATCACCAATGTCGGTTAATGATATTTAATAATAAGGAAATACATAGAAATTACATATGTATGAAATAAACTCTTATAGTTTAAATTACTTTATACGGCGGATATCCAATGGTACTGACTCCGATTTTACCTAGTGACGTCAGCGAATTATATAATATACAATATAAATGATGCGACGCAAAATAAAAATTGTTAAGTTTATTTTAAAAACGATCGAAAAACCCACTTTATAACTGAATTTAACATTGAAAAAGATTCCAGAAAATTCTATTCAAAAGTTAACAAGGATAATATAGAAACTCGCGTTTCCATTTGAGAGTGTTCCATTTGAGAATAAGTACTGTACCGCTTTCGTATCGTACGAATACGAGTGCCATCTTTGATTTAGACACTTTTTTGAATACATTTTCGTCTCTCCTTGTCTAATGTCCATAGTCTAACGGGTAAAATGAATAAAATCGTTAAAAAGGCGGGAATTAGTCAAAATTCTACATTCCAATTTCTTTTTAAGTTCATTTGAATCAAAAATAAATGTTTAATATTTTTTAAAAATTAAGTTTTATAATAAAAATAATAAATAAAAGGAATCAGAAACATTTTTGCTTTTTTAATGAATTGCTTAAAAGAAAACTACCTTCTAACAATTAATAGTTGACTTATTTTACCAGTAGATGGTAGTTACACATCTAAAATCATATATTTTCAATACATTTAAAAAAAATAATAAAGGTGATAAAGGTGAAAGGTGGCAAAAGGATATCTTACAGGACATCTAAAAAATCATTTAAAATTTATTTTACAGATTTTAGTTAATCACGATGGTCGAAAGAAACTATAAAAAAATATCAATAATTTTATATTATTTTGTAAAAATTGTAATAAAAATGGAAAGTTGTTTCATTTTTATTTGAATTTTCTTAAGGAATTATTATTAGTGTTCACGAATTGTTACTAATTTTGTTTTAAAAAAATCATCAACTTCTTGTTATTTATGCTAAAAATCTCTTTTAATTGGTGAATATTAATTTCATTGCTATAAATCTGATACAGATATAATATGTATGCACGTATAATATTTAAAGTAATTGTATGAGCATTTAAGCTTACACAGCTACATATTTGCAGTTATGTGTGTTGTTATGTATATCGGATCATACACACAAGTTTTACCGTTTATATGCACACATAACTACAGAAGTATTTTATAAGTGTATTTGTATATATAAGAACTTATAGATTTTTACTCATCCATTTGATAGTTTGACATACAGCAGGTGGCTACCCTGAATGATTAATAAAATGGCTGCTAGCGTCCGCAACTAGTGAAGCGAAAGTTTAATATGTGTGAATATCAATAATTAAAATGCAGGATTGTGAAACATGAAACTAGTCCAGTATTATACAGAAAGACAGAAAAAAATTAACAATTTTTTTTTTAATGAAATAATCGTGTGAATTTTGTATAATAAAAATATTAAATGAACATGTAATTGTGAATTAAAAAAAGAATAAAAATATATTTGCAAAAGTTGTTTTATTTTGTTAATACTGACAAAAAAATGTTTTTATAAATTAAAAGGACAATAATTTTAATAATTTGTGTTTTGTAAATGATTAATTCATGTTTGTAAAGTATTTATTTGAATAAAAATAAACTTTAAATAAACTTTTTAATCTTTTTGAACTGTTTACAAAGATACGAAAATTGTTTTATTTTGATTTTTAAATGACAACCTGTTAGTGTATTAACTGAAAAGTGTTATTTTTTTCATTGAATTAAAAATAAGAAACATTTCACAGTGTCTTCGGCAAGAATTCTTTGCAATTCTGCATTTTATACCAATTTTTGTTTATAATTGTGATTTACCGTGCTGTTACAAGTAATTTGTTACTCCACAAAAAATTTTTTTTTGAATAACTTACAAATAAAGGACTCAAAAATGTGGTCATATCAAAAACTGAAATTAATATGTTTTCTAGTATGCGTCCGATAATAAAAGTTTTCAAAATTTAAAATAAATACACAATATAGACATTGAAATGTAAAAAGGAAAACATTACAATACAATTTTGGCAGTAAAATTGGCCGGATTAATATTTTTTGACGGTGGTTATTAATTATCCAATAGAGTGGATAGAGCCGGGTTTGGATATACCACGCTGGATCGTGGCGTGGCCGGTGGGCCCCCGGGGGTCTGCCTCGAGGCTGGAGTGCCGGTGGGACCTCCTCGCCTTCCGGGAGCCCCCTCAGTCGTTCCCAACGCCCCCGCCCCTCCAAATATGCAACAAGGCTTATCACCTATGGGCACAGATGTTTTACCACACAAAAGACAAGTTGTCGTTGATAGGTAATTATTTTTTTTGTTTTTATTTACCTATATTGTTTTTGAAATAAGTAAATTTTACAAGTTTATTTTAAAATTCTTGTTTTACTTATAAGTATTTTATTTAATTCCTTGAATATTAATATTTTTACTTAAATTAGATTTTTGGATATTCTTAAACGTAACTTCTATTTTCCCTCATTTTTTCAAAGTGCAAAATTATACTTCATTAGGTACAATAGAAATTTAAACTAGATATTGATTGTAATCCCAACATTAAGAGAATCACACAGACTTATTCACACAAAATTTATTACAGAATAACTACTTAAAATAGACAATCCGAACTGAATTTATTTTGCGCAAATTTATTTTGCCCAAATTTATAATATAACAATAAATACGTGCCTAAAATTTGATAGTCGAATGTTTTTCATTTGTTTTTGTAAGGATTCTATTATACCCTTTTTCAAATATAATTGATCATGAGTTCATAAGTCAAAGTTAAAAAATTAAATAATTCTTATATTCAAAGCAAATCAATCTTTTATTCTTTTCTAAAAACAAACTGCAATTTTTTAAAATTTACGTAAGTGCAATCATGAAAGAGATAAAGCCAAGAAAACGGAAATTATTCAAATTAATAAGTGATGAAGCATGGTTAAATTTAAGTGAAATGGACCATATTATTAATCATTTAACACGTTGATGGTAATGAAAACCGTACAGCGTCCAGTGAAACCTGACTAACTGCGAGACAACGTTGCAACGCGTCAACAATTCCCGTGTAAAGTGTACACCAATAAAGCAGTAAGGCATGTACATAAACAAATTTAGTTCACTTTCTGTCTAGGCACCATAGGTACCGCAGTGATGCGATTTGCTCTACTATACCTTATGCATTGTTCAATATACCACACTACTGTGACATTTGTTGTGCCCAGACAGAGAGTGAACTACGTTTGTTTATGTATTGACGTATTAGTTGTCAAAACAGTGTATCAGCTGGGCCTTTCGTTATAATGCCTCATGACTGTCAACGTGTCAAAATCCAATATTAGATCTAATTTTTGCTCCCAAGGCTACTAAAAAAAATTTTGGAACATTGTGATCACTCTTAAAATATGAAAAGTTTACTCTCCAGAATGAAAATTTTCATGCGTATTTTAGAGCTTTCTGAACAATTTCGGTTTCGTGTCTGTCTGTCTGTCAGTGTGTCTTTGTGTCCGAAGATCTCATTAAGTGGCATTACTTCGGAACTATTGCTCCCCAAACAACTCTACGTAAACATCTTCATAATCCAATAGCATGGTCGATTTCCGTATCGTAAGACCTCTACATAGTTTTAGAAGTGTTTCTATTTTAGATCCTTCTCGAACCATCAAGATCATTTTAACTTCATTTACACATTTTTAAAAGATCTTACTAGTAACTATCTGAGTAATATTTTGTCAAGATTTCTTAAACTTTTTACTTAATTTGAATCCTATTTGATGGCACTGACGCCTGACGGACAATTTTAATCACACGTTCATTTTCTACAAAATATGTTCTTGGGATGGTTATGTTATGTATTTCATTTAAGCCAGTAAGAAAATGGTTGTAATTTTTTTAAATTATATGTAATTCCCTAATTTAAAAAAAAATATAACAGTTCCGGGTTCAGGTCGCGTCATGAGAGTGACCGTAATAGCTGAATTTTCGACTCGGAAACTCGCTAAAATACAAATGATTCTGTTTATTTTTCATTTGCAATTCGTTTAATTAAACATTCGGTATATTTTAAATAAAATAATGCCTGTTTATGGTAAAAATTATACATAATTTTAAAAATAAAAATGATGTACCGTTATTTTAATGTACCAGTATCAAACCAAGTACAATATATAGTACGGACAATACTTAAGTAGCTTGTTGTTGAATATGTTGATTGAAAAAAGAACAGTGCAAAATAAAGTAAATAAAAAATATGTATGTAAACTGATGTAAGTGCAAAATTATACAGGATGCATACAGATTTATCGAACGTAGGGCAAATATGATGGCAAATTTTTTTTGCAACAATATGGCGGTCTCTGATGTTTTTAGATTAATCATTTTCCCATTGATATTAGAATATGTATGTACCATATAATAGATGGAGTACATACCTTTTTTTTCGGAAGCAAAATCGCCATATTTGTTAACACATTTTATAACCTAAAAAATGTCGGTAGTAATGGATATATGTATTTCTTAATTTGTATGTGACCTTTTTTTATAATTTAAAGCTATTTATTAATAAATATTCAAACAATGTTCCCCCGTTTGCGTACGAGTTTTATGATTGGTCCCTTATGGAGGCTTTCGGTATCAGTTATTAGATTTTCATATACAGTAGAACCTCTGATTACGGACACCTCTCTTAACCGGACTCCTTCTATAGCTGGACAAATTTTTTATGACGGCGGCCATGCTATACTAAAACCAATGCATTCAGCACCCTCTTAAGCGGGCCCTCTGTTAACTCTTTAAATGATTAAGACGAGTTAACTCGTCCTGCAATATGGCGACACAAAATGCTTTGATATGTATATATTCACTGGTACAAGTGCCGCCATCTGTGACAGATTTTTTGAAATACGGTATAACTGGAAGTAATATTCAATTTTACCAGCATGGTTTAGTATAATTTATATTTTGCAAATTTCTAGGGTTGACATTTTTTGATATTGACATCTCTCATTTTCTTTCCAACTTTGTAACCTTATCTATTGTACATGTCAGTTGTCACTGGCAGTAAAAGATTCGGCATTTTGAGACAAAAAAAGTTTCTCTATGGTTAAAATAAAAGGGTTAATTGGCCGCGAACACAATATTTTTTGACGAAGACATATTATTTAATACATTATTACTTCCATTAACCGACGCGAATACGTCTACTGCATATGTACATATACTTATACGGGTTAGGTATAATTGTTCATGTTTTAACTTTTTAACAACGACTCTAAGGCAACGATGTATTTGTAAACGTTATATTTTGGTATAAATACCTAAATTCGTTCATAAAATTGATTTGAATTAAAATATAAAAAAAAAAAAAAATTGAATTAAAAAAAATTAGTTATGAATACTTTATAATTTAATGCTATTATTTACTTTGCCCCTGTTAAGCGGACACCTCTGTTAGCTGGACAAATTTTTGCGTGACACTGATGTCCGGTTAACAGAGGTTCTACTGTAGTAGTTTTCAATAAATTGTATTATGTATTTTAAATAATCAGTAAATTCTTTGTAATCTCCGATTAGCTAGATAGAACTCACATTTTGCTATTTAATGATATGAAATTATACAGACTGTTTCATTTAGGAAAAATGAGTTTTGCGCAACCAACAGAGGACAATGTCAAAAATATTATGGACGCTAAGCCATTAGTGCTGCAAGCCGTATCGGTTGATAGAGTTCCGCCCGCTGACAAAAATGTTAGTGGGATCAAATCTCGTATAGGTGATAGATGGGCCATCAGTAACCAGTAAAACCATTGAGGAAATAAACGACTAGAGAGAATGCTGTGTATTACAAATATATTAAGAAATTGAAGCAAAAAAATTGACTGATGGGATTACTTTAATGGCGGTCAAACCATTAATTTAATGTGAATTTAATGGTTTATCTAATATTTATAAACAAGTCTCCGTGGTTATAAGTTGGGTTTACTAAAATGTAGTCATGCTTCAAAATTTAATGTTTGTGGTATCTCTAGGAAACATATATTATGTTAATATGTTTGATTCAGTACTCAGTGAGTAAAATCATAGTAACAATTACATAAAACAAACATTTCTCATTTACATCACATCAGGACACCACTGTTGGCGTCAGTGCTGCCTTCTATAGTTTAGACTCGGTCTTAATAACTAAATTTTCAGAAATGTATGCGACTTACGCGAATCACCTGTATATTACAATTAAAATAATAAGAATGCATCGAAATTTGATATTGTTGCAAATTCAGGTTATCTAAAAATAAACATACATAATGTTGTTTTGTTTGATTTCTATATTAATAATATTAATAACTATTATACGATTAATAAATTGGCTGGCTTCATTAAAATCTTTATTTTGTTATGGAATGCACATTGCGCCCTAATATATAGGGCTATCCATAAATTATGTACGCAATCGAGTAGGCGGGGGGTAATGGCCTAGCGTGATGAAGTGTGACGAGAAGGGAATGGGGGACCAAGCAAACGTGACCTCACATTTGAAAAAACTTGCCTTATAGTTGACGAACAGAAAAAGAAATTTTGCATGGTGTAATTTACGGATGGTCATTATATTTTGAGGATTCATTAAAGTATTCGGAATTGTATCGGTGTTTACTATTCTGTATTCTATCCAAGAATTCAAATAGTTTATTCCGGAAATGACTAGGAAGGTATTGAAGATCTTACTCTTCCTCGGTTGGATCCGAACTCACGACCTTCAGACAAGAATTGGAGCTCCTAATCATTTTATTAAGTGCTGAATCTTGCTTGGTATACTTAGTTATAAAATAGTTTAATCTGCTGTCGTGTGGATATAACTAGAGGTGAATAAGATTGATAGTTGGGTATTCAATAGGTTAAAATTACTAATTTTTGCAAAAATTTATGAGTGTATATTGTTGACAGTATCAAACTTGACCAAGCATTGAACCTCAGCGTTGGATCAAGTACTAACAATAAGATAAAACTTAATTAAAGTTAGTTTAATAGTCGTGTCCTGTTTGTGCTCAAAAATAAAAGAAAATATTTATTACTGGAAATGAAATTTTTTCCAATCGTGCCAGTTATCTCTAAAATTATAAAAGATGCAATCCCTAATAAATTTTTTCGTAAGTTAAATGTACCAAATTTAAAAAGAAATTCATATGGGATCAAAATCAAGTTTTTAAAAGTGAGTTTAGTTAGCTCATTAAAATTTGTACTATGAAATGAAATTATGCAAAATTATTTTTGGGCTATATATTTGTAGAAAAGGGTTTGTTTTTATAGTCGATTAATTCAAATGTTGTGATTCTTGATGTTAAAAACGAGAGTTAAATTGGTTGAAATCACCTTGTATTAACTTATGCGATAGCTTTGAATTAAAAAAAATATAAATATTTTTAAATATTTTATCATTAATAAGAATAAAATTATTAATTAAATAAATTGTAATATGATAATGAAGTCTATGCGTACTCTAGCTTAGCTAATCCAATATTTGATCAACCAGTTTTGTGTTATAATATTTACATAAATTGTCTCCATTTGTATAACTATTAACTTCGAATATTTAAAGCGATAATATGATTTTGTTCTTATAAACTGTTTTAATGATTCCAATTCAAAATTATTTTTATTATTTTTACATATTAATTTTTCTTCTCTAACTAATCCATTGAATTGATATATTGTATTCTTCGATATTTGCAAATTAAAAAAAAATATTCCCAAGTATTTAAAGAAATGCTATAAATTTGCGTATTTAAATGTACCTACCTAACGGGCAATTCCATGGAAAAGGCTCCATAATTGAAAAAAATAAATAATTGTTATTGGTAGTAAAAATACGTTAATATGATGGCAACACTATAGTACTTTAAGTCCCCAAAATTTAAATAAAAGTTTGTTTTTAGTTTTTTAGAAATAGTGTAATTTTCAATGTTTTGTCGTAAGTATAAGCTAATAGTGTATTTTATAGTGGTGTTTTAATTAAATTTTCACGGCAAGTATTTAGAATTATTGTAATCCTAATTGAATCCTTAACGGGAATAGAATTTATTATAAATTTACAGATTTTGAAAAATCTTAAGAAATTTTGTATTTTAGGTAATAAATAATAAAAATAAGTACATTTTTGTACCTTTAAAATTATTTTAAAGTTCCTATTTTATGTCCTATAGTGTCAGTTTCTAGGATTTCATTTAAAAATACTACTTTTTTGCAATTCAAAGTGATGGTAGTGTCAGTCACGTTTTGATCTGTAGTGTCAGTCACGAATTATTTTTCGAATAACTACTTTTCTAAAAAAGTAAAGTCTTTCATTTTATCATTTTCAAATAATTTGTTTCATATACTTCGGTTAAATATACAATTTAAAATTATAACGTCTATACAGAGGAAGATTTTCGAAGTTTAAAAACACTCTCGAAAGCGACTTCCTTTTGCATGTAGTGTCAGTCACATTTACATTTTATTAAATAAACCATATTTCACAACTTTATTTGTGCACACTTTTTATTACAGAGGGATAATTGGGGTATCAACTATAAAATCATGCTAAAATTGAAACTGTAAACATAGTGATATTCGTAATATAAGGCAAAATAAAACGTAAATTGTGTCAAATGTAGAGTCAGTCACATATGGAATTGCCCTAACGGATAAATTCAAAAATTGTTCATTTATAAAAGGCTACACTATTCTGGACGAGCGTTAGGTTATATTTCTCTTAAAAAATAATTTAGGGTTATGTTTCAGATTACAAATTTTGTCAATCAACTCGAAAAAAATGCTTCTACTTTTGGGTACTTTTAGCGAGTTTCCAGAATGGATACACGCTATTACAGCCGCTGTCATAACGCGATCTGAGCCCGGGACTATGGCAGAAATTTGTTTTGAGGTCCCTAGAACCCGAAAATAACCTTCACTAAAATTTATATATATATATATATATATATATATATATATATATATATATATATATATATATATATATATATATATATATATATGTGTCCGCACGATAACTCTCGAACGAAATGTCCTAGGATTACGAAATTTGGTGAGAACGTTGGAAGTCCAAAAATCTTGGATGAGTTCTTCAGCCAGACGTATCTGACGTCTGGAACATGGTTTTTCAATAAGGAGATATTTGATATGAATTATCCATATACTATATTTCGTTACTGAAGTCAAATAACGACTTATAGAGTTAATATGTACATACATATATGTATGTAGTAAGATACTATATACATATTCCTCAAAGACCTATGCATGTACCATTGATATATGAATACTATTCATATATCTATGGCATGTACATTACTACGAAATAAAAAAGTCGCCAAGTGCAAGTTGTACTTGCGCCAATAGTGTTCCGTACACGCAGTGATTATTATAGATTTAATGTAATATGTAGCATATAAAATACCTCTGTCGCAGCATCCTACATAACATAACGAATTTCCGTTTACAAAAATTAGTTTTTGTCGGAAATTAGTTGACAGAATAATTATTGTTCAAAAACCGTTTTTATGTGATTTTTTCAATGGTGTAAAAAAATGTTACAAAAATTTTTGAATTTGGGGAAATTTTTGCAAAATTTAATTTTTTTCACGAAAAATGCCCAAAAAACCATGTTCCGAGCATCACATTTATGGCAAGATTTTTGGAGAATTTCCAGAATGGAATTCAGCTATTACAGCCACTGTCATGACGTGACTTGAGTCCGGGACTATGGCAAAAATTTCGTAAAAATAGGACATTTCATTCGAGAGTTATCGTGCGAAAACACACACACACACAAACATATATATATATATATATATATATATATATATATATATATATATATATATATATATATATGTTTTCGCACGATAACTCTCGAATGAAATGTCCTATTTTTACGAAATTTGGTGAAAATGTTGGAAATTCGTTAGTCAGACACGTCTGATGCCGTAAGCATGTTTTTTTAAGCATTTTTCGTGAAAAAAATTTCTTTTTGCTAAAATTTTCCCAATTTCAAAAATTTTTGCAACATTTTTTTACCTCATTAGAAAGAGGAGAAAAATCAGATAAAAAAGATTTTAAACCATCATTGTGTATAAACTGGTTACCGAGAAAAACTAATTTTTATAATCGGAAACTCGCTATGTTATGCAGGATGCTGCGACAGGGGTATTTTTGTTTACGTTGACTATGGATACTATTTCAATGCAAGTGATTTTCCGTGAAATCGCGGGTATTTTCATAATTGAAACAAACCTGTACAAATAAGTGTTACTGGTTATAGCACCAACTAGTTTGTAGTGCGAATAGTTACAAATTTTTGTTTGTTGACTACAAAGAAAAAATCTCAGAACTCTTATAACTTCATCATATCAGTCTGTTTCTTACACCGCCGTAATTCCTACATTTTTGGATCTCTGAACATAGAATTTTGCATGTACAGTACTATTTTTTTTATTTAAATTTCCGTCAAATCTACTAAATTAAGAAGGAATTATGTATCACAATAAGGACTGTAAAGAAGTCTATAACAGTATACGGGAAAGTCTATTCATTTTTAGCGAACTTCTAGAATGCGAATTTAGCTGCTATGATTTTAAAACTAATAATAACCTATACGCACAGAAGCGGTAAATGGTAAGTAAAATAATAGTAGGTAATAAAATAGCACAGAAAAATGCAATATTATGATAAAGTACATAAAGTAAGCTACTTAAGTACTTATGTCATTTATCTAACTTAATGCTTGCCACTTATTGCTTCGATGGGAACGAGGTATTACTGAAAAATAATCTTGAAATTTTATGGCTCATACAACATCAGTGCTGCTTTTTTTTTCAATATTTTATATTTTTACAATTTCGTAAGATATATCAAAAATTTATCCGGTATGTATAAGAATAATCATGTGAATTACCTCGTATCACACTTGACTTTTAAACTATAAAATTTTTATTAAATATGAAACGAAATTTTCAGTATTTTACAAATTAATTTGAAATTTTGTTAAATTCCATTAATACAATAGTATTTTAATCCTATGTTTGGAATTATTTATTATTAATATTATTATCGATTTTGTTTCTTTGTTTTATTTTTAGAAACTGAATGTTTTTACAAAATTAATAATTCTGAATAATCGGTTTGTTTAACAAGTAATTTAGTGAATTCTTTATAATTGTAAGCCGCTATTGTGGTAATTCATTTTTAAACAATATTAATATTGTCCGATTAATACTTTCTTGAATGATAAGTTTTAAATATTTTTCTAAAAAAGGAATAAAATATATAAATATTTTTTAAAATCCTAAAGTCGTAAGTTACTCATAAGAACTTTATAAGTATGTAACTATATAGTTAGTTCGCCTGTTTCTTTAGTCTTGTAACTTCTAATTGTTTATTATTTTATTGTAATAAGAAATTAATTAAATTGTGTTCACCAGAAAAGTTTGTTACAAAACGTTTCGTAACGGAGCTTGCACCATTACAAATTAGAAGACTCTGAAAACAATTAACAATTAATATTTTTTCGTAGCTTTTCTCTAGTTTTATATAAATTATTAATTTCTGAAGTACATTCACATTAAAAAATTTTATGGAATAAAAAAACAAACAGTCATTAAGTTAGAAATCGTAGTTTTATTATCTACGATTTTTAACTTATCTACGATTTTTAAATTTGCCCCCCTCCTAATAGAATTATTAGGAGGGGGGCAAATTTTT
The DNA here is from genome assembly GCA_035578155.1 of Brachynemurus nebulosus. Taxonomy (NCBI): domain Eukaryota; kingdom Metazoa; phylum Arthropoda; class Insecta; order Neuroptera; family Myrmeleontidae; genus Brachynemurus; species Brachynemurus nebulosus. The sequence continues at coordinate 25,389,962 of JAPWDM010000001.1, forward strand.
CTGTTGGCGCCCTCCGCGGCAAAAATGCAAAATAAGAAATTTTGGTGCAGCGATATTTTAAAAATTTTTCCCTGCAAAAGGAAGTGATGACCAAAAAAAAAGGTCAACACTACTTTTTTAGGTTCACCTGGCACCTATCAGAAATGGGCAGTGTTGATTTTTTTTTTTGCTCCTCACTTCCTTTTCCAGCGAAAAATTTTTAAAATATCACCACCAAAAAAATTTTAAGCATTTTCACCGTTTTGCCGCCCTTCAACTTACGTTTTTGGCGCCCCTAAAAGCTTGCAGGGGGGCACATGCCCCGGCTGACCCCTCCTAGATCCGGCCCTGTATAAAAGGATCTGTAACAACATTGTAGTATTGAAGCAAAAATTGTGCTAATTCTAGACAGTGGCGGCAACAAAATTAAATGTTTATATATGTATGTAGAAATTCATTTTAAATAAGTTGACTATATTTACTATTCAATTCACATTAGAAAAGTGGTCAGTTTATCTTAAGTGAACTTTATCATGCTTTTACATCTTTTGCATACTTGATATGTAATATTAAATTATTATTTAATATATAATGTATATACGCAAATATTTTTTCAAAGAGACGGCTAATATATGTCAAAAAAATTTTATCGGTGAAATGTTATTCCTTGTGCTTTTTTTCTAATAGGGTTTTTACATTTGTAAGCAGAACTAGTTGCCATAATATTTTCTTTAAAAAAATATAACGAAATATCAGAAAAAAATATAACGAAAAACGCAATTTAAAAAGTGAAAATAGTGAAAATTTTTACATTATTTTTTCAAATTTTTTAATACAAACATGGCTGACTATGCTTCAATTTTAATTTTAAAGTCTAGGCCTTTAGGATATCTTAAAAAGAGAAATATATATTGGCATTTTACATGCTATTAATAATATTTGTCTCTTTTTAACGTGTGCGTAATATATTTCGTATGTAATATAAATTACTATGGTCCTTTCATTTCTAATGACTATGGTTTGGAGATATTGCATTCCTAGAATTATTTTCTATAATCATTCCGGTTCAATTTTATCGAAAATACACAGAATTATCACAAAATTCTAAAACTGTAAATAAATATCGGACTTTTATTCCATCACAATAAAATCGATAAGTAAAATATTTTAGAAATTACGATTTATTCTGTGACTGTGTGATGTCATTGCATAACACAAATAACATTGTTGCATTGCAAGCACGCTGACGATTAAAAGTACTGAAGGCGTTTTAGATTACAATCAAAAAGTATAATTTCTTATGAAACGTGTTTTAAAATTTCTCAAATCAATTTCAGATCTCCTTAAATATTTATCTTTTCAAAAATTTATGAACCGTATTTATTCAGTATTATTTTATTACCTTATTTGTTTGAGTTACTGGGTCCATTAGTACTAAATTAAGATTTTGGAAATAGAGATTTAATCCTATGTATTTTATAAAAATATATGGAATTGTGAAATAATTGCTTTGCATGAGTGAAAAAAAATAATATATTATGCATATCTGTTACATAGGTATTTTAAAAAAAAAAATACTTTCAACTTTATATAATACATTAAAAATTTTATTATAAGAAATTGTAGACATAATCATAGTACATAAAGCAGCAGACGCCTCGTCAATTTAATATAATTCGGGCCGCCAAATATATTCGAATAATCTGTTTTAAGCTTAGAATTTGCAAACGTTGGGCAACAGCATTCTGCTGATTTATTTATTTACGTATATATGTCTAGTAAAATAATATGTACATATATATGATAATTGCGACAATTTTTATTACGATTTTATAATATTAAATTTTAAACATTTAACACTTACAGTGGAGCTTCACTAAAGTTAAGAAAAATTTTGTAAACTTTAGTGAAACTTAACTTTAGTGAAGCAGATTGAGATCAGTGGCGGCCATTTAATACATGATCGGGACTAAATAATAATTTAAGTCATAGGTGACCGTACAAGAGCAAACTATTTAATAATTTGGATCCAGTGGATTAATTGGATTTTATACTAATGTATAAATTTCATTAAAAATATTGCTGTTATAGAAAGTTCTTCATTATAGATATATCTGCTACAGAATTTTTTTTTCCTTGAACGGACAATTGACAAGCACCGTATCTATTTTCCAATCTATATAAGCAGCTACGATTTGCTTTGGATTCACCAAATTCTCCGAATTGGTTATTAAGTACCTGGTATTCAAGTATTTTGGTATTTATTATTTAAATTTATTTATTATATTAAGTGAAGAACTGAATTGAGTAAGTAGCCTTCAATCATATCACTCGCTTTGTATATATCAGAAAAAATTTTTAAAAATGGGGTATTTGACAATTTTTTAAAAACCATCTTAGTCTGTTTATTACTTCTTACTAAACTCATAATACACATTTTTAAATTATTTTGTACTATATTTTTAATAAAAATCACGGATTAAATTTCAGTTTTTAAAAAGATCGCCAAAACGATGCTTTCTGTGACGTCAAATCGTATGAAGTCATTAGCTCTAAAACATTGAGTAGTAGTAGTAGGTCTAGTAATGAAAATTAATAATGAAAAATTTCTTTCATAGTTACCAAAAAAGTAACCAATTTTTTTCCTAACTACAATATAATACCTACATATTCGAATGAGCTTGTGACGTAAGCTGCTTTTGCTTGATGTTTTTGATTACGTCATTTTTAACGTAAATTTTATAATTTTATTTAATTAAAATTTTTATATTTTTGAATGAAATAACTTGTAAAAAAGCAATACATATTCAGTATTATTATGACTCGAGCAATTATTTAAAAATCAAAATAGATATTTTTTCAACTACTGTCAAATACCCCATTCTAGAATTCAACATTATAAGATTTTTTTGCATAGAGAAATATTTTTATTAAGAAACACAACTGATTTGTTTACGTTTTTATGTTTTAAGATTTTATAATTTATGACTTTATAGTTCAGCTCATAACCAATCTTAGTTATGTCATGAAAAATATGTAACTAATTTTATTTCGCTTTGTTTTTGTTATATTGTTCGATTTTTCACTTTGAATAAACATAATTAGTAACATTTATGTACTTTAAATTACAAACGAAGTTCTGAAATTCGGCAGAGAAAAGTTTAAATTTGAATACTCGTATGATATCCAAACCAATTTCTGTAAATCATACTACATGTAATTTTTTGTTTTCTACGCATAGAGCTTTTATAGAATTCATAATATCTTTGTCTTAAAAATGTATAATGTAATAATATTGTTTCTTTCTATTTCTATAAAATCCTCTTAACTTTAGTCAGAAAAAAGTGACGTCACTTAACAAAACTGATGTTAACTTAACTGAAGCTCTACTGTATTGTTAGTCTACGGTTCAGCAGCACTTTAATATACAATAATAATCTCAGAACATTATAAAGAGTTCGCTTGTATCGACATTACGTTTGAAATTTACTTTTCGGTGCAAAAATTCTGGTTGTGAATGTCATAATTGTAGTGAAAGGAATCTCAGCTTTTTTTAAAGGTCTTTCTCTAACAAAATTCTATACAAGAACACGACGGGGACAATGAGGAACCTGGGGAAAAAAATTTAATCCACATTTTTCAGTAGTGAAAAGTGAGAGTAGGTTATTTGAATTCTGATTTAAAACATACATTTCGTTATCGTTAGTTTTCGTAACCGTAAGCTTTTGATGTAGAAACTTGGGTTACACGAATTTACGTTGTACGAAAGTTTGCTGTATAGAATTCCTTAGAAAAGTTAAAAAAAAAAAACATAATAAAAGAAACTGCCGTGTAAGAATATGGGTGCGCCCGTCTTACACGCCTTTGTACTGCGCCATCTTACACGCCTGTCTATTATCAACAAAATCATCCTGTGTGAACTATCCACGCGTACTGACACGAATTAAAGTGATCAAAGCTAGTTTGAAACCAATATTTTTTGGTGAGTAATTACAGATACCCGAACACTTCAATACACTATTAAAGTTGGTTATAAATTTCGTTCTTGTTTCGAGAAAACAGGAATGCGCACTCTTACCGACTGCGCCATCTTACACGACCCTACCCTACTGTAGTAAGTGTATAAAAAATTCGTAATTTTCAGAAAATTTATAATTCTGTTAATGAAGTAAGAATGAATAGGGGTCAATTGATAATAAAATTAAAAACTATGCTTCGTTTTTATCAGTTTCTCAAATCTTTACTGTGTTTGTAACGATCTTGATTTCATGGTTACTTCTATGTTATCTTCATATTATTCAAGCAATAAATAAATGAACACTGCCTATATAATATATGTCTGTATATAGCGTGTTTGTGTATCTTTGTTACTTTTAACTACATAATAGTAGTTTAATCGGTTCATTTTTAATTAGTGAACAAATATGAATGAAATGTGATTCATAATTCCATAAATTAGCTAATTGTAATTTACATTAGAAAATTTTAACTGGTACAAATTTGAACTGGTTGGACAGATAACAAAAATGTGTATACCTTGATTGTTTGTCGCAAAATTATCTGACTGAATCATTTGGTGCTGAGTCAGTTTAATAAATATTTATTTAAAAATATGTATGAATTGTCTATACACGATCGATAATACTGTCAGTATTTTAACTCTTTAAATGATTAAGACGAGTCAACTCGTCCTGCAATATGGCGGCTCAAAATGTTGTGATACAGTCGGACTCATGTATTTTCAACTCATGTATTTTCAACATCATCTATTTTCAACTAATTTTACTCACGTATTTTCAAATTTTTTGTCCCCACTTCACATGCAGTACTTTAATACAGAAAATAACTGTCAGATTAACCTATCAACCACTAGTGGCTTTATCCTATAATTTATAGTTTTATTTCATTCGCAAGTGTTTAAAAAATAATTTTGTTACAAGTTTATTACAGTTTTTTCATGTTTCACTTTTTTGTTTATTATATGTTACTTGACATTTTGTCATTTTAAGGTTATTCATGTGGGAAGTACACGTGACTACTGTGTCAAGATTTGCGCGGGCTTTTTGTGATTGGTTCTATGTCTGTCAGGTGGTTCTATCATTGCCAGGGAGAGAGGATGAAGGAGAAGTTGAAAATACATGAGCGGATTAGTCCCGACAGGTTGAAAATACATGAGTTCGACTGTATGTATATATTATATTCACCAGAGAACAAAGAGAACGAACATTACTATGTCTATACTAGGGAAACGAGCGTAACCACAAAGGACAGAAAATATCCCACCAATATGTTATATATGTGCACGCGGAGTTGTGTGTGTTAGTCCGTTGAATGGTGTGTGTATTAGTGTCTTGCATACATACATACATAATATGTACGTGGTGATCTGGTGGTGGTGGTACGTATGATGTACCTATATCACGTACATATACCGTATTAATACGAGAGGTAACAATATAACAACAATTGAAACATACCCATTGAGTGTCCGCGAATGAATGAGGACTAAGCAGCCTAAGACGCACATAAAAGCACATAAGTGATTGCAGAAAAGAGACAGATTTATTCGTTCTATTTGTTCTGTGATATTCACTTTCACTAGTACAGGTGCCGCCATCTGTGACAGATTTTCCGAAATACGGTATAATTCTAAATATGTAATGTTCAATTTTATCAACTTAGTTTAGTATAATTTATATTTTGTAAATTCCTAGGGTTCACTTTTTTGATGTTGGGATCTTTGATTTTTTTTCTTTTTCTTTTTTTGTAACCTTATCTATTGTATTTATCACTGGCAGTCAAATATTCGGCATTTGAGACAAACAAATTTTTCCATATGGTTTGTTTAAAAGGGTTAATATATAATGAGTTAATGACATTATTACTGATCGTATGTTGACAGTACTGAAGTATGTATTTATAATATATACACGCTCAAAAAGAAATTTTTGAATCAAAGAAAATTTTTTTTAATTAAAGAAGTAATTTCTTTCAATACGCACAAAGAAACTATTTCTTTAGTGGTAGAAAGAAATTTCTTTAATTTTATTTCTTTGGACTAAATAAGTTTAATCTTCAGATTGAAAAAAGTGAATTTCTTTGATGACAGAAACAGATTTCTTTAAAATTAGTTTCTTTGAATTAATAAATTTATTTCTTCAAATTTAGAAAAAAAGTGAATTTTTTTAAGAGCAAATTCTAAATTCAAAAAAATTGATTTCTTTAAAATAAAATATTTTTAAGGTTTCAAATAAAAACTTTTTTTGCTTTAAATAACTTTTTATTTGGTTCAATAAAAATAAATTTTTTAGACAAATAATAATTCTTTTTTCTCTTTACTTTTTTATTTTTTACTTAAAAAATTACTACTAGAATAATAATTAAATGAAAGAAAAATTTTAGTACACTATTACATTTCGTATAATTGTCTGAACAAAAAAAAAAAATAAGTAGGGATATAAAATAAAAAAAAACAAACAACGAAAATTATTTATTTGTTGAAATTACATCGCAGTTTTAAAAAGTATATATCAAAATTATAAAAATACATAATTATTAGGTATGCTGAGTAGAAAAGGACCACGCAGGCCAAAAATTAACTAGAGTAAAAAAAATAACTTATCAGAAAAGATTTATTTTGAAAATTGAATTTTAGGAGCAGTAGCCTGTAACTTTTTTTTATTTTGGTAGCTAAGCCATTGACTTTAGAAGTTTAATAGAACAATTTGTCCATGTAACAAGACCAAGACTAGATTTTGGATATAAGCTACCAACTTCCAAGTTTCAATAAAATCAGTTTCAAGTTTCCGCGTAATTCTTGCTCGAACCGGTTTTTGTATGTGATAGATAAAAAATTCAAAAATTGTTGTTTTGACAACGAAATCAGTACCTATTGGTGATAATTAAATGTGCATTTATAGCCCCAGGGCCGGATTTACCTCTGCGGAGACCCCGGGACACTTCCCATGTGGAGGCCCCCTTGGAAAATTTCTAATATTTTTCCAAAAAATGAGGTTGACAAGTAAAAAATAATTCTATTTTATTCATTATTTTTGAATTTGTGGAGACCCCTATTGTGTGAAAGCCCCGGAGAACGTGCCCCAAGTGCCCTTATGTAAATCTGGCTCTGGATAGCCCTGGATCAAAAGATGATTGGGCACTAGCAGTCGAAACCGAAACAGTAAAAGGTGACGTACATCTAGTCCATGTGCGTTTATTTTTTATAAAAATTCCTACAAAAATAAAAAAAAGGTAAGAGGAGTACCAAACAGAAAAATTTTAAGTCATAGATATGTCTTATAGTGAGTGCAATACACTTACAGACAACAACAAAGTAGTAAATAGTAAGTAAACTAGCTATTTTTTGGTTTAGTCAATTATGATCATTTGCACCCAGTCAAAAAACAGATCCATGTTTATACAATCGTTTTTACTCGAAATCTTCAAAATCATTATTTATACTTTCAGAAAAAACTTTAAAAGTAACCAAAAAATCCTTTCAGCCACTTACTGATTATATATTAGAGTTTAGAAAAGCTTTATTTTTTGTAATTTTAAAAACCAAATGGCTATGTACAGCACTTCAAACCAAGATTACTTTTTTCGAAGATACTAATTAGCCCGCAGTAGAACTGACGAACGTCGGTATGTAGAACAAAATAAAATTTTTCTCACTGTCAGCATGTGTTTTGTCACAAAAGCACACATGGACATTAAAAAATATCGATTTTTTCAAATTTGACTTTGTTTTGAAACAATAAAATGGACTTTTGACGAAAAAACGGACCTTAAATGAAAATTGTTGAGTTCTACTGCGTACGAATTTTAGAAACACGATTTTGAGAAAAACGCTTTTTAAAATTAAAAATCATTTTTCTATATGAATTTTTAAAGATATCGACTTTTACCATTAGCCAGTTATCCCAGCACCATATAACTGTCCTTCCGAATTGAGATAGTTTGTTTCGAGTTATTTTCGGACGATTTAGTGTTGCGCCTCGCGGTTTTTGCTACATCCGAGTTTGAATTCTCGACCACTTTGATACACAGTGCATTATCATTTCCGCACAAAAATCGTAAATATTCTAACTCACAGTTAAACCGAGTGTATCCAGAGCCTAAAAAGGCTTGATCTAAAATTTCAACAAAAAATTTTCAAACAGATAATACTCCTTAAAGTAAAATAAAATTACTTAGAAACTTAAAAGAAATAATACTTACATGTATTTAATTTGTACTGATTTTTGCACGTATTGCTCGTGAATGTCCCTTTGTTTGCGCTCATTTTCACAATTTGAAAAGAATTATGGGAATCACTCCATTTTATTTCAAATTTTTTGTTCCACTCTAACAATGTGCGTATGTAAGTACATTAACTAAAATAAATAAAAAATGTCAAATTAACTAGAATCAATATAGCAATACTAAAATAAACTTCACTGTAATGAAATATGGCTCTGAATTACTTTAAAAACATCATTATTTTAACGATTTACATGATTATTCTGGTTAATTTACTCTACTGTATATTGCAGCCATTTTAACTGTTTCGCACAGATAAACGTAACTGCGCATGCTCGTAAGAACAAAAAATTCTTTGTTTCAAAGCAGTAATTTTTTTTGTTTCAAAGAAAACGAATTGTTCATTTGTCAGTCTATATACCTATAATGTTTTTAATTGTATTTAAGCAAAAAACACATTTGTTAAACTGTTGAAATAAATAACAATATAGAGTGCACATAATTATGACATAATTAGTAGGTTAACTAAAATATGACACGTATATATAATCCTATTTTCATAAAAAAATTTAAAATTATTAACATAGTTAACCTATACTTATTTAGAAAAATTTCAAATTGTACCAACCTTTTTAATGACTAATATCTAAAATTATTTCCATATAGTGAAATACTTCCTCCCAACACTTTTCAACTTAAAATGTTGTTTTTATCTTTCTAAAATCAGTTCTGATTTATTTTAAAAACAAATCACCATTTCAATAAATTGTTTGGTTATTTCGCTTCAATCACATGTAGCTATGTAGCCATCTTAAAATGTGCTACTCGTATGTGTATAACAGTAGGTATTCTGGACATATTTATGTGACTACGCATGCTCAGAAAATAATTTCAAAGAACGCAATTGATTAGTTTTAAAAAAATTGATTCTTCAAAACATCATACAAAGAAACTTTTTCTTTAAATTGAAAAAAAACTTCTTTGGATCAAAAAAATTTCTTTTTATTCTAAAAATTTTGTTTTTTTTTCAATTTAAAAAAATTAGTTTTTTCCACTTAAAACTATTTTTTTCTTAAATTAGGAAATTTATTAAAATTAAAGAAAAAATTTCATTGAAGTAAAACAATAATTCAAAAAAATATGAATTTTTTCGTAATGAAATCACGGTATTATTTCAAAGAAACCTTTTTTGATTTAAAGAAAGAAAAATTAAAGAAATTTTCAATTTTTGCACAAAGAAATCGTTTTGAGAGTGTAGAAATTATAAAAATAATAATTTATTATTTTTGTCAGTAAATACGGACAGTATTACTAATCGTAAGAGGCCATCAAACGATTCGAGATGAATTTTTAGATTCTTAATAATTTCTAGGGAATAATTTGAATGCATTTTTTTATAAGACCAATAAAAAAGATGCTATTTCTGGTGTTAGGTATACAAGTCTAATAATAAAATCTTTACTGAACTGAAGTATCAAACCAAAGCTCATTTCGCGCGTTTTCTGTCTCAACCTCGTATATCAAAAACTACATGTTTTAGGACACACAAAAATCATATTAAATACTGTATTTATACATATACTTATCTATATATATTTATATATATAGGTAGCCAACATCAATGGGTGTAATTAGCATAAATCTTAAGTTCATAGTGATGAAGATACAGATTTAAATACGTTTTGTTTTTGTGTCCAAAAGTTGGGATTTTTCAGATACGAGGTTGAGACAGAAAACGCGCGATTTGTTATATTTGATATTATACAGATATTCCAAACCAAAGTTCTGTCATTCTAAAAAAACATATTTTGTATGTAGGAACTTTCTAAATATTTCTTTGTATATAATTCAGAGGCGTTTAAAACTAAAGTCCATCCATAAATTATAGTTTTGAAATAATCAGGGTTAATGTTTATTAACCCTAGTTAAATCCTAAAGTTTTAGAGAATAATTTTTATTAATAAATATATTGAAAAAGGATAGGAGAAATTATAATAACTTTTATATGTGACAAAATTTTATTTTTGAAATGTCATTTTCAGTTTTTAAGAATAAGATTATATACCTAACATTATTCAACGCACTACTTTTTTAAGTTCTTTGTTCGTTGCATAGAACCTGAATCTGAAATGTATATTAATTTTAAAATTGTAATAGTTCACTTTATAATTTATAATAGTCTACCTATGTTCTATAGGTATTATGGGGGCAAGATGTGTCGCCTGGTACCGAATTAAAAATTGCATGTTAAACAAAAAACCAATAATTAGCAAGTTAATAACTATTGTAATTAATGATAAATAGAAAAAATTATTTTGAAGAAGGCTAAATATAAAATTAAAGGCCGAGATATTTTAACACTTTAATAGTCATACTCATAACTTGTAGTGATGAAACGCCATACTGGTACCCTATTTTCACAACTAAATACACTTTATATAGAATGGAGTATTTGACAATTTTTTAAAAACCATCTTAGTGTGTTTATTACTTCTTACTAAACTCATAATACACATTTTTAAATTATTTTGTACTATATTTTTAATAAAAATCACGGATCAAATTTCAGTTTTTAAAAAGATCGCCAAAACGATGCTTTCTGTGACGTCAAATCGTATGACGTCATTGGCTCTAAAACATTGAGTAGTAGTAGTAGGTCTAGTAATGAAAATTAATAATTAAAAATTTTTTTCATAGTTACCAAAAAAGTAAACAGTTTTTTTCCTAACTACAAATATAATACCTACATATTCGAACGAGCTTGTGACGTAAGCTGCTTTTGCTTGATGTTTTTGATTACGTCATTTTTAACGTAAATTTTGTAATTTTATTTAATTAAAATTTTTATATTTTTGAATGAAATAACTTGTAAAAAAGCAATATTCAGTATCATTATGACTCGAGCAATTATTTAAAAATCAAAATAGATATTTTTTCAACTACTGTCAAATACCCCAACAACTATCTCTCTCATGTAATCTGCAGTGTGCAGTTCTGTGCAAGTTAGGCTACTTACTAGTCACTCACTCCGTAGCAGTGGATGAGTGTACGTCAATCGCAGGTCAATTGATTTGATTGTTGTTGGTATCGTTACAACCCCCACACGGAGGCACAACAACCCCCACACGGAGCCATATATATGCATGTATGCGACACCACACCGCCGATCACTCACAAAAAGACAGATCACCGCACAAATACAAAGTAAACCCAATGCACATATATAACATATTTTCTATCCTTTACTGGTTACACTGGTTCCAGTAATATAAAGATAGATATGTTGTCTCTGGTCCTCTGTGGTTAACACGGTACAGCGTTGTGTCGCAGTTAATTAAGTTTTATTTGACGTTGTACAGCGTCCATGACTATTGAGTGTTAAAGAGACTCATAAGTAACTTTGTATTTTGACTTTGTACCGACAAACTAGCCATTCAAATAAAGTTTTCCTTATTATCATATTCGTAAGTAAATCAAGGTTTTAATTTTATGTTTGTCAAATTGTAAGTATATGGGTGATTCTACTTTTTAGGTCCTTCAAAAAATTAAAGTTGTATCCACAATAAGGAAGGTTAAAACTATATTCAGAATGAAGATACTGTCATTTATTTTATTTAAATAAACTTAATAACTCCTATTTAGATGACCTACCTACATTTACTTTAATTTTTGATTTAATTTTTTTTTATAAAAATGGTGTCAAACTTTTATTGCAGTTCTAAAACGCATGTCACTATTACGTATTGCTTGGAACTATAACGTTTTTTTAAAAATAAGTTTATTGAAACGACACAATTTTATAAATAAAAAAGAGAGTTAGATTGTTACGCATGGTAATTAGAAAGTTAAATTTTATTTATCTGCAGAATTATTTTTTTTTTAGACGTGACGAAAAATTGTCGCGAAAATTTGAGTATTCTTCGTTACAACTGCCAAATATTGCTATAAGTTTCAAAAAAATAGGTGAAAGGGTCATGTTTCTTGGTGAAACGAAACGCCAAAGACCATAGAACATAAAGCGAAAGTCAAATAAAGTGATTGACATTGACAGCTTGTCATTTTTTTTACATCAAGCAAGAAGACCGGCTGCGTGTCTTTATTGAGTGTATCCTTCGTCACGGCTTTTTCGCGTATGTATTTAATGAATTTCAAATCATTTTTACATAAATATTATTTGTAATAATGTAAGCTTTACGATAAACTCAAGTTCTCGATCTAAATGATCGTTGTTCACGATTAATAACGATATTGTTGGAAAATTGTATCCTTCGTCACGGTAGAATGTGACGATGGGAGACATGAAAGTGGCGAAGGATACGATAATAAAATAAGTATATATTTATATTAGTGTTTGTTTGTATATCAACTAAATTTTTTAGTTAACTAAGTTGATTAATTTGGTCAACTAACCAATTTTTTTTTTATATCATAAAACACAAACAACAAAACCACTCTTCAATTTTTTGCAAATCAGACAAAAAAAATCTTTTTTTTTTTATTTTTTTTAATTGATACATATTAGGAGATTAAATTTTATTATTTAAATTTAATTTAAACATTTTTTTCTGTCTGGATTCAGTAATCCGCAAAAATATATTGGTTTTAATTTGAAACCGCGCTGCTGCTCTGCAGATACCGATTCTATGATAATTTTACTACATTTTAGTCGCATGAAAGCTACTAAATGGCTGTCTCTATTTTTTTTTTATGGTTGAGACCTAAAAAGTAGAACCACCCATATATTTTATGTATATAAATTTGAAAATGAAGCGGAATTTTATAGAAAATTTAGAGAAATTAAGTCTTATAGTTAGTTTACGCTGTAGGCTCTTTTTTTAGTGGTGGCTGTATACTATATTAAAGATCACAAAAGTGATCGAAACCGATTAAGTAAATTTTTGTAATTTTACATATCATGTATTATTTATTTTCTTTCATTTATTTTTTCAAGTGATATTTTAGGGTTAATGTATCACTGAACGGAAGAAAAGATCTCTGTATAAATTCATTTTTAATAAGACTTGTCGAGTAATTGAACAGCTGAAGGTTACTCTTAGTTAATATTTAAAAATGTTATTACTATGAGTAATTTAATTCAAGAGATATAAATCTTTGTCGTTAATTTAATGACGTAACGTTAAATTCAGTTGAACTGTAATTACATTTTACAAGTTTATACTACAAAGTACAGAGTAATACAAATGACTGGAATAATTTTCTCTTTCTGAAAATCAGGTAAAAAGAAAAAAAACAAAATAGGGATAAGTTTTCAAATTATGTATTATTATTTTTTATTTTCCAACATTAAATATATACGGTGGAAAACAAAGTAATTATTCATTTATTTCACGCAAGTTTTATACTTCTCCGAATAAATTAGTGTTTAAATTTAATAGGTTTGAGCGTTATTTTATGGTATTCAATATTTGCTATTAATTAATAATACACTCTACTTTGCAAAAATACCACTTTTATTGTGTTAAACTCTTACGACATGTTTCGGTCAGTATGACTAAATTATCAAACTTGTTTGATAATGGTCATATTGATGACTAATGATCCTTGATGAAATTACTCAATCCTGTAGGACACAAAAATGATCTCTAAAACTTCTAAAAGTAATTTTTCTTACCAGGAGTTTTTTATAAAAAATATTTAAAATTAAGTTTCGAATATAAGTTAAAAAATAATTTCAACCTAATAATTGACCAAAACTGACCAAATAACTAACTTCTGACCAAAACGATTAACTGACTAAAACTAGAGTACTATATACTACTGTATTTAACACTTTAATGGCCGCTCAAACAACATGTGTGTGATAGTTAGAGAACAACCGTAGAGGCCGATCACTCATGTGTGTGATGCTACTGTGGACGGGTATTGCCTGGTATACAGTTTCTGTGTGATGATCCGTCTAAACGTTATAGACGGATAACATAATACATATGTATAATCTGTGATTGCTTCAATAATAAAATTATCACACAAAGAAAAAATATTAAATTTGGAAATAATTTTACATTTCTTTATTTCTTTTTTATTTTATTTATTTATTTTGCTTCCGAGACTACTAAAGTAGCGGAAGCATTGTGATCATTTTTAAAAAATAAAAACTTTTCTCCCTCTAAAATAAAATTTTTTACGCACATTTTACGTTTTAGAGATTCCCGAACAATTTTGGTTTGGTGTCTGTCCGTCCATCCGTCGGTCTGTCCGTCTGTGTGTCGCCAGTTTGCACAAAGAGGCATAATTTCTAAACTATTCGATTGTTTTTAATGAAATTTTCAGAAATTATGCAATTTGGTTCCTAGATCGCCCCCTATGGATTTAATCGAAATCGGAGTAACGGTAGCTACGCCGCTACCATGTCATTCCGTTAATATACTAAATTGCACCAAGGGGCATAACTTCTGAACTATTCAATTTTTTTTATGAAATTGTCAGAAATTATGCGGTCTGATTCCTAAATGATCCCCTACAAATTTCATTGCATTCGGAGTAATAGTATCCACGGCGCTACCATGAAATCCCATTAAATGTCAATATCTTATTTACTGCTAGTCCCACTCCGCTCAAATTTTTAGAATATTTTGGGATTAGTTTCTAAAATATTTTTGCTATTATTTTATAATTTAGCCTTTAAGTATTTTGAGTTCAACAATTTTTTATGACTTTAAGACGAAAATATAATTTTACGGTATATATACCGTAAAACCGTCTAGACCCGGACAGAGGGTCTAGACCCCGACACTTTGCATCAATCTTCAAAGTAAATAATTTCTACATTAACCTGCAACAATAAACATTTGTTCTTGACGTCATTAGAGCGAGAAAAACATCCTTTAAACAGCTGTACCAATAAAAACTACGGATTTCAACACTTACTATCTCATTTTACAGGATTACTATCCTACAGTTTTTCAAAGAAATAAAATGTGTGTCTAACTTAGACATGTAATTTTCGTCATAATTGTCATATTGTTTTAGTTTTGATATGTATGTGTTCAGAATTTTATCGCGCATCATTTAATGATGTTTGAGTTATATTCGATGTATATATAAAAAAGTACATGCTATATATGTATATCCGTTTAGACCTGGACACATCAGTTTATTACACTATGGCCGCGATTCGCACCAGCTGTAACTCCCACTATCCATACGTTAATGTTCCCCCCAGAATTACGCGGTTTATGCGTCCTTCTGGTGTCATATCCTATGTTTACTTCATACAGAGGCATATTATGTATTGCCCCCTCTCCCTTTCCACAAAATATTTTGAAGTCTTTGACAGGTTCGAAGACATCAGACGACATAAAACACTCTCCTAAACCGAACGGGAAAGGTTAGTTTGCATGTTATTACAGTATTTAAGTAAGTGTCCGGGTCAAGACGGATTTAGGGTGTAGACCCGGACACTTACTAATTATTTTTTATTTTTTTTATTTTTACTTAGGGTAAAAGACCCGATCATCGAACACTATTTTTAGCTGTATCATTAAAGTAGCTTAAAAAAATTAAAAAATAAACAAAACACCCATTTTTTTTTCTTAGTAAGCATGAAACCAAGTTTTTTTAATCCAATGAATATGTTTTTAAGAAAATATAACCCAAAAATTTTGATTTATTAATGTTTTTGTTTTATAATTTGTTGACGTCTATGAAAAAATGGACAGAATATATTAACCTCCTTTAAAAAAACAACACACTGACCCCTATGAAAAAACACGCATTTAACGTACATGACATACAATACTACAAATCTTAGAGACATTAAATGTGAGGTGAATTTAAATTGAAAAATAATCATTCTATTAATAATAATTTTTTTTATCAGAGGTTTCTTTTAGAAATAACTTCATTAAGATATAAATGTCAAAACTGTTCGGACTTATAACCCCGTTCGACAATCGGGTCTTTTACCCTATAATGAAACAAATAGGTCAGGGATATAATAAATAATATACACTCTTTCTAATGGTAATATTTTTATTGGTGATATCTATGAAGGAAACATGTATAAACATAAAATTAACCAAAAAAATGTAAAAAAGTGGACGGGTCTAGACGGTTTTACGGTATATTTGTTAGAATACTGTTTTGAAGTCTTTTACGAGTACGAGGAAGCTGTGTGCCACATCCCATTGGCAGCGTATTTTTACTTATATATTATAATATTATAAGTATTTAATTGTTTGTGTTTTTTTATATTTCTTTATCACTTTGCTGCTATTGTGTTTATTTGTATTTGTGTCTTTTTTATTAGAAATGTGTGTGGTGGCATACATGTTGAATTGTTTTATGAATTTATTTATGCAAAATTTTCTTTATTTAATTCTTTAAAAATACTGCCGGCTCCTGAATAAGTTTACTGCGTTGATGTGCAGCCATTAATGTGTTAATTAATTTCAATTTTGATACATGTTTGTGTAATGTTGAAATTATTCTTGTCAACATTTATGTTACTTACGTAGGTACATACTTTGTACGTCATAACGGGGAAGAACATGTACGTAGGTACAATTAATGTTTTTCTTTATTTATAGAAATTTCAAAATGTCAGTAACAACTACGATCAGAAATATTGATTTTTTGAACGGATGAAGAACGACGACTTGTAAATATGTGAATCAGAGATAAAATAGATCTGTTTTTAGAATAACTGAACTGATTGATGTCGGCTAAACGCGTTTTATATGTCCAGGTAAATTGATTGTGAAAGCGTTTGATACTATTATTGTAGCGTGCTTATTTTTATTCTTAGAAGGTGTTGAAGGAGATCAATATTTCTGATTGTTGGGGTGGTTTACACCACAAATCCAATTTTACGTAGTGGTCGGTGCAAATTTAAGGGGAAGTACGTAAAATCGGAAGATCAGGGGCGTCAGTAAACTTTTGTTTCGGGAGTTGGTAAACATTATTTATCTGAACTTATTTAAAACAATATAATTTTTAGAGACAATTTACACCTATAAAATTCGATTGTGTAGACAAAGGAAATCGAATGTTAATACTAATGAATATGAGTGACGACTTTTAGAAAACTGTCGAAAAATCAACTTCTCTATCGCATTCATCAGCGCAAAAGACGCCAAATAGCGGAAGCTGAAAAAAATTCTAGAATATTCTACTCGTGAACTTGCAAAGATACCAAAAAACAAACTTCACTATTGAATTGGGCATTAAAAATTAGATTAACCAGCGCATTTTGACAAAAATTCTAGAATGTTCTATTCCTCAACTAACAAAGATATCGAAAAATCGATTGCACTATTTAATTGGTCTTCGAATAAAATACGGAATAGCACATTTTGATAAATGTTCTAGAATATTCTATTTGTCAAATAGCAAAAATTGTTTGTCAAAATCGGACATTTGGTTTACATTAGTTTAATTTCGGTTGGACAATTAAGTGGTGTAGTAGATTTTCCAATATCTTTGTTAGTTGACAAATAGAATATTCTAGAACATTTCTCAAAATATGTTATTTGGTCTCTTTTTTGGTACTCAATTCAATGGCGACGTTTGTTTTTGAATATCTTTGCTAGTTGACGAATAGAATATTCCAGAACATTTGTCGAAATATGTAATTTGACCTCTTTTTCAATGGACAATTAAATAGTACAATTGATTTTTCAATATCTTTGTTAGTTGACAAATAGAACATTCTAGAATTTTTGTCACACTACACTGTTTAATCTCATTTTTAATAGCCAATTCAACGGTGAAGTTTGTTTTTTGATATCTCTGCTAGTTGATGATTAGAATATTCTAGAATTTTACGTTACTTATTTTGCATTTGCATTTTGCATATTACGTATACAGAATATGTGCATATATATCTTCAGTGAAATTTTAAAATTTTTAAAGGCTACGAGTCCCTCAGACAATATTACCTACGGCCCTGACTCTGGCTTGGTACATAAATTTTCACCAACACAGACAAACAACAACATATCTGTGAGAGGAGAACCCCACTTAATCGCTGACGTCACTACGTAGAATCGGAGTACGTACCATTGGATGGCCACTGTATGTCGCTTTAATAACGGGTCAGTAACACAGTGATCTGTACTAATAAAAACTAGTAATTCGGTACCGTAAAAGGGCGTAGGAAGGAACATTTTTGAATGTTGTATTCGATTTTCATACTAAAGAAAATATTAATTTTGTTTTCGGTAACAAATTGTTTATTTTTACCATTTTGAAAGTTCATTTTCTTTCTAGCCAAAAAATTTAAAAATATGGTCATTGCCGTTCACCTAACTGAAAGAGGGAAGCGGGTTAATAAGAAATATGGACATGTTGCCCAATTTATTCATTAGCTAGTATTATTAGCTGATAAATTTAAAAAAAAAAACCCGTGAGCAGCGGGGCCCCATCACGGAAGTCGAATTTTTCCTTTCATCTTCGGTATTGAATGCCTACAAGCGAAATGTAATTGAAAGTCTACAAGCGATTTGTCATTTTGGTGGTTTCAAAACTGATGATGAGTGTCCGGTTGATCGGGGCTTGAAAAAAAGGTTTTAAGTTTTTAAGGGCTGAGTCTCAGTAAATGTGCCGATAGCAGTTAGCAGGAAAAAAGCCAACACAATTCGTACGAGGGCATTCCTATCTATGCTTATCCGCCAATTGCCTTTGTGTTTTATTTTTAAATATTAAAAAAGGAACTTAAATAGTAAACTGGAAGACCTTTATGAAGATATTTTTTCTTTCCAAAAAAATCCAAAATTTCTATTTTATAAATAATAAAAAACTAAAATTTCTACTTTATAAATAAACAGTAACTTTAATAAGATTTTTAAATTACTTAATATTTGTGTATTGCATTTGTTATAAAAGTAAGTTCATTTTTTTAAAATTTTTTAAAATTACTATTCGCCTACGTGTATTAGAATACAAAAAATGCATTTAAGGATGTTTGGGAGGTACAATCGGAGATAAAAGTACATGAAATTAGAAATTCGTGAATAGTTGCATTGTATAACAAACTATGAGGTAAATAAATAGTTATCTTTGTTAGATAATAGCTATCACTACAACTGATTGTACAATACATCAAACTATAGCTCTCAGCTGACTACAAAAGCTGAGTACATTCTGAGGATTTTTCGGAGAATTTCAAAATGCTACGAGACGATTAAAAATTTAGTAGAATGTTCCTCATTAAATACTAGCGCCCCTGTGAAAATTTCAAACCGATTCACTAAGCCATTAAAAAGTTTTTTTAATAAGTCAAGCATATGAAATTTACTATCCTTTTGATAACAAATAAATAAATATGTTAATTAAACACAATTTAAATAAATTATGAAGCCAATATCCTAATTTTTGCACTGTTTCACTACTGACTTTTCACATTTTATTTTCTTTTACAGTCTTTTATCAATTTTAGGAGTAATTAAATTTATTTATTAATAAATAGCACTAATTAATTTATGAGTATGACAAATTCAAATATAACTTCCTTCAAACTATTTTGATGTATGTTGAATAATATAAACATCAAACAAAAATATTTAATATAATTTTAATAAAAATTATTAAGTGCCCGACTTAGGATGATCACCGCGTGTTTATTTATTTTTTTTTTTTCTTAAACCGAATCCTGTGTTTTTCTGTTGGCTAAATGTTTGACTAAACATATCACTTTTACTGTAAATTCACAATTATTAATCACTAACATTTACCCGCGGCTTCGCACGCGTAGTGTTTGAAATTCTGACATATTATCTTAATATGTATATAATACACAACTTACATCGTGTCAAATTGATAGTTGCTATTTCTTTGGGGAATTTTCACACTGGAATAGAATAATAGATAAAAAGTAGCCTGTAACTATCTCTGTTTCTCAAGCTATCTCTTTTCAAAGTTTTAAGTTGATTGGTTAGGCTGTTGAGGTGTGAAAGCAAGACAAACCAGCAGTCTTATTTATAATATTAAACAGTATGGATTACACATAAATGTGTAATTTTATGAGTTTTTGTGTCTAGATTCCAGAATCTTTCTTCTACGAGTACCATATCATGTATAAAAAACCAAATACACCTATCTCAAAAAAATCTTCTTTCTACTTTTGAAACACGGAAGTATAAAAGTAAATCAAAGTAAAGATCGGGATTAAAGAGAAAATTAAAAACCGGATTTTTTTAAATAGCTTCGGGTAATTTTTATGTGAATAATTTTTTTTCTTTTGACAATTCCGCAATTTTTTCATTAAAAAAAAAAAAAAAATTGAAAATTTTTCGAAATTACCTACTTTAATGACAACTCTAGAATTTCTAAATTATTAAGTTTAAACATGGATAGGTGTATTTTAAGAAAAAATTTTTAACATATTAAAAAATAATGGTATTGAAGTTTCTATTTCAGACAATTTACATTACAATAACAAATTCATATTTATTCATAAAACAATATTCATGGTCAACTACTTATAGGTACTCACTCGCCGCTACTCTCTGCTCACTTATGTATTTTAAAACATATTCATACACCATATACCATACGTTCCACAATAGCTGCAACATAAAAAAGACAAGAGTAGGCTAAAAAAAAGTGTACAAGAGTTGCATAATATAAACAGAAAGTTAAAATAAGTTTATATAAAGATTAACAGTGCAGTACCTAATGTTCCGCATTTGCAGATGTAAACATCTGCAGCAAGCCTGCTTTAGATATGTTGCAATTAACAATGAACATACGGTACGTGTGTGTACCACTTTACATTTACTAATACAATTACATGAATAAAACACATAATCATACTAAACATGTGCACCTAAATATAACGATATTTTTACAATTAATCACCAAGAAAGAAACAAATGAGTGAGCACTTAGTATGTTTGTATCCGTTATTATATTGTTTTTGTGAAAATATTGAAAAAAGACAAATAAATCCTGTAATTTTTTGATCACTTATTAATCTGTTTTGGTGTTATTTTTTTTTTGATATTCAGATATAGAAATTACAAATTACTGTTTACTTCTTCATTTGAGTTTATTTTTAGTGTTCCATTTCAAAATTTAAAAAATGGAATACTTTGGTGTTCGTCTGTACGTCCGTCTATCTGTCACCGGCGATTTTCTCTGAAACGTTCGACATAAGAATTTAAAATTTATCACAGAGATGATGACCCAATAATAGATGTGAAGTATAAAAAGTTTATTTTTGATTCTTGAGGTTAATTTCCGCGAGCAAATTGGGAAATAGAAGAAAAATTTTTCGAGCGCATCAAAGGAAAGCTTATTGAAGCACGAAAATATATATATTTGTATTTTTCCTATCTTTTTTATCAAAAGGATCGTTCAAAAATATCTGAAAAAGATTGTGAACATTGAGAATGGGGTGTAGATTTTGAACAAAAATTATGAAGATTCAAAAATTCCAGTGTGACTAATTGTTATGAATAATTTGTTTATTCCCTCATACTGCTAGTTTTACAGAAAGTTTTTCGCAGGATTGTCTCTTTCTAGAAAACCGGGAAAATTGAGGGAATTTAAGTAGTTTCCACAGTAGTAGCTGCTAGCACAATAAAGTCGCCATCGTATTCTACATCCATTATATTTCCTTTTCCTATACAGTAGGGGAGCACAGTATTTTAAATTAAAAAAATCTAGGCCCTAATAGGTATTTGGGTGCCACTGATAGCTTCGGATAGTAACAGTTTGATTGTACTTTTGGTTGTATCAGAAATAAACAAAAATTTAATTTTCCATCGAAAAAATTTCTTTGTTTTCATATCTTCAATGTTAATATCAAAAAGAATTCAAATCATCCCTAATTTTTATTTTTTCAATCATTCTATAATCTTAAAAAAAAAAATATTGAAAACTGGAAAAAAATTTTTGAAGGAAAAAGTTTTGTTTACGCCCTGCCAAAATGACTGAATACTAACTCTAAAATTTCGGATTTATTTAGGATTTTGGGTGTCACTGATAGAGTTTCGGTACTAGTAATTCGATTGCACTTCAGGCTATAAGTATCGAAAATAAAACAAAAAATTTGAATTTTAAGTTGAAAGAATTTTTCGATAAAGTTAAGGATAATTTCAAATATTATCTGGAAAACAGGGAAGCGTCAAGGAAATTTTTTTGAGACAAAGTGGCCACCCTATTTTCGATAAAAAATATTTCTACTGAGGATTATAGTCGACAACCATCGACTGTAAAAATAGAAAATTTACACCCAAATTGCTAAAACTCTATTATTAACCCTAGAATCATACGTTGGTCTACGAGTCAAGTTAATCATACATCGGCGTCGTTTCGACGAATGGACTTTTTACGGGGAGTTTTAGAGTTTATTTGCAAAAAACATTTTTTTTACATAACAATACTACAAAAGCGAACAAAATATTTAAAAAAATTGGATTTGGAAAAATTTCTTAATGTAAATATTTATTAATTTTTTTAATCTTTTTATCAAAGCATATTTTCATTATAAAAATTAAAAAATAGATAAATACATCAATTGTAATAATTAATTTATGAACTATTATGAGTCAGTGGACATGTGTGACTTTACAGAATGTGAAATTTCTCAGTCATAAATATTCCTATAGATATGTAGTTATTTCCCCATTAGGCACATTTGTAAATTTTCTAAAATTTGTTAGTAATTTTTCGAATAAGATCTCAAAAAATAATAAAAATTAAAATATTTTCCACAAAATAAATTGTTAATCTTTTATTAAGTCATTCGAAACGCATTTTTTAGTTTTCGATTCAATATATTCAAACTTCAGTATTATGTCGTCTCTATAAGTCAAACAGCTGTAATCATCTTTCACATTATCATAATCATTGAATAAATTAATTATAACATCCATATCTTTAATAAATTTTAGAAAAATTAGGAAAACTTTTATATGTGGAGTACAAAATCTTTAAAAAAAAATATAGGTTAATCATACATCGTCGTCCTTTTGACGCACACTATTTCAGTATAAAAAAAAAACGACAATAACTATAAACAAAATTTATATGTCTTATGTGTTATAATAACAAATAAATTAGATAACAGAAGTTTCACAGCGAGCAGGTACCGACAATTCACAGTATTGGAGCAGGTAGAGAAGTTCGTTCGTCGTTTTGACGAGTACGTATGATTCTAGGGTTAAACTCATCTGAAGTTATGTACATATTATATTATATTTTACTTAACATTTAAAAAAAAATTATCTTTATGACGCTATTACGTGCAGTGAATCTTTTCCTAGTTTTCAAATTTCTAATTTAAGTGATAGAAACCTTTCACTTTTATACTTTTCATTTGTCGTAGAATTAAAGTTATAGAATTGATTAAAACTGTTAAAAGCAAAATTAATTTTGTAATTTTTCATGTCGATTACAAAAATGGGAATTTTTTCGATTACTAAATTACAAAAACTTTAGCTTCGTAAACAAAGTGTTAATAGAGATATTTACGAATAAGTATAGGTATATTATAATCAGTGTTTTAGACTTAAAATACTAAACAATTACTAAAATTAAACGCCAGTTTTAAAGTATAAGCCAAACGATTTTGAAATGAGAGACTTTCGTTCGTTCGCGCAAGTAGAGTGGATAAAATAAATCAACTCACTGGCCTATGGTTTAACTGGACAGATAATCGACCTTACATTAAAAATGACCTAGACTGATCCATTTTAAAATACGTTACTGCATATATTTCAGTTCATTTTCTGTCGGATCTAATGTTAGTTGTTCCGAAAATCAAGTTTTACAATCACAACAGTAAACTTTAAAATCATAAACTCAAACGGGATTAATATGATTTGAAAAAATTTTAAAAACAAAAATTAATTTTTTGTTCTCATAATAAGAACTAAACATTTTTATAATTCTAGAAATTTTAGTAAATTTAAGAAGTAGATTGTAACCGGTGATTTATTAGGCCCTGTTTTTAAACCGTTTTGCTCATATATTTTATTTTATTATTTCAATTAATATTTTTATTTTTTTTGGTCATTAAAAATAAAAAAAAAAGTATTCATTTAAATATTTTCTTGCGACGTTATAACGTTAGTAACAATAAACTTTAAATGCTCGTTATAAATATACATATTTTTATTCGAAATAATTAGTGAATGCAATAATACAACTCTAGAGTAGGGTACCTATGGAGTATATTGTATGAAAATACCGCGGATTGGTACCGTTATATTTATGCATTTACTGTTTCAAGATTTCTATTATTTATTTTATTATTGCTAGTGGTACAATCCACATACAATTTGATCTTTCCTCATCCGTTCATTCTCAACAAACATGGTTAGATAGATAGAGAAAGTGAGAAAGAATAAACAGTTAGAATTTATCAAGTGATTCTTCATTACACTACATCCAATTAAATATTATTGTTATTGTACAGTATTGGTCATAGAAATATGATCAAAACATTCAGTATTTTACAAGTACGCATAAAAATGGCATTCTGATAGTTGGGTGGTTCTACTTTTAAAAAGTCCTTCAAAAATTAAGGTTGTCTTTACAATAACAAAGGTTAAAACTGTATACAGAATGAAGAAACTGATTTATTTTATTTATATAAAGTCCTATTTAGATGACCTACCCACATTTTACTTTAAATTTAACTTTTTTATAAAAATTAACGTCAAACTTTTATTGCGGCACGTCCCCATTAGGTACTGCTTGGAACTGTTACGTTTTTTAATGAATTTTAAATCATTTTTGTCTAAATATGATTTGCAATTATGTCATCTTTACGATAAACTAAAGTTTTCGATCTAAATAATCGTTGTTCACGATTAGTAACAATCTTGTTAGAAAATTGTCTACTTCGTCACACGTATCCTTCGTCACGAATAGTTCCGTCTGAATTCAGTAATCCGCAAAAAAATACTGGTTTTTATTAAGAAATATAATAATCTGCTGGTCTGCAGATTCCGAATCTATGATAATTTTCCTACATTTAGTCACATGAAATATACTAAATAGCTTTCTCAATTTTTTTATGGTTAGGACAACATAAAAGTAGAACCACCCAGTTACTTATTGTTAGTAATTTACTGATTGGGGATAAATTTTGCCACAGTGATCCTGTGAAAGTCATACACTTGATAAAAATGTTACAGTTACATAATCATTACCTTGTTTTCGAAATACATAACGACGCAAAGACACTAATTCTTCTCTCGTGGACTTTCCAAACATCGCATTTTTAAAGAGTTCCGAAGTAATGATTTTATCTTCTCATAGTGTTAGAAATTTGAAGCTTGATGTAGAAAAATCCGTTTTAAGAATAATTTTATTATATAAAACTTGACATACGTCCAGGGTCGGCGAGAGAAATAACGGGCCCCTGGGCACAACAAAAAATTGTCAAACATTTTGCTCTAAAAATACAATGACGAGCAAAAAAAGGAACGTTTTCTCACTTTCTCCAGGCTCCTAATCGAGGCTACGAGCCTCCTTTTTAGACCCGGGTCCCCGAGCAATTGCCCCACCTGCCCTATCCTTTCGCCGGCCCTATGTATATATTGTGTGGTCAGGGCAGTAGCTCAGTAGGAAGTTCAGACAGTTCGAAGGACCACAGAAAATAGTATAAATAAAAGAAAACACTATAATTGTTTAAAATTATTTTAATGATGAAAATGTTACACATTTATTTTAATTAGTAATGTTTTTTATTTGATTAATTATTGTTTTAATTTATTGTAGTTTGAATAATTTTTTAAATATATAAAAATATTAAATATAAAAATATTTAAAATTTGATACACATAAATATTAATATAAAAAAAGAAGGAAAATTTTAGGAAACTTGTTAACAATCAGACAGTAAACAGACACCCGTTCAGTTGGGTGGTTATTTCAGAACATCTCTCCGCAGACTGTGTCAGATTAGATTTTTTGTGTGTTGCTTTTTTGTGAAGCACACAACCAAGGTCCGTTTGATCGGTTTTTGTAGCGTAAGCAGTAATAAGTCATGCAAGGCATTACGTACGTATAAGACAACTAACAGTTTATATAAATTAATTCTTTGGTAAGAATTTACCATTTCTCCCCGCCAGCGAAAAAGTCAAAAAATTATAAGAATCAGAGACAGAAATTTTCAGTATTCAGATATCAGTTAATTCACAGGCAGAGGACACAGTTTGTGAATTGCACGTTTATAAGTGCCAGATGAAGTTTTGACTAAAGCAGATCGCACTTTATTATCACGCCCAGGATAAACTTCTAAAATTCTCCCTAGTTGCCAAACCTGTGGAGGCAGATTGTCATCTTTGACAAGAACAAGAGTATTTGGCTTCAGATTTTCAGTTTCAGTTTGCCATTTATTTCTTTTTTGAAGTTCAGTTAGGTACATAGTTGACCATTGTTTCCAGAATTGTTGTACAATGTACGTCATATGTTGATACGTTTTTAAACGGTTTACAGAAAGATCAGTTAAGTCAGGTTCAGGAATACTAAACATAGCACGTCCGATCAGAAAGTGGGACGGAGTCAAGACCTGAAAATCATTCACGTCATCAGACATTCCACATAAAGGACGTGAATTCAGAATTGATTCAATCTGAATCAGACAAGTGGACAGTTCCTCGTATGTGAGGTGTGTATTTTTAACAGAACGATGCAAATAATACTTAATTTGCTTAATCAGACTTTCCCAACTTCCTCCCATGTGGGGTGAATTTGGAGTAATAAATTTCCAGTGTATTCCTCTTTGAGCCACAAAGTCATGAATACCTTTCAGATTTTCAGAATTCTTAAAGAATGAGTACAACTCATGCAGTTGTTTGTCAGCACCCTTATAATTTGAGGCATTATCAGAATAAATTGTGTGTGGTAGCCCACGCCGCCCTATGAATCTTTTTAGGGCAGCCAGATAAGATTCAGTTGACAGATCAGTGACAAGTTCAATGTGTACAGCACGAACTTTCATGCACACAAACAGTGCAATATAAGTCTTCACTAATGGAGCTTTCCTCAAGCGTGAAGATTTAATAAATACAGGCCCGGCATAATCTTGGCCAGTAACCTCAAATGGATATCCAGGATTCAGTCTATCAGAGGGTAAATTTCCCATTATTTGTTCAGCGTTTCTCTTTTTGAAACGAATGCAAGTGACACATTTATTTATTATCTTTTTTATTTGATTTTTGCCATTTATTGGCCAGAATAACAAACGAATGTTTGCCAGAACAGTTGCAGCACCTGCATGCAGAAGTTTTTTATGATAACTCTCGAGAATTAGAGTTGTTACATAATTTTCAGAAGGCAGTATCAACGGATGCTGTTGATCAAAAGGCAGTTTTGCATTTTCTAGACGACCTCCAACCCTCAACAAACCTTGTTCATCAAGAAAAGGTGTTAGAGAACGTAATTTACTAGTTTTAAAGGAAGAGTGAGAATAAAACAGATTATTTCTCAGCAGTTGAATTTCTTCATGAAATTCAATGTTTTGGACAGTTTTTACAATGAACAACATTGCATTTTTAAGTTCAGTAACAGTCAGTGGGCCTAATTGCCGATTGTCTTTCAGACGAGCATTGTGGACAAATCTCAGAACATAAGCATACGTTCGTTGAAGCTTATGAAAGTTTGAAAAGTTTTTGAAACTTTCCATTAAGTCGTTTTTTACTATTAACGAACATTTTACAGTTTGCCGTCTTATTTCAGGCAGTTCAGATAAGTAATCAGTCTTATGAGGAATTTTAAAGTCTTCCTCATCAAATTCAGAGGACAGAAAATCAGGACCAGACCACCATGTGTGGATATTTTTTAGTTCAGCAGCATTAGTTCCGCGTGATATATAATCAGCTGGATTATTTTTAGAATTTACATGCAACCATATAAAGTTTTTAGTCAATTCTTGAATTTGACTTACTCGATTGGCAACGAATACTTGCCACCTTGTAGGAGATTCTTTCATCCATGACAAGGCAATTGTAGAGTCAGTAAACAGAAATACCCTTGAAACAGGTAAATTTACAGTATTATGCACTCTATGCATTAATTTTGACAGAAGTAAACAGGCATTTAGTTCCAAGCGAGGTATAGTTACAGTTTTTATTGGACAGATTTTTGATTTTGCAGTCAGTAATTTACAGGAAAAAGCTTCGTTGTTGTATTTAACACGAATATAAATACAGCAGCCATATGCTTTGGAACTAGCATCAGAAAACCCAATCAGTTCAATGGATTTAAATTCAGTTGAGTTGAAACACCACCGAGGTATTTCAAAAACACTGTTCAGTTTCAGATTCTCAATAAATGTAGACCATTTATCCTGAATCTTCAGAGGGACAGTTTCATCCCAATCAGTGTCAGAAAGCCATATTTGTTGCATTATTAACTTTCCAGTAACAATTAATGGACTTATGAATCCTAAAGGGTCAAAAAATGATGCAATACATGCCAGAATTTTTCTTTTTGTGAAGTCAGATTTTTCAGTAAAGTTTTCAGTTTTTAGAATTATTCTGAAAATATCAGTGTTAGGTTCCCAGAGTATACCTAAAGCTTTAATTAAAACATTTTCAGAACTTTTTGACAAAAGTTTATTTTCAGGAATAACGTTAGTCAGTTGTGGATTGTTGATTCCCCACTTATGAAGATACAGTTTGCCACTTTGCAACAGTGAAGTTAATTCAGATATTAACTTTTTAACAGTTTCTAGGTCATTGTGACCGCTCAGAACGTCATCCACATAGAAACTATTAAGTACACATTCAGATCCCAAAGGATATTTATTTTGCTCATCTTGAGCCAGTTTATTCAGAGCCCTTGTAGCTAAGTATGGAGCAGAATTTGTTCCATATGTGACAGTGTTCAGTTTAAGACAGTTCAGTTTTTCATCAGGATTATTACGCCAGAGTACTTTCTGGTACTCCTGATCAGTAGAATGAACTTTAATCATTCTATACATTTGCTTGATATCAGCAGTAAAGGTATATTTATACATTCTAAATCGTAAAATGATATCAAACAGTTCAGGTTGTACTGACGGACCAACCATCAGACAATCATTCAGAGACAGACCAGATGTTGATCTAGCAGAGCCATCAAACACCACACGCACCTTCGTGGTAGTGCTTGCCTCATTCACAACAGAAAAGTGTGGAAGCCAGAAATCTTCCCCAGTACTAAACTTAGCTTTTGTAAAATCAGATTCAGTATATTCTGCATGACCCAGTTCTAAATATTCATACATGAATTTTTTGTATTCAGAATACAATTTTTCATTTTTTATTAATTTCCGTTCCAGATTATAGAATCTACTGAGTGCAACAGAAAAGGATGCCCCTAAACCTTGAGTAGGTTCAATCTTAAAAGGCAATTTTACAGTCAACCGTCCATCTTCAGAACGAGTTGTATTTTTCAGAAAGTGTTCTTCAATCTGCTTTTCCTCAGCAGATGACACTTTTGTTGTTGGAATTGATTCCAACTCCCAGAATTTTGGTATTAATAAATTTACATTGTTATCAATGTTTTCAGATTCAGTTTCAGACAAAAAAATGTTTCGTGTAACAGTATTGCATACCACAACTGGCAATGCAGCAGTTGAATTACATGTAGGTGATTCGCCACCAAAAACATACCCAAAGTGAGTATTTTGTAGTGAAGGAAGACCTTTTCCTAACACTATATGACCAGTCAGTAGTATTTTCATAAATACATCAGTACCTAATAAAAGGTCAATTTCAGAGGGTTCAAAATATTTTGTATCAGCCAAATTACTTTGAATTCCAGCAGGCAGTTTTATTTTTGAACAGTCCACCAATTTTTGGGGTAATTTACAGGTTATTTTTGGTAATACAGCACAGGAAATATCTAAACAGAAATTGTTTACAGCAGACCTAATATGAACATTTGCAACTTCGTTCACATAAGTTAAACCGCTAGAAATACCTTGTACTTCTATACGTTGTTTATCCGTTTTACATTTTAAACGGTTACAGAGTGCCTTTGTCATAAAGTTTGATTCCGATGCACTATCCAGAAGACATCTTACAGAAATGAATTTGTTGTCAGAGTTTTTAACTAAAACCGTAGCAGTAGGCAGAAGCATTTGTTTATTTTTATCACATTTTTCAGACAATACATAAGTAGATAATATTTTAGTTGCATTAGCATTTGAATTTTTATTATTACACAGTAATAGATTATGCATTCTATTGCAATTGGAACAGGCATTTGCATGACAGTTTTTTATTAAGTGCAATTTAAAACATTTAAAACAAAGCTTATGCTTTTTCAGTAAATCATACTTTGATTGAATGTCCATTTTTAGAAATTTATCACACTCATTCAAAGCATGAAATTCAGTGTGACAACAAAAACATTTTCTTTCAGATTTTGATTCAGTTTTTCTAACATTTTCAGAAAAATAAGATACCTTTCTAGAAGGTTTTAATTCAGTTTTCCTAAAGGAATGAGGTTTTTCAGTACGTTCAGTTACATTTTCTAATGCATTAGCACGTTTTTCCAGAAAGTCCAACAGATTTTCTACAGTTGGCAGTTCAGTGGTCGTATTGTTTTCTAATTCATACGCCCTAAGTGTGCCATAATCTAATTTCTCTTTCAATATATAGCACAATAACAGATTCCAGTCAGAAGGTTTTGCACCTAATGATTGCAGACAGTTAATTTGTTGTTTAATATGAACAACAAATTCTCTCAGTGCTTGAGCAGTACCCTTACTTAAAGATCTATATTCCAAAATAGATTTAATATGTGAATTAATAATAGTCAGTTTTTTATCATATCTGTCAGTCAGTGTTTTAAATGCAATGGCATAATTTTCGTCAGTTGTAGCCAAGTCATTTATCAGTTGTAAAGGTTCTTTACTCAGGCAAGATTTCAAATAAATCAGTTTTTGAACAGGAGTCAACTGTTTAGACTCATGAACAGCACTTCTAAACAGATCAAGAAATGATTGAAAATCTTGATAATTACCACTAAAGGTAGGCAGAGATACAGGAGGTAACCTAATATTTGTTACCGCAGTATTAATTTCAGTTTCAGAATGCTTATTTGCATTTTTAGGTTCAGATTGCGATTTCAGATCCAATTTAATTCTTTGAATGTTCGCAATAGTTGAGAAATACCTATCCTCAATATCAGTTCTATCAGATTCCTGACTCACATCTATTAATTCAATTTTTTCTTGAATGTCTAAGTATTTATTATAAGTGTCATTCAGAACAGTTTCTCTTGCAGTAATTTCATAAGTATCAAGTTTTTCAGTCAGAGATTTCAGTACAGCATTTTCAATGCGAGTCAGAGAACGTTTCAGTATAGTACGTCTTTTCAATAAAACGTCTATATTTTCAGAGTCAGACATTTCAGTCATTTTTCAGTGTGTTAACAAATTTCCTTTTACAATACAAGTAAATATTTAAAAATAAATGAATGAATAACCGAAATACTTTAAAGTGAACAAGAAAATAATTTAAATATTTTAAAGTGAATAAATAAATGATTTAAATATTTCAAAGTGAATAAGTAATTTATACATATATAAGTACATGTAAAAATATGCCAATATATGCAAATAAGATTATAAAGAAATATAATTTAATTTTATATTTTATATTTTTCTTTTTTTTTTTACGTTTTATTTTAATTATTTTTTGAATAATAATTTAATATAATAAGAAATATAATGTTTATTTATCATTAGATATGAAATTAAAATGAAAAAATATGAAATATAACAGATAAAGTACAGAAAAGAGAAAATCTTATCTTTTTGACAGTTGTGACATTTAACAGCCACGTGTAGCAGAACACAGAGTTTTAGTGATGTCACCACAACGCACTTTCATTGGTTGGTTGAGAATGACACGTCATCGCACCAAGCTAAGTAGCTGTGACGAGCATAGCACACAGCCAGAGAACAGGAGACCAACATATCAGAGCAGGAATGAGCGGACACACCAAAGCAGGGAGCGAACGCACTTGTGTCGATCTTTGTCAGTTGCACCAATTTTAATATGATGCTTTCTTTCTTCAGCACACTGGTGTGTTGTACTTTCAGTTAACAGCTTAAACACGCAGAAAGACCGTTAAGAAAACGCCCTTGTTTCAACAGTTTTTCAACAAAGAAATATGTATTTTTTACACAATTTTTCAGATAATGTTCAGAGTTTTTCAGTAGCAATTTTAGCTTTTAATTTACACAGTTTTTACAGCTTTTAACAGTTCACAGAATACAGTAAACCAGTTCAGAATCCACAGTTTTGCACTGATTCAGATCACTCGAACACCAAATTGTCCAGAAAATTCGATGATCGGGCTCGAAGTGGCCAAAAATGTGTGGTCAGGGCAGTAGCTCAGTAGGAAGTTCAGACAGTTCGAAGGACCACAGAAAATAGTATAAATAAAAGAAAACACTATAATTGTTTAAAATTATTTTAATGATGAAAATGTTACACATTTATTTTAATTAGTAATGTTTTTTATTTGATTAATTATTGTTTTAATTTATTGTAGTTTGAATAATTTTTTAAATATATAAAAATATTAAATATAAAAATATTTAAAATTTGATACACATAAATATTAATATAAAAAAAGAAGGAAAATTTTAGGAAACTTGTTAACAATCAGACAGTAAACAGACACCCGTTCAGTTGGGTGGTTATTTCAGAACATCTCTCCGCAGTAGGGATGTCTTTTTTTAATCGATAAATCGAGAAATCGATTAATCGGAAGAATGAAAACCGATTTTTAATCGATTATTGATTTTGAGATCGATTCACACATCGATTTTTATTTTATGAAAATCGTGAAACGATTTTTTTTTTCAAAATATAAATTGCGTTTTTATTTATATGTTGCTATTTATTTATTAATTTAAATTTAAATCTATTATCGGTACTACGATTATTAAATTTTAGGATGTGGCTATTTATACATACAGTATGTATACGCAATTGGCTATTTATACATACAGTATGTATACGCAATTGGCTATTCATACATACAGTATGTATACGAAATTGGCTATTTATACATACAGTATGTATAGGATATATTCTGTTTAAACATGCAATATATATATACGCAGTTGGCTACTTATACATAATTACCGGATTTTGCGGGGTATAACGTGCACCTTGAGCATCAAAAATATCATACAAATTTCGTGGTGCGCGTATTAAAATGGACTTTTACACTGGTGACAGTAAAATAAATTATAATAACTAATTTTTCGCGTACCACTGACTGAATTTTACACAATCTTTTTAGCTTAAGAAGTTATCCCCTAAACGGATTTTTGGCGACGCGAACCGGAAGTTGCATATCTGAGGGTCTAAATTAGCAAAAATTAGTATAAGAGATATCAATAGGCAAATGTACTATCGGATACCTCCGACTTAACTAAATGTTTTTCTTATACGCTCTTTTTGACTTAACAATAAGAAATTATTTTCTAAATTAATTTTTAGAAACTTTGATGGAAAGTGTATTTTTTAATCCTTTGAATACAGACGCAACTAAAAAAAGGTTTCCGTTATTATGGTGTTAAAAACTAGAGGCAGATTCTTATAGAATTTGATCAGTGGAACAAAAAAGAAGAACAAAGTTTTTCGATACCCTGTTTAGTTTTCCAGATAATACGTGTCTTATTTCTAAAACTTACTATAATGAGATAATTGATTGTATATTATACACATACACTTACACATACACATATACCTAGTATCAATTTTTATGAATTTAATTAAAATATTTTTATTTTTATTCACAGAAATAAGTGAAAAATGAACGGAACATCACCAATGAAACCTCATTCTTAGGCAAATGGTAATTATTTACAAATGGGCCTCGGTGTGTAATCGCTTCAAAATTACCCTTTGCCTGAAAATGAAGTGTCAATGATGCCGTCCGGTCTATTTTCCACTTACTTCTATCCATAAATGCTGTAATATTATACTTACCGTAATTGTCTATCCAATATAGTAAGCTTTACAAATTTGACACGTAATATCACGAAAACTAAGCAAAATATCTAAAAACTTCATTCTTTCCTTTTTGTGCTACTCACCAGGTTCCATAAGAATCTATTTTTAATTTTTGTTACTACGGTAACGGAAAACTTTTAGTAACCCCTCAACTTAGACATTCGAAGGGTTGAAAAATTGAAAAATACACTTGCAGTCCTTTAAGGGTTGAAAAATACGCTACCGGTCCGCGTCGCCAAAAATCCGTTTAGGGGATAACTTCTTAAGCCAAATAGATTATGTAAAAACAATAAAAACAGCTCAATCGGAGGTATTAGATTATTATAATGGTGTACTTATTATAAAAATATTAATGGTAATAATAACGCATTCAGTCATTATGCATAAGTAGCCAACTGCGTATACATACTTCATGTTTAAATAGCCAATTCAGAATACATATCATAATTATCATATGTATA
The DNA here is from genome assembly GCA_035578155.1 of Brachynemurus nebulosus. Classification (NCBI taxonomy): domain Eukaryota; kingdom Metazoa; phylum Arthropoda; class Insecta; order Neuroptera; family Myrmeleontidae; genus Brachynemurus; species Brachynemurus nebulosus. Next base: position 25,424,589 of record JAPWDM010000001.1, read on the forward strand.
AACAGCCAGTTTCATATACATACTATATATGTATAAATAGCCAATTTCGTATACATACTGTATGTATAAATAGCCAATTGCGTATACATACTGTATGTATAAATAGCCAATTGCGTATACATACTGTATGTATAAATAGCCACATCCTAAATTTTAGCATCAAATGCATATAATAAATCTCTATGTATCAAATCAAATTGTCAAAATTTACAAATTGACAACTGTACCATGTACTTACAAAACAATAAAGTTTAGGCGGGGAATTTAAAAAAAAACTTTTAATTCTTTTTTTATCCCTTAATTTATAAAAAAACTTTGTATGCAATTAAATAAAAACTTTTCAACATTTAGTACAATTTAGATAATATTTATACAATTAACATTTTATATTAAATGAAAACAAAAATTGTCAACTTTGTTGTGATGGTGTGATTCATCTCTATACCATAGAATAAGATTTAAAAAAAAAATTTTGGTAATTAAGTATGTACACGTTTAATATTTTTTTCTTAAAAGACTTCGAAAGTTCACCTTTCTGAATTATAATTTTTTACTTAAAAATTACCGCCACTTTTGCAACAGCAAATTTGAATCGATTTCTTGGAATCGATTTTGAATACAATCGATAATTTAAGCATCGATTCTTTTGTTGACAAATACGAATCGATTCAAAAATCGATTTTTTTTTAAAAAAACGACATCCCTACTCCGCAGACTGTGTCAGATTAGATTTTTTGTGTGTTGCTTTTTTGTGAAGCACACAACCAAGGTCCGTTTGATCGGTTTTTGTAGCGTAAGCAGTAATAAGTCATGCAAGGCATTACGTACGTATAAGACAACTAACAGTTTATATAAATTAATTCTTTGGTAAGAATTTACCATATATCTTAATTGGTTACTGTTCAAAAAATTGGTCCAAAATAACTGACCGTCATAAAATTGATCTTCACAGCAGGCAATCTATATTTTGAATTTTTTTTTTAATGTATAAAAATTTGTAAAATTTTGGACTCAGACATTAAAAATTCTTGGATTCTATAGAAATCTAATAATTTTACATATTTATTCATATATACCTACTAAATATATTATCAGATATTAAAAAAAGGGTTTTACTTTCGAAAAATGACTTCATTTTTTTTTTTTTTTTTTTTTTTTTAATTTAATCTTTAAAACTTTAATCTGACAACTAACTATAGATAGTCATTTTTAAGGTTTGCAAGTAAAAATCTAAGAACTAATATCTCTTCTACTACTTTCCATTTTTTAGCCTTTTTCACTTTTCAACGCTACTACTTTGTAAAATTATAAAAATGTTACACCTTCTTCCCTTGGCCCCTTCAGTTATTGTTTTGCATTTAGTCATTATTATTCGATTTAGGTAAAATATGCAGAACATTTAAGTATATTTTTTACAGTTTATCATAGGAATGTAAAAATATATTCGATAGTGTTACTTGTACATAGGTGTCCAAAATTGACTGTTCAAAAATTTACAAATTTTTATAGCTTGAAAAAAGTTTTCTTTTTAAAAGTATAGATGTCTGCTGTGAAGGTCATTTTTATGATGATGGACTAATTTTGTGGAATTATTGTGGATCCATTTTTTTGAACAGTATCCTATAATTTTCCTTGCGAATACCTACTTTTCTATTTTGGCTTCTGTACAAAAATTGCATTCATTCTTATAAAATAAATAAAAATTCACTAGATATATAAAAAGATATTTTGATTTTATTTTTAACAAACTTAAATTCATTAAAATTATTCCGTGCACTAAAAATAAAATTTTTGTGATAAAAATAACCTTAATTCGATTTCTCAATGCCGTAACGAACATGAAACGTTAGTTACATATTTAATTGTGTTTACAAATACGTCATTCAGATGTCAGCAATGTTCAGATAGTCAAAACTACATAAACTCGAACATTTATAAATACTAAATTAATTCGTATAGAAAAACATTGGCCTTTCGAACTTAATTTTGGAATAATTTTCAAAAAAATTCGATCGTCGTGGTCATTTTTGTGTGTAATTTGCGTGGTTGTTCTCTTCCATGGTATTGATCGTATTGATTTTATTTTGAACGAGTTGAAATATGTAAACCTACACCGCGCGCCGGCCGTTCTGTTACGCTACGGGACGGGTGTGCAGATGACATTGCCATCTAGTTAATTTTCTATGACTATAATAATTATATTCTTGTCGTTTTTAAATACATTCTGAATTTTTTTTTTTGCTTTGAAATATTTTAATAGAATAATTGAAACAAATTAGTACACTGTAAATATTGATTTGACAACACAGGGGTGTATTAAATAGAAAATTTTCTCAAACAAAAAATAGGGGAGATATTATTTGAATTTAAAGTAAGAAATATTTAATTATTTTATTATTATTTGCATTTTTTTAAAATAAATTGAAGTAACACAATCAAATTAATATAACATATTAAAAAAAAAGGCAATTCCCGTTACATGTATATTTAAAAAAAAAAGAAGTTAGCAGAGTACAAATTACAATAAAAATATATAAAAACATTGACCGATGTAAAGGAAGATTTACAATATCATTATGTAAAACCGTACGTAAACATGAAATTATATTTTAGTAATTAATACCGTACGTTGTCAAAATTTCAGTAGAGTAAGTACAGGCAATTTTTTTATTTTACAGTTGACGGCCCGTTATAAGACTAGTCTAGGGGTTTAGGGCTCAATTACTCCTTATAAGACTATTTCATTTCAGCGTTGTAAACGTTTTATTTACGTTGTCAACCTATACTTAGTTTATAATTTTGACAGTTCCAGCATAGTCTTATAGTGGTCTGGTACAAAATTCGAAAAAGTGATTAAGTGATTGAAGGGAATAATCTTATAACGGGTATTCGGTTGTATTTTAAATTTGGACAGTGTTGTGACAAAATTCTGGCCTAATAAAATGACTAAAAATATCTCGTTCGATAGAATTGCAAGAAATTTGATTTTCAGATGTAAACCAAATATAATAGTTTAGCTTTCACCATAAAATTTTTTCAAAAGTTTCACTTAGACAATGGCATTTATAAATATAGGATCATATTTCGATTTTTTATATGACGTTCTTCATTTTTTCCCTTATTTTTTTGAAATTGTTTTACCATTGACATTATAGTCAATGTTATATATATATATGCAATTTAATTTTGTACTCATAAGACGTTATTCCATCTTCTCATCTAAACAATGTTTTTAAGTCAAACATACATAAACACCCAGTCTTGAGAGTCTCCTCTCAACTAGAGATCAAAGCCGATACAGGAGAATTCGCTAACTTCTGTGCCATTCAATCGGCTCTCATTTTTGTTAAAACTTCGAGAGTATGTTAATATTTTTTGATAAGACTCTTTTTATATTTGATGCCTTTTTAATAGAGTTCGAATAACTATTCCAAAGTACAAGTACTAACGACATGTTAGTTTTCCGAATTATGTGCCGCAAGTTATAGTAGCGTAATCTGAACTACTTTTTCCCATGTGTACTTCTAATTAAAACTTTTTTGTTTTCATTACTAATATGCAGTTGTAATTTTTTTTTTTTTATTCATGAGTAAGAAATAGAATTTCACTCCCTATCCTCAAGCATGTCAAAGATTCGATTCGACTTAATTAAATTTACCCTATCTGTACCACCTAAATACACACACCGGCATAATTAGCGGAACATACAAAATATCTCTAAAAATCAAACAAACCATTTAATTTTAAGAAACTATTAGTCTTATTTAATTATTCACTTAAAATTACATGTTCACAAGTCGATATACCTTTATTTTTGTTAGCAAAAGCAATTAACTATATGAAATGCCAAATTTTTGGAATCTTATGTCGTCTAAGAATCATTTAAGTTAAAGATTATTTAACAAATAGAAAATGAAACACAGCGTTTTACTACCGCCTGGTTCCTCCCGTGTTCTTGTCAAAGTTTCCATTTGTCTTGCTATACTCCGAATGATGTTATCTATAGTCTCCTGAGGCAATCTTTGTCCTTCTTTAATTACGGCAGTCTGACCACATTGAGAAGAAGCGGCATTTGAGTTCGAGAGTGACTGACCTCTTAAAAAGATTTGCATCAATAATAAGTAAGAACAATTCTATGAAAAGTCAATTGATTCATTACTTCGATACTATCTTAAGTGAAAATGAAAAAAACAACCAACTTTGTTTAATAAGTAGGATTTTATATTTTTTTTTGTTCCGCTAATTATGCCGGTGTGTGTAGTTGGAGTAACTTCAATTTTTAACATGTAGTGTACCTTAATGAAATCTAAAATAAATTGTAGGTCGCACACGTAAAACTGTTTAGTAAAATAATTACCTTTCAGACAACAAAAATATTATCATTTTTAAAATTTCTTCTATTGTTAATCAAAATAATAGATTAAGATTGTCTTCGGATATTTTTATCAAAAAATAACTTTACTGATAATTCTTTCTAAAATAATTATATCTTTAAATTCCACAAACTTAAAAGGTTTTCCAAAAATAGTCAAGGACTTAGAAATATTTAAAAATAGATTAGAAGAGATTTTTATGAAATATAAAATTAAAAATATTTTTTAAGTTTTATAACAAAAGTATGTACATATTATTTATGCTTGCATTGAGTGCTAACCTTTCAAAAATTAAAATAAAAAAAATTGTCTACAAAGTAACATGAAATTAATGTAAATAATAAAACAATAATTGGGACCTTGATTATTATATCATGGAATTAATGAACCATTTAAATATATAATATATGTACAGTCCAAATCAACTAAAAATGGTCTGACATTAAATGAATACAACAAATGAAGCAAAATTAGACGAATCTAGTTTTCTATGTCTTTTCATTTTTGTTATTTATATTAAAAGAATTATAATAGTAAGTTAAGATTGTACGTTTAATTTTGCTATTTGTTAATGACGTGGGATCATTTTTAGTTGATTTGGTCTATACTTATAAGTTATAACTCTTATAAGTTGTATGTAAAATAATTGTACATCCTATTTGTATATGTAATTTTTTTTTAAAGAGAGCACTATAAAAGTTTTTCAGGTAATTTTCATATGCATAATATTTGTAAATTTTCCACGTCCATAGTTGTGTCATTCAAAGTAATATCCAAATGATTTTAAGATTACAATAGAACGAGTACTGGTACAACAATAAGTAGCGTCACAGGATGTAATACAAGGGGTCGGAAGTTCAAATCCAACCATTATTTCTAAATTTTAATCCTTTGTATTTCCAAGGCCAGCTGTGTTTTTGAATTCTGAGTACATAAACTTATAACAATCATATACTCGCAGAAACTGTGAAAGATTTTTCATTACCCATTCTGCAATTCATAAATCTAAGAAAAGTTAGGCTAATGTTAGACTGAAATGCTAATGTTAGAATGTTAGACTGAAATGAGTATTAACTCATTAATGAATTCAGTTCGATTATTTAAACTGAATATCTGTTCTGTCCTGAATTTACTTAAGGAGGGGGTAAGGTTAATTCGTACAAAAATGGCAAGTTTTGGTTATTTTTTGTGACGACACAGTTAAAATCTCTTTATTAAAACCAATGGTATATTAAAGTATGACATTCGAAGAATATTGTATAAAATTTTCACAAAGAAATATTAAAAAATACAGTAATGGCAGCAATTATTCAGACATGTCTCGGAAAAAAGTAGAATTGCGGTCCCCCTCATAACTTGGTGCTGGATCACCCGAAATAAAAAAATGAAAGTTCATTCGTTAGATAATAGTTTTCCTCAGGTAACGCTGGGAGGGTTTTTCGAAATTTCAATTTTTCACTTTTTTGGAACACTTAGAAAGGAAAAACACGATTTTTTGCGAAAAAATCGGCTAATTTGTTATTGTAAAATAAAAATTATTAACAAATTTGAAAAAAACTCTCCAGCGTTACCTGGTAAATTATGTACAGAAATAATGTTCAAAATTTCAAAAGGATCGGTGCTGTAGTTTTGAAGTTATGAGGGGCACCGACTTTGAAAACGTGAGTTGTGGGGAAAATGCTAGTTTTGAACACTTAAAAATTCTTGTATAAAACTGATATAGAATATTTACTGCTAAACTAAATTTTGTACTCTACACTGACAAAATATACAGTACAGGTATAAACACGTTTGTACTTACATTGAAATTTCTATAATAGAACTGATATATATATATATATATATATATATATATATATATATATATATATATATATATATATATATGTATATATGTATATATGTATATATATATATATATATATATATATATATATATATATATATATATATATATATATATAGAGAGAGAGAGAGAGAGAGAGAGAGCGAAACATCTGCCAGGTAACAACAAAAGTACTTATAACTTCGTAAATTTTGCTCCAATCAACTTGAAATTTTGAGACAATATTCTTGAGATATTATTCATTCAGTTAAAAAAATAAAAAAAGCAAAAAAAACTTATTTTAATACCTTACCCCGCCCTTAACCTGTTGTGAGTCTATTACTTACATGTTGTGTCTTCGTTGGTAAAACGACATTCAGACAACCCAATAAGCATACATACTGGAGACAGGTATAATATTACGGTGGCCGCGTAATGAACTACTTAAGGAACTCAAGTACATATTATGATATACAGCACAACTGTTTTCTAAGTTGTTTCGACTATGTTATTTAAATAAGGTGTCAATTCATACGTGGCTTATGGATTATTTTTTAGATCAGGACTTAATTTAAAAAAATGTAGGTGCCGGAACGCCTTTTCGGTTTTTACAAAAATTTGCCAAAAATAATAAAGTGAAGAGCAAAAAGGACGTTTCCCCTCAAAATGACGCTGACAAGCAAATAAAAGTTCGCTGACGAACAAAAAAAGGTCGTTTTGATTTACCATATTTTCCTATTCCCCTAAAATGACACTGACGACTAAAAACACAAAAAAATAGTCGCTGGCGATCAAAAAAGTTGTCCTGCAAGTCTTGGTCTTCATTTACACTGAACTGTGATTACCTTAAAGACACTGATCAAAAAAAATTCTAGGACATGCTGAATCGTTCCGGCAAAAAATAAAAATCCCTGGGAGGTGTCAGAACGCCGTTCGAGGTGCTAGAATACCGTACCGTCGCGTTCCAGCTGAAATTAAGCCATGCCCACAATACAGTAACTTATCGTTAAAACCCGAGACAAGCATTTTAATCGAAAATTAAGTAGGTATATATCGGCAGGGTGTTTAAAAATAAGTTACTATTTCTAACGGAAACTAGCGGCAGAATTTTTTTTCAAGTCGATACATAAAACATAATATAAAAATTCAAAAATTATAAATGTTATCGTAAACTTTTGAATAAAATTCGAAGGTCCTAAACGTGCACAAAAGACTCGATATACAAGTAAAAATTTGTACTTGACCGCTTTCTTTAAATTATTCGTGATTTAAAATTTAAAATACATTAAAAAAATCTGTTTTACCAAAAAAACATAAAACTTTTTTAATTATTTTACTAACAGCGCCAGTGTTAATGCCTACAAAAATATTAAAGTTCAAAATAAAATTATTTTCTCTTTTTGAAGCTTACAAAATAACACTACAAACAATAATTAATAATACACATCATATCATCATATCCCATAATATGTACTATTATGAGTATGAGAAAGCAAATTAATTAAAAACTATGAATCAGTTTATGTATATGTTTGCATGCTTATGTATATACCTACGTATATCCGGCGAATTTTATTTACGTCCGGTCATCTGTCCTGTATTCAATTTTTTTTCTTAATGATATTATTGAGTGTAGTATATTGTGTAGTAAGTACTAACTGTCTAGTACCAGTATATCGTACTAAAATTACGTAAAGTTTCTTTGTTTCAGTTTTACATACTGTACCTCGGTAATAACAGGGCCACATCATATCGTCGGTCATCTCACGAATGGTCGTATCTCATTTTTCCTGATTTTTCCATTTATGACGATTTGTGAGCAATTATTCGAAGTCCAAGTGAGAAACGTTTAAACCGTTCATCAATACAGTTTCTAAACGGCAAAAACTAGGGACACAAGGGTTCGCGAGACTTATTTAAAATGCTGAGAAAATACGGTCGGTGTCGCAACTCAAAATTTGGATAGAGATACAAAAATGAGATACGACCATTCGTGAGATGGCCGACGATATATGTATATGGAATTGTATGTATAGATGTGGCCCTGTTATTGCCGAGGTGCGATATACATATTTTAATTAATAAGAGTTGTGGGGATATTTAGAACATAATTTAAGAACGTATCGTTGAATAAGAGTAATTCGTAAAGGTTTCACAGAGTATCATTTTGCCTCCTTCTGATCGAGGGACATAAATTCAGCTTGAGAATTTAATTTAGGCGAACGAGTGGTTAGCAGCCATTAAGAGTGGCTTCATGGACTTTATTGTTAAAAATCGTAAGTGAATTTTAAATTCTGGAGACATTCCATCGTTCATTTAATTCTAGCAATAAGTAAGGGGAAGTATCCATAAATTGCGCCAGCAAAATTGGCCATTTTTAATCCCTCCCTCCCATAATATTTGAAAGATTTACTACTTTTTAACACTACAGCAGTGGTTCCCAAACTTTTTTGCTTCGTATATCACCGGCCATGGTTTTTGGTTTTGGATAGACCCCGGCTGTACAAATTCAACAACTTCCGAGAACATAACTTCTTTTTTTCTCACAAAATGTAAGTGGGGAGCAAAAAAAAACACAAACTAAACCTGCCTGTTTCGTTGTAGTTGTAGACAGACCCTCATTTACATCTTACGAGGCCTCAATTTTTTCTTTCGCCGATGTGGACCCCGTGCAGGCCGTCATCCACCCCTGGCGGTCGATATAGATCACTTTAGGAATCACTGCACTATATGGTCCTCATATCTAAGCAGTAAACTTCTCGTTATGTGTTATCTATCTATAAATGTTTACAGAAATCATCACACAGAGAGTGTGTTCGTTATTGACCAATACCTGTTTGCGGTAACACCGCGTACATGTTTGATCACTGATCGCGATCGGCCTCTATAGTTGTTCTGACTATTACACAGATGGTGTGTATTCGGACCGCAAAGTGTTAATATTCGCATTCGTATCCGCAACTTTTACTTCGAATATTTTTAGTGAAGATTTTCAAGCCGAATTCCGATATGTTTGCGTCACATGTTTTTTTGTTCGTTCATTAGTTCAACAATTCTCAATTGCTTTGTTACAGTCGGGAGAATTGGAAAAGAAAGAGCGGGAACCTGGTGTTTTGTTTAACATAAACTTAGTTTATAAACTCAGTTTAGTCCAAAAAGAATTCAAAATTTGATCAAGAAATAGTCATTTGCCATTGCATTTGTATTCACATTCGTATTCGCAACTTGAAATTTTTTTTCCTTCGTACTCGCATTCGTTATAAGTATATTTGTCACAACCCTAATACATATTATTATATTATCAATCATTTTGATTTACTAGCCCATTTTCATCGTACTTTCCAACGAAATGCATTACACAATAAATGCGTGTTAAATAATAATTAAATTTTCGGGAAAATAACACGCTTCATTTAATTTTATTCTGCTTATATGAAAATGAATTTTCCAGTCAGGTACTGTAAAATATTTATACTAGAGACTTCTGTAGTATTAGATATTAGTTAAAGAGTTAAAATCAATTTTTATAGACCAAGAGCCGGCATAAACTTCATTCAGCAGTTTTTACTGGTTGAAACTTTGTATAGAAACATTTTTATGTTTGAAAAATATGTTTAGCAAATTACAAACTAAGCAACCCCCGTCCTTTAAGGACTTACAATTTGTTCAAAATTGTTAAAAACAGTATTTTTAAAATATTTCAAAATATATCTCAACTTTTCAATAAAAAGATCTATGTTCAAAATTGTTAAAAATAGTTTTTATTTTTGTTTTTTAGCAAATTTTTAATCAAAAATTTAGCTATTACAGCCACTGTCATGGCGGGACTTGAGTTCGAGACTATAACATAAATTTGTTTTGAGATGCCTAGAAACCGAAAATGACATTCACTAAAATTTATATATATTTGTATATTTATATATGTATATATGTATATATGTGTCCGCACGATAACTCAAGAATGAAACATCCTATTTTTATGAAATTTGGTGAAAACATTTATAGTCCAAAAATCTTGGATAAGTTCTTCAGCCAGACACGACCTATGCCCGGAACATGATTTTTTGGGAATTTTTCGTGACAAAAATTAGTTTTTTGCCAAAATTTCCCTAAATTCAAAAGTTTTTGCGACATTTTTTTATACCATTGGAAAGAGTATAAAAAATTACATAAACAAAGGTTGTTGAACTATTCTTCTATATAAACTGGTTTCCGAGGAAAACTAATTTTTCTAAACGGAAATTCGCTATGTTATGCAGGATGCTGCGACAGGGGTATTTTTGAAATATATCAACTTTTCAATAAAAATATTTATTATGAAATTTCTTGCTTATAATTTTTACAACAAAAAGGATTTAATTATTTCGCCTTGAATAACGTAACGTTTCTAAGATATTTAAGTAGGTATATGTCTCAAATCAATCAAAGAAAGTGCAAAAAGCTAGTAACTTGAATGTAGTCAATTTTGAATGAACGAAAAGTTCTTATAGGACTGGAGCTGCTCAACCAGTTTACCGACATTACGTTTCAGACATATATGAAGTGTTTTTATATAAAATTTCAACCGTTAGAAAACTTCAAATGAAAAATGCACGTTGGTTCTTGCCCTATTAATACCTACTATTTTATGCTTTAAGTTAATAAAATTAGTTTTGAAATTTATGGCTCTAATTCTCCGTTGGGATTTGATTTATGTCAAATGTATTGATTAAATGGAGCGTCCAGGCGCAATTTCAAGTTAGATTGTTAGATAGGTATACATATTGGTTTGTTTATAATATACATCTAGGTATATATGGGTAGGTAGTGTTGTTTATTGAATTTCGAAATCTCTAGATACATTTCAATTGATTGATGGTTTTTACATAAAGTTTCCTTTCTCTCTCCCAATACTGCCGCACTCTAATTCGTGCTTGAAGCTTGTTGCTACAATAATATATGCCGTCTCTGCGAAATAAGAATTGAAACGGGGCTCTCCTAGTAACGCCGTTCACAAAATGTATAAGTTTATCATTGAAAGAAGAGTTTGATCGACTGCAAATAGAAGCGGCAGTATTGAGAGAGCCGAGCACATCATTGTTGAAGAGTCAAAAATAGGGTGAAAGTGGGAACAGTAAAACAATTTACATATTTTACGGGTCAGTTTGGTAGGTAGGTAGTTTTCAAAAAAAATTCGTTTAAATATTCACCTATAGAAGACAGTTCGATCCGTCCAAAATACTTTAATTCAAAATATTTTCTTCTGATCGACTGATAACCTAAGGAAAATAGATTAAAATGGTTTCTTATAAAAGTTCTCCTAGTTCCTAATTAGGAACATTTTTTTTTTTTGTGGGGTAATTTTACTTAAAACACAGTTTATCAACACAAAATTCCGCCAGTTTTAGTTTTCACGATTTTAAAGAAGATAAAATTTCTAAAAAACTAAATCAAGGCCAAGATGCGAATTATAAATTCATATCCGACCTACTCTCTTCAATTGAATTAAGTATAGAATTTTTTTTTAAAATAAATATTTAATAAAAACTATGTAATTTTTAAAAATTTTCCTAATTTTAAAAATCAGAAATCATTTTAAAAACTAAATACATTTATACATATAATACAGTTGTAACGAGTTATCGATGTAGATACCAAAACAGCGATTTTTAGAATTTTTGTCTGTCTGTCTGTCTCTGTGTCTGTCTGTTCACGCATCACGCAAAAACTATTGGACGGATTGTAATGAAATTTGGTGTGATGAAAACTTATTACCTGGGTCAACATCTAAAATACTTTTTATTCCGGGAAAATTTCTCATTCCTACGGGAAAATGGAAAAACCATTTTGAGCATGTGCACACATTGGGCAAAAGCTATTGGACGGATTTTAATAAAATTTGGTGTGGTGATAACTTATTACCTAGGGTAACATTTAAGATACTTTTTACTCCGGGAAAATGCCTCACTCCCACGGGAAAATAGAAAAACCATTTTGTGCATGTGCACGTATTACGCAAAAACTATTGGACGGATTTTTATGAAATTTGGTGTGGTGATAACATTTGGTTGGGTCAACATTTAAGATATTTTTTACTCCGGGAAAATTCCCCATTCCCACGGGAAAAAAAAACCATTTTGAGCATGTGCATGCATTACACAAAAATTATTATTATTTGTAAGTTCTGTATAATTATTACACTTACATACTTCTCATTGAGTTTATAACAATGCTTTGCGCGAACGACGTCGCGGGTACGGCTAGTATTTCTGTATGTAGCTATTTCTGTTTACATATAGCTAAATATCACAGTGAATCTACAAATGACAAAAAAATGTCGTGGAACATACACGACTGAAATTAAATTTCAGCGAACCGAAATTCTGTACAAAATAAGTTCTTTAGAGTGCTTCACTTCGCTCGCCAACTTACTCTAAAATGGTCATATTTATACAATTAATTTCGACACCTTGGAACTTTCCATAGAAACCTGATAGCTTTAGAAGTGCAGTTGAACCCCTTATAAGACTATTCTTCTCAATCAACAGTTGCAACTTCTTCCACTTAATCATTTTTTCGAACTTTGTGCCAGACTACTCCTTATAAGGCCATGCTGGAACTGTCAAAATTATGAAGTATAGGAATGCAACATTGAAATGAAATAGTCTTATAAGAAGTAGTCTAGCGACAAAGTTAAGTGCCCGGTAGCGAGGGCACAGAAAATTTCGAGAAAAATTCATTCTATGCCCCCTAGACTAGTCTTAGAACGGGTATTCGACTGTAATTCAATTTTATAATCTTTTGGGGAATTTTATTATTACCTATCACTTTTCTAAAGTGAAATTTATGTAAACACTATAGTAATTAATTTTTTTAAGTTTATAAAAAGTAAAATTATAAAAAATTAACCCAAAAAAGTTGTTTAGACGTACTTTAAATTGTGTAGAATAATATGAAATCAAATATACTGGGGACAAATTAAACCAATTGGACATTATATGTAATTATTGTTTGTCTTTTATGTAAAAGTTTGAATTTGTTTATTATTTTAAATACAACCAAATTTTTTTGTACACACTAGATACGTTCCTCAGAAATTCGTGTAGAGAATGATAAGTTATTTGAAAATCGTCTAAGTTGAATATTTTGTTTAAAAATCGCGTAGTAATAGATTCAAATATAATTGAGAGCACTATGTACGAAGAATCGATTAAATATTCTTAGCTAGTAAACTTTATAAAATAATTTAATGATGCAGTATGTTATATAAATGTCATACGAAATGTGTAGGTCGAAGTTATCGAATAAAGGGATTCTGCAATAACTACTCTATTGCACAGTGCTGTTTTGATACATTTGTACCAGGGACAGTTATGGTCTCATAAGACAATAATTTTGAAATTGTGTTAGATCAGATAAATTTTTCAAAAAAGAAAGACAATTTCTTTGAACCGTATAACTTCAAATTCGTGTAAAAAAATAGTTGGATTTAGAGTAGTTCATTACCTGGCAACATTATTTATACATTATTTATATTTTCCAACATTTACTTCTCAGATTATCAAAGTCGTAAATCTTTTATCTTAAATGGATCAGATTAACTAAGTAGACATTTTGTTGGAAATTAAAAGAAATGTTTAATTTTCAGATTAAAACTAAAATTCCATTTTCTATTAAATAGATCACTTTCTTTTTTTAAATAAAATTTGTAGTTTTAAATAAATAAAGTTTTTAAAATTAAATTCAAAATCATTGTTGTAAATAATTACTAGATATTATATCTTTATACACTTACATATCTCTTTTCACTGCAGTATAAATATTTTCTCCTTATAATTATTCGGTTTTATTATAAATTTATTCAAACGTGTACACCGATCTTTTTCATTTTTATTAAACAATAAAAATTAATGTATTGAAAAGATTTGTTATAATATGTACGAGTATAATTATTGAAAAAAGTAACTAAAAAAATTAAACCTTGCAAGGAGATTGTACGTCCTTGGATTCACCAGTTCCGATTAGTGAGTGGGTCATTGTAAAGTGAAACGACATCCAAAAGCTCAAACAGTAATTCATATAATATATTAAATTTTTCATATACAAAACTCACTACGGCGTTACGGGTGTTAAACTAATGCAACACATGGCTGACCTAGGATTAGTTCCAAAAATTCTAGAAATATTTACCAGATATTATTATTAGTTTCTCGTATTTTATCAAGACTTTTATTTTTTTCTGGGTCTTGTACACTTAAGGATTTTGAGTTTCTAGGATCAAGATGAGAAAAACCAGTTAAAACTAACAAAACAGATAGATTTTAAAATAAAAAGAAAATTTTTAAAGTTTCTTAAAATCTATTTTTGCTATATTTCAACACTGAGAAAAAAATACAGTAATTTTTACCTCTAAATGCAGGCATGAGTACAGTGTAACCTTGTTCAGTAATATATTCAACGGCATCTCGAAAACCGCGATCTACGATAAATATATCATTCGGTTTTAACAGTGACTGAAGATGAGAATCACCTAATATTTTTTTCATAATTGTGGCATCATTCTCAGTACCATAAAATGGTCCTGCAAAATCAACTATAAAACCATTCGTAGTACAAACCGTAAACGGCTTACATAAGTGAGTTTTCTTTTGACCAGAATATGATTTTCTTTGGTATTCGTTGTTATCACTTTTTTGATGCCTACTGCTAGAAAATTATTAAATCTCAGAGATGATCAGTTGGCTTTGATATTTGACGGCACTTACATTAGGCATCAAAAAAGTGATAACAACGAATACCAAAGAAAATCATATTCTGGTCAAAAGAAAACTCACTTATGTAAACCGTTTACGGTTTGTACTACGAATGGTTTTATAGTTGATTTTGCAGGACCATTTTATGGTACTGAGAATGATGCCACAATTATGAAAAAAATATTAGGTGATTCTCATCTTCAGTCACTGTTAAAACCGAATGATATATTTATCGTAGATCGCGGTTTTCGAGATGCCGTTGAATATATTACTGAACAAGGTTACACTGTACTCATGCCTGCATTTAGAGGTAATCGAGCACAGTTGCCAACCGAAGAAGCCAACATGTCAAGATTGGTAACGAAAATTCGATGGGTGGTGGAAGCTGTTCACGGGGCCATTGCCCAGAAATATGCTTTACTTCATCACAATCTTGACAATAAAATGCTTCCAAAAGTACGATTGTTATGCAAAGTGATTGGAGTACTGCAAAACAAATATGGTAAAAGGTTAGATTCTGATGGGGATTTAAATGACACTGTTGTAGATTACATGAAACAGCGGATGACGTTACCAAATACCCTTTCTGAGGAAATAACAAACGAAAATTGGAACCGAAAAAAGACAGCTTTCCTACAACTAGAATCATCAAAACTTTTAGATTTTCCCAGACTAACTGAAGTACAATTAAAATTATTGTTTACAGGTTCCTATCAGTTTTCATTAGCTGTTTCATATCTGGCTGAAATAATGGACGACAAGAATAACGTTTTCATATATTACACGAAGCAAACTCCAAATATTTTAAAGTTAAATGTTCGGTCACGGCATATAAACAATAAATATTATCGGGTATTTATTGGTTATCTTCCTAATTTTAACAATATTGAAGGAATTCGCCGATACTGTTGCAATTGTCCGAATGGTAATCGAACGGTTGGATGCTGTGCTCATGCTGCAAGTGTGATATATTATTTAGGATATGCGAGATATTTGTCTCGCATTGTACGACCAGCTGAAATATTATCGAAAATATTTTTAAATGAATCGATTAATGTGGTCATAAATGAAAACAGTGATGACGACGATTGAAATTATCACAAGGTAAAAATAAAAATATGTAATTTCTATAATCAGAAAATATTGCCTTTGTGGTTAGTACTTAATATACTCAGTAAATTAATTATTTCTCAAAAAGCGCCTCTTCGATTTTGATGAGCCTTGGTACGATATATGTAGAAAGGTTAAGCTATATATTATATTTTTTTGAACGGTGTATTCTAGAACTGTACAATAAAATTAATAATTACACTGGTCAACAAATTACTAACTTTTGTAAGCCCATGGAATGAGCTCAGCTGATTTTGAGAGAGCGTTACAAAATATTCACAGTGGCACTAATATCATGTCTTGATTAGCTCGGGGGTCTTGTGGATATCAATAAAAATATTTATTAAATATAATAATTTCAAAAATGTACAATTGATGTCCTTTTCCTTTTATAATTGAGATCTACAGCTTCTCTTCTGAACACCCAACAATAATCTGTTAGCATAGCAGGGCTTCACTTTCCATGATTGTAATTAGCAAAATTGGTAAGAATTTGTACCATGGATTTCCAAGCTTTACTCTCTTCTTTATTTAATTTACTATTAAAGGTATTGTCTTTAATTAACTTTCGTATTTGCGGTCCTATAAAAATCCCTTCTTTTAGCTTTGCATCTGTAGGTTTTCTTTAAGATATTGAAAAGCTTTACTTCAGGCAATGACATACAAATGTTCAAAAATATACCCGCTCATCCAATACATGTTTCAACCGAAATATCTCAGTAAGTCGAGCTAAGCCAGCTATGAAATGTATATGGTTGATGAGTAGTTACCGCGTACTTCTTGATAATACAACTCATTATTGTTGGGCAAAAATCGTGTTGACCAGTGTTATTTTTTATGCAATTATTTTAACCATTCTCTTCTACGGTTAATGTAATACATAACATATACTCAACAAATTATTTATTACTCAAAAAGCGCATCTTCGATTTTGATGAGCCTTGGTACGATATATGTAGAAAGGTTAAGCTATATATTATATTTTTTTGAACGGTGTATTCTAGAACTGTACAATAAAATTAATAATTATTTTTTATGCAATTATTTTAACCATTCTCTTCTACGGTTAATGTAATACATAACATATACTCAACAAATTATTTATTACTCAAAAAGCGCATCTTCGATTTTGATGAATTTTGGTATGGTGTAAGTAGATAGGATAAGCCATATTCTATATTTTTTTGAAAGGTGTAAGTTTACCAGAACCATACTAAAAAATAAAAAATATTTTTTATTCAATTATTTTGAACTTTTAAAATTTAGGAAAAAATGTCAAATAAATATATAATATAGTCCAAAATATTACCTAAATTTTGGCGTCGGTTTTGTTTTCCTAGGTATTATAGTTTTCAAGAAAATTGAGTTTGAAAAATTACAGCACTAAAACATATTTTTGTTAATATCTCAAGGACAAGTCGAGGTTAAGGGTCAATGACCCTGTATTTGGTAATCACTTGGGGTACCAATGTCACTACATATATTATTACAGACATCGGCCATGGGGGCCATTTCCCTATGCTTATGTAGCTATACCCTTTCTGGTAAAAAATTACTGAGCTCTCTGGTAATGCGGACATAAGTGACAGGCTAAGCAAAAAGTACGATAATTTATAGTAAAAATTTTAAATTACCCTATAGCTCAGTAAAAATTACCGTATTATTTATAAATAAGGTTTTTTTTTATTTATTAATAAATAATTGAATTAAAATAGTTTAAAAGGATATTGATAGAAGGGTAAGCATTAAAATCAAATTATTAATATAGAAAAAATTTTTTGTGGTTTTTTATTATTTGTGGAAAAAAATATATAAATTCTTAACAATAAGCACATTACAATAATTTGTATAAAAACATGTTTCAATTAACATATCAATACATATAAAAAACATACAAGAATTAAAATAAAAACTAAACAAAAATTCATGAAACACAACAATTTTTTGTTTTAAATGAAAAGTCCAATAAATAATAATTTATAATAAAAAAAAAAAAAAAAAACACTTTATAAACATCCAGTCACTATATTGGCTATTGAGCAACTGATCGAACCAACGGTTGCTGCGTCTGTAAGTCGTATTTTGGCCTAACACGGGTGCTCTGGGTGGTTGCGTGCTTGGTATGCAGTGATGTGTGAGACATGTGAAATACACAGCGACTCAGTAAAAATTATTCTATGTCCAGTATAATTTTACAACAAATTAAGTAAATTTTCCCGGTGTCCACTTGAAATTTTACTAGCCCATCGAATTTTACGCAGCTGTATAGGAAAAATTCTTAAGGTGTACAGGAAAAATTTTCAAATGAATTGTAAAAAATAATGTTTGAAACGCATTTTTTATATTTTTGCTTAATAATTTCCTACGGACTGGTCACTTAAGACTCGTTTACCGGAGGCAGCTCAGTAATTTTTACTGGAATTTTTTCTCTGTGAATGAAAAATGATGCTAAAAAATTAAATTTTTGCATAAAAAACAGATAAATTTGTTTAAACACGTATAAAAAAAATTCAAAATGATTAGTTAAAAAGACATGCTAGTGAAAAAAATTAATTCTTGAAATAAATGTATTAATCGCACTAAATGAAGAATGGCAGGAAATCCAAAAATAAAATAAAGTCATATATGTACATATGCTTTTAAAATTGCGGATTTCTTACTAAATGTACACAAAAACGAGACTGTACAGCCTCAACGCCGTTAAGTCCTGGTACTGATCTTACAGTCACACTTGTTATCGGTCTTGCTAGATTATGCATCATATTGGTCTTGGTCTTTTAAAAAGCTTTTAGACCGAGACAAGATTGATATTGCTCATCGCTAATAAGCGTCATCGGAAATAAGTTATATTTAATTTGATTTTGTCTTTGTGTAATAAAAATAAAACAACACAGTTACTATCTTACATTCAACTATTTAAATATTCCGTGGGCAAGCGCTATAA
The DNA here is from genome assembly GCA_035578155.1 of Brachynemurus nebulosus. NCBI lineage: Eukaryota > Metazoa > Arthropoda > Insecta > Neuroptera > Myrmeleontidae > Brachynemurus > Brachynemurus nebulosus. The sequence goes on from JAPWDM010000001.1 coordinate 25,443,573, forward strand.
AAAGAAATATAATTTGACTAAAATTGCATATTTATATTTGTAAGGTTAGTGTCCCTGTTTCTAAAGATTTTAAACGCGAATACTTATCGTATTCTTAAAAGCGAATACCTCTAGGAAACTTAAATATTTTATAATTATTAAACGTATACATATATTCATATATCCAAATGTCTGTATTTTGCTAACACAATTGAACATTTTACCTAATTATGTTAACTTAGTCTCCGTTTTTACTGATGATTTTAAACTCATTTTTTGGGGGTTATATAAAGGAACAATAGAACAGTAACAGATATTTCAAGAAAACTTATTAGTTAACAGTCAATACAACTATACAATCCCCACGTATACGTAATAAACTTCCCCAGGGACCGACAATATTTTTAACACGTTGACGCAACGCTGTACCACGTCAATGTAAATTTATAATAAAAATTAGCAGAAATGGGATAATGAGCAAAAATAGGGACATTGACCTTATTAGAAACAAAACATTGGAGAAAGGTACCTATACTTTTAGCATAAATAAATAAAAATAAAAATTGTAATATTTCATGGCTAAGTAGTTCTTATATAAGATTAATAAAATTGATTTACAAAAGTAAAATGTTACATGCCAAATACATCAATTGCAATAAATGATATGACAGTTTATTCGACAGTGTATCCGACCTTTTACTCTATATAATATGTAACCTGTATTACGACAAACTATTTTCAAAGTAATTATTTATTCTAAAAATAAATCTACAAAATACAACAGCAAATTGTGTCCAAAATTTTTGAAATTACGGACCCTAAATATTCACAAAAGTTAAAAGTTTTTCCAAGGAATTAACTAAAAATGGAATTTTAATATTTTGACGATAGAAATAAAAGTTTCGGCATCACTTTACTTATACAGTCTATAAAAAGTCATTAGAATAAATGCTGCATCGTGGTTCAGTTGATAAGGTGTCGGAATTGGTTGGTGAGTTATGTTGTTGTTAGGGGTTCGAGTCCCGCTATTACTCTCTAGAATAAATTTAACAATTTCAGATGAGTATCATCATAGTTTCTCTAAAAAAATAGTTGTGAATGTATGCCTTCCAAAAAACTAGCGCCATCCTTCATCCTAAAGCATAAAAATTTATGATGTGGATCGCTTGGCTTAGCCAAAAAGTTTGAAAAATGAATGTGTATTTAATTCGTGTGACACAAACTTGATTGATTAAAACATTTGCGAGTAGTCTCTATCCTTTACTATTATGTATTTTGGTTTGTACCAATGTGATAAAACAAAATTTTTCACGAAATATTGAACATTTTTTTTGATAAATAAATGGTTTTCTATAGTATTGAAACTTGTAAAATACCAAAGCTTATAGAAATGAAGAGAAAGTTAACTGAAATAACTTTTCATTTGTTAAGTAAATTGGGTAAATACATTAAATACTGATATTTTTAGGCGTCAGATTTCATATACAATAATTACACTGAAAAAAACTTCATGATAGGAATTTGTATGACGACCCTCCGCCCCGCCTCTTGGTTTCATTAGTTTTGCTTAGAAACTTACACGGTCTATGGTTTCATTAGTTTTGTCTAGACATCTAACTTACCCTATTATCTGTATTAAATATCAGTGTATTACATCATCTGCTCTATGGTCAAAACGCAATTCAACTGATAAAATTAGACAAAAGCGTTTGTCGATTAGTCGATTAAAGCTCGTTTTTTGGACAAAATTAATCATTAATCGAAAAAATTGAACGTACAGAAGTAGTTGACTAATCCACTAAATGTTTAATCGATTTTATGAATAGGAAGCCTATGTAACTTCTTTAAGAAAAAGATAACATATTATTACATTGTAATGGCATAAAAGTGAAAAAATCATACTAATTAATAATTTCTTAGTTTTTAATTTTTTGTATCTTATAAATAACAGAAAAAATAAAATTAATTGTTTTTGGTCATTTAGTTGAAGGTAAGAAAAATAGTCGACTGAAAAATGACTAAAAAGTTATAAACTAAAAAAATATCTTAAGGTTTTCACACAATTAATGAAATAAGAAATAAGAGATAATAGATGTTCGCCATCGAGGGACGTTGAATGAAACTTTAACTTTACTGCTCATAGGTATATGTAGGTATTTTTGTACATCAAAATTCGTGATTTTTTTTGTCACTAAGTGACAAAGAAAGTCGTCACGAAAGTTATGTTTTCATGAATTTGTATACAAAAATACCTACATATATAATACCTACCTATGAGCAGTTAAGTTAAAGTTTCATTCAACATCATTCGATGGCGAACACCCATTTTCTTATTTCTTATTTATTATTTCATTCATTTCACTTTTCCTTTTTTTAATTTTTATATTAGAGTAACTATAGTAACTTAAAATTTTTCTTTTAATTTTGCTTCATTTGTTAATGACTTTGTCAGACTTTTCAGACAAATCTATTACCTTTTATATCATTAACACAATATAAAATTAAAAGTCAACAATAAATTGAATTCAAAATCAGACATCGTTTTGGAAAAAGTTACCCTATACAGCTGAACTCTTTTTTGTGCGGTGGATAGGGATCGCATAAAAAAAATCGCACAAAAAAATATATTCAAAATATCATAAATAGCTATAAAAAGTATAGTTCGATCCAGATTGTACAAAAAACTTTTTTTTTGCAGTTGGTCGGGACCGCATAAAAAAAGTTTCATCGAAAAAACCACTCAAAATGCTCAAAACTTAGAAATTTCCTTAGAAGTTGCTTCTATAAACAAGATAATGCATTAATTTACACGTAGAAACATTTTATTTCAATTTTATAATATTATGAAAATTTTGAAAAATACATCTTTAACAAAATTAAATGATGCAATCACTTATGTTCTTATGCAATGTATTGATTATAAATGCTTAAAAGTCGTTAAAAGGTATTTTTATCAAAGAAAGTTATTATAGTAATTGTTTAAGTTTCTTATTGTCTCGTGATTTTGATTCACATTATGCATTTTAATGGCCATTTTTTACATACCGCACAAAAAAAATCACACAAAAAAAAATCGCACAAGAAAGGACCGCATAAAAAAGAGTTCAGCTGTATTTACGAATTCGATTAAAATGACTAATTGACTACTACGGTGTGCTCAATATTTTTAACAAATGACTAATTTTGTCTAAACATCAACTCGAGTCGATCAATCGACTAATTATTCAGCGGCTCAACGTCACTACTAAAGAACAATCATAGTAGACGTTTTTAAACAGTAACGTAATTATTTGAAAACATCATATTTTACATAATTTAATTCAAATAAATTATTAAACTGCACGCATTAGAGTGAGTACTGAGTACATCGTTACATCTACAGATTGTTTTAATATCTAGGTAAAAGTACAAATGACAGTGTGACGTCCAAATTGGTAAAAAAAAATAATATTGAAATACATTTCCGAATTTTATATAACTTTCTCCTTCTCTACAATCCAATTATGTTTCTTTTGAATGTAATAAAGACTTTAATATTTAATTAAATATTGTAGTTACATCACAGAAATCAGTTACATAGTAATTGAGTAATATAAACAAAGTACGAAAACTTCGTGTGAAGGAATTTATTAATAAATACCAAAATTCGGATAAGAAAATGCTCAAGTCTATAATGTTTCACATTCTTTAAATTGTTTGATGTAAAAGTCTGAATTTTCAAACTAATATTTCAAAGTATCTGCTTCCGCATATTTGAAAGTGGGTATTTTAAATGAAATTTTTTTTTCTATGTATTTCACTGTATGGAATATTATCAGAAAGCAAATGAAGGGGTCAGTGCAAAAAGTTGTTAAGTCCACTTTTTATCGTTATTGAGTTATTTACTGCAATCTGTCCCATTTTGTCCGCACTATCGCATGGTTTGTTCAAATTTGTATGAAGAAGTCGGTAACTGATCGTTTTTGCATATTTTTGAATATGAGCTGGTGTTCATTTCAGTGCAAGAAGTTAGCTATGAAGCGGTCTACGCCCGCGACGTAGACCGCGACAAGAAATAGAATGTGACTTAGCAACTTTCTGCACTGACCCCTTCAAATGTAACTGAGGATGTTTTTAACACTTTTCATCTCTAAGTGTCATTTGTGAAATGTTGAGCTTCGAAGTGGCGCTTAAATCTGCCTCTTCCTTGATTTTTCAACCCAAAAAATTTAAAAACGAAGAATCAAAAGACCCAAACAAATTTGAAAACAATTCAGGTTATTAGCAAAGATACAAAAGACTTGAGCTACAGGATCCTAGATAGACAATTCTTGAAATGGTTGAAGTGCTGGGAAATTCACTGTAGTGATTCCGCCTTTAAATAGTAGCGATAAGTATTGCTAATGAAAAGGGTTTTAAATGAAGAATTTATTGATGCAATATGTACGTTTTTTATCCACACGGAACCCCTAACCTAATTTTTATTTGAATACGTAAAGAAATAGTTTGGAAATCCATTTTTAAATATAATTCACATAATTAAGAATGCATTTATTACATGTAACACTCCTTACTCATCTCCTCACTCCCCTCGCCCTTCATCTACGTTTGACGAACAAATATTTAATGTGAATTAGTTGAATATTATTAATCATTATTTCTTCTAATTGTTATTAATATTAAATTAACATATTTTAAACAGTTTGACAATAATCTTAATTAGAAATTATCTTAAGTAATCACCTAATTTATATTTATTATATTTTTAAATGAAAAAAATGTGTACATCATATCATGACACGTTTCGCAGAATTGTTTTTATTATTATTCCATATTAAAATGGTTAAATAAAATTTATTTTTATATACACTGCTCGCAAAAGTGATCGTCCACGTGTAGACGTAAAGATCAACATGTTATTTGTAAATTTTGAAGTGGTAATTTTTATTTTTACATATGTTACTGTTTATATATAATCATATAATTCTTATTTTGAAAGAATAGTTTGTATAACAACTATTGCAACAACGTTAGAGAGATTTTTAAAAATTAATCGAGTTCGATCCGGTTTAAAACATTTTCCAAGATCGATTTAATAATATACAGTTAAGATTAAAAGAAAAAAGAAAAACAGAAAGTTCTCTGGTGATAATTTTCTTAATTTTTACGATCATGTACTAAGATTGATATTTACGCAGAGCAGAGCATTTTGGCTCGCTTAAGCCTCGATGACACTGAGCGAGTTTATTTCACTACTAGCCGGCGAGTTTACAAGCTGCTAGTAAACTCGCCTAGTGTCATCATGTTCACTAGCCAACTAGCAGATTGTAAAGATGCTGCAACAAAAGTTGAAAGCCTCGCTGGCGTGTAGGCTTGTTAGCTATAGTAAACTAGCATGTGTCATCATAGTTGCTAGTGAACTAGCTGCGCGTATGTCGGTATTTGTTTCATAAAAAATAAATAAAATACTTAAGTTGTCTAATCGACGGAACTAGTTCTGGCAGAAGTTGTTATTTTAGCTCATATTATTAAAAAGAAGTTAAAAAAAAAAGAAAAGCAAAATTAAGTAATGCAAAAATTTGGGTAAAACCATGGAAAAAAGACGTGAGAAATATGGTATTAACAATAAAAAAATGTCCACAGTATTATTTACATTCCACTTTATTTTTTCACGTTAGAATACCCCAAAAAGTTCAACAAATAAAAGAAAAATCGAGATTATACTTACAATACGTGGTTTAAAACTCGTTAGCTAGTTTTGGCTTTTGAGCGAGTCAAAAGTTTGGTGTGTTATCATTACTATCGCACTAGCTGACTCGCCAGCTTCTAAACTCGCCGGCTAGTAGCTTGTAAACTCGCTCACAAGGAGATGCACCCAGAGTGAAATTCGGAATTTTGATGAAACTTCGCTGGTGTGTAGAATGGGCAAAAATAAGGGACCCGTATTTTTTTTTATCGGCCATCGTCCACGTTTACGGGGTGAAACTAGCCCCTAAAGTTAGGGGTTCAGATCGTATTTCTTAGGATATCTCGAAAACTATAAGAGATAGAGAAAAACTTTAAATTGTCGAAATGTTACTCTTTGAAAGACCTATTCAGCTGTATCGGTTAAACCAGGGTCAGGGTCATAAGAGGAGCTGGAGGGGTGAAAATGGGGTTAAATTTTCTTGTAGAGCCTGAATGGTTCAATGTAGCAAGTTTTTGCTATCATAACTAGAAAGACCACCAAAAATTAGGGGATACGTGTTTTTGCGTTTTTTCGAAATATGTGGTATCCAAGCCATATAAGGAAGAAAAACATATGATAGATTATATTACATTTGATTGCAAATAAGTTCTATACTTTTTTATTTTTATGTTTATTTTCATCATGAAAATGTAAATTTTTTATTTCCGATAATGATTCATATATTCTTCAGTACTTACTTAATTGACAATTTAGCCATGTGTACATTTGGTTATTCATATTCGATATTTTTTATACTTATTTCTGCGAAAGTTTAAGTTCTGTGGTGTGCTTGTGTTAATGAAAGCTCGACAAGAAGCAATAATATCTTTCGCTCACTGTTCAGGTGTTTTGTAATAAATTTTGCGATTTTGGAAATGGGATTGACACTTATAAAACATACAAAAAGAATAAAAAAAATAGCTTGAATTTTGAAAAAGAAATAAACCGCGTTTATTTGGTTAAAAACGAATTTGTAAGAAGATAAAGCAGTTGTTGAACGGAAGATTATTGCTTCTTATCGAGCATTCATTAATACTTGAAGACCAGGGAACTTTGGTAGAAATAGGTATAAAAATATCGAATATGAATAACTAAATGTACACATGGCTAAATTACCAATTAAATAAGTACTGAAAAATATAGGAATCATTATCGGAAATGAAAAATTTACATTTTCATCATGAAAATAAACATAAAAAGAAAAAAATATAGAACGTATTTGCGATCAATAATAATGCAATATAATCGACCACATTTTTTTCCTTCTTACATGGCTTGGATACCGCACATATTTCGAAAAAAAAACATGTATCCCCTAATTTTTGGTGCTCTTTTTATTTATGATGGCAACAATTTGATACATTGAACTATTCAGGCTGTACAAGAAAATTTACCCCCCATTTTCACCCCTCCAGCCCCTCTTATGAACCCGGCCCTGGTTTAACCTATATAGCTGAATGGGTCCTTCAAAGAGTAACATTCCGTCAATTAAAAGTTTTCCTCTATCTCTTATAGTTTCCGAGATATTCTAAGAAATACAATTTGAACCCCTAACTTTAGGGGCTGGTTTCACCCCGTAGACGTGGACGATGGCCGATAAAAAAAAATACGGGTCCCTTATTTTTGCCCATTCTACACACCAGCGAAGTTTCATCAAAACCCGAATTTCACTCGGGGTGCATCTCCTTGTCAGTATCATTGAGGCTTTACATACACAGTTCTCTCTAAAGACTCGTCGACACGCTCAAGCTTTACTACCGATCGATTCAAAGCAATTTGTATTTAATACTTATGGACGGGGAAATTTCATTTCGTACAAACCCATTGATGTATGACTTCCCTAAACGTTGTACTGTGGAAGATTTTACTTGTGTAAACCAAATTTGTACAGTTTACTTGTGCATGTGGACAAGCCGCGTTTTAGTCGCAGTTATATACAAATCATAGTGTTAGCACTCTGAGTACACTGCAAATATTGGCAGGGTTATGTTGCTACTGTGTGGTCATCATACAGTATCTCTTATTATATAAACTGAACGCACAGGCAAGTCGTTGTCGTATAGACGAACCATTAGGTGTGCACTTGCGCACAAGTTTTAAAGAATTACCGTACGAAAATAATACCTTCACGCACAGTAATATTTAATTTCAAAAACAACATGCATCTATATAACATTGTTGGCTGTTGCATGTTGTCGACTTTTTAGCATTGTCAACTAACATCCTATATGAATAGAATTAACCAAATGTATTGCTTCTAAAAAGTTACTAAATTTGTTATAATTCTTATTAAAAAGTTTTCTGATTTAATTAACTTTAAGTTACTTTGATTTTACAAAAATTGCATAGGTATTCGAAAAAATGCGTACCTACTACATAGTTGGTAAAAATCAGAAAAAATATTGTTTCCAAAAATATAAAAAACGGTAAATCTGCTTTAACGAGAAAAACCTCAAAAATAAATAGACTAATTTTGTCTATGTTACAAGTTTAGATTTGATCCCACAGCGCTTTTGCTAAAAGAGCACTCACTTACAGTAAGCTTACGTAAATATTCAATTTTTTCACTTACTGAGATTTTCAAAGGGGAAAATCAGGAAACTTAACAATTACTTTCACCCATAAAGTTTTTTCACTGATTAAGGCCGGGCGCACATTGAGACGCAGTTAACGCAGGCAGGGCAGCGCAGTCTCTGTGACTCGTGTTGTAGAACGGGACAGCGCGAATGAAACGCAGAGCAGAGCAGAGCAGCACTGCGTCGCTCGAGTTTTAGTTGGTTTTATTTCGTCGAAATGAAAACAATTGAAGAAATTGAAGGAAAACAGTGCTGCTCTGCTCTGCTCTGCTTTTAAATTCGTGCTCTCTGGTTCTACAACAAGAGTCACAGAAACCGCGTTGCTCTGCCTGCGTTAACTGCGTCTCAGTGTGCGCTCGGTCACACAGTTTATTTCTCGTGCTTTCCTGGCCTGCCCTGCCCTGCGTTTACTGCGTGACGCAGCTCAATGTCCGCCTGGCCTAAGAGCTGTCTACTTATCAATGAGGTTTTGTATTAAGTTTTTATTTCAATTTGAACAAAGTTTAATTTCAATAAGGGTTTGGAAATTGTGCCCGTTTTAAAACATTAAAATCTAACTATAACAATAAAATAACATATGATGTAAGTAATCACTCGTGCTTTTTCCAGTTTTACAGGGTCATATTGTGCAACAAAAGTTACAAAACATTTAGGTAGACCGCCTAATAAATTTATGTTAAATTATGAGTTTTTTTGATAATTACACAACCTCAAAAACAAAAACATTTATTACCGACCCAATTCCATTTTTAAAATAAATGTATCTTGTAAGTCTTGTAAGGAACAATTACATAAAAGATCCGATTAAAATTAATTTAATATGATTAATATTTAATTGTTATAATTTATTATAAATATACCGTGCCTATCTCTACAGTTAGTTAACATAGCCAGGCAGTATTATTACATACTTAATAAATTGTAAGACAACTTTAGCTTTCATGAAACTTTCGCTGCGTAAATAAGTACGTATATATTTTGTTGTTTTAACTAACATAAGTATGTATAACAAAATAGATAGCCACCGGTTAACGTAAGACTTTCATTTACTTACATTTATTTTCTTATAAATATTAATAAATAATTTTTTTTTTAGAAAACGATTATGCAGTAAAATTGTATGTGTAAACGTAGTATGTGTTGTACGCATCACATGGAGAATATCTCACAATTAGATGTCGTAGATTGTCAAAGTACCTACATTAACTCATTAACGTCCATGGCGATACTGTTGTTATAATTGTGAAGAGTCACTAAGTGCTATAGTAATGCAGAAAACAGAGACGAAAATTAAGAACACTTTAATATAATTATAGCTTAATAAGTTTCAGATTTAGTATGGTACGTGGAAAACTTTTTGGATGTTTGGCGTTAACACATTTTATTTATTACAAAAGTTGCAAGCGCGAGTTACCTTTTCGATTCATGGGAGTAAAAGGCTGGTTCCTCCAAAAGGAATAACCATATTTTTAAAGAAGGGAGCCATGTGAAGAGCCGCCGGTATTGCAAAACGTGCATTACGAGATTAATATACATGTCAATAAACTCAGACAACGTGTGTACGTTTTGTAAAGTGTCGGTGTCATAAAACTGTTTGGCTCAGCGAATCGAACAGGTGAATTCCGTATAAATAAGACGTTGCATAGTAAAATACAGTTATCGATAGGATAGTTACCAGTAAATAATAGTAGATAGTAGCGGTCGACAATAGAGAGAAAAAAAGGGTCGGTCGTCCTAGTGGCGACGGGCTGTTCCGTTAGTTTAATATATAATATATAGAAATAATACTAAAAATATACATATATCGTCGGTTTGGTGCGAAAACTCATTAAGTGACAAATTTTTCAAAAATGAGTTTTTTATATTTTTCAGCTGACTTTTATTTTCTCTTTTGATTAATAATACTCAGTAGATGATATGACCACTAGATTTCCTCATTTTGCGTTTGCAAATAATCATTATTTGATATTTACCATTTTTTTGTAGAACTAAAAATCATTAAAGTCACTTACTGACTTTTTGCATTACAAAATACTACAACAAATATTAGAAATATGAGATATAAAACTCACTAGACCATTTTCCAGACAAAATAACAAACAAGTTATAACTTGCTTTTTTATAATTTCGTTTTCTCATATTATTATTTTATTTAAAGTTTTGTTATTCTAGGTATACATATAGCTTTTTTTTTGTATTTTTTGTATGTTTTTTTAATAAATTGATGCGTTTGATTTATTTTGTTATATTCATACAGTTTAATTATTTTTGAATTGTTAAAACATAGTTTTAAGAGTAATACTGTTAATTTGGAAGATTAAAATTGAATGTTCCTATGGAAAGTAATGGATCATGCAGTACAGGATAGTACCGATGGCGAAGTTGAAGATTAGCTCTTGTAATTTTGGTCTATAAAAAAAGTACTGCCTCTAATATTTTTGTAATGGGGCATTTTCACGTCAATTCGACCAGTCTTAAAAGTAAAGTTCTCGGATTTTTTTCATATTCACTCTAATTTATCTACTAGTGGAGCTATGTCCAATTTTGATATTCATTTCTCAAAATTATTATTTAGGCTCGAGATATTTTGCTTCGAAAATGGCGGTAATTATCACGTTTTTTTGCATCTCTTTTTTAAAAAATTCTATATTTTCCAAACGAGAGATTTGAATTGGATGATGTTTTGTGGGTAAATTCATGAAACTCCATAGTACATTGCAACATGATAAAACTTGTTCTATATTGTACGGTTTTGTATATCTATGCACTCAAATTAGGTCAAATTTGGACAGCCCTGGCCAAAATCTCTAATGACTTAAATAGATGATTTTGGGTTCATTGTGTTCAGAATTTTATGCTCTTTCAAATTTTGCAAAGAAACTGATGGACTTTTACTTGTATCAATGTAAAAATTAAGAAAAACAAAAACTATGTGTAATTATAGAGGGTTCATATACTACATATAACATTATACAGTAAATATTTAACCAAAATAGTCTAACTAAATTACACATAGAGAAATAGAAAATTGCTACCTACACTTTTATAAGTGTAAATGGTAAACAGGCTTATATTAAACGTAAAAAAAATAAATCCGTGAGCAGGGGCGGTGGAGAGTTAATTTGGGGGGTCCCAAAAGACTGAAAAATTGTGTTATTGCAATTTCCGGCGAAACTCGAAGTCAAAGAAAAAATTATCCTTTACAAAAGTTATAGATCATGCAAAAATCTACAACTTTTGTAAAGGTTACTTTTTAACATAACCTCAAAGTTTCGGAGAAAAATGCGAATTTTGTTGTTTTTTTCTTTATTTCGTTTTATATTTCTCATTTCCACAGAAATAATTTAATTTTTACGAAACTTGGTGGAATTATGCCTTTCTGGGTCTTAAATAACCACAAGTTTTTCTGAGTAAAAAAATTTTGAAGTTTTCGTGATATTGATTTTTTTCAGTTCGGAAAACTTTTTTTTCATGAAAAGATTCTACTTAAAAAAATTATCGCACTGAGTTCTGCCAGTGCTAATTTTTTTCGGTTTAACAAGTACTTTTTGGTAAAATAAACAAAATTAGTAGTTGTATTTAAGAACAAAATTTTTTTCAGTAGAATCTTTTATGGAAAAAAAGTTTTCCGGACTGAAAAAAATCAATATCACGGAATCTTCTGAATTTTTTTATCCAGAAAAACTTGTGGTTATTTAAGACCCAGAAAGGCATAATTTCACCAAGTTTCGTAAAAATTAAATTATTTTTGTAGAAATGAGAAACATAAAACGAAATAAAGGAAAAAACAACAAAATTCGCATTTTTCTCCGAAACTTTGAAGTTATGTTAAAAAGTGACCTTTACAAAAGTTGTAGATTTTTGCATGATCTATAACTTTTGTAAAGGATAATTTTTTCTTTGACTTCGAGTTTCGCCGGAAATTGCAATAATACAATTTTTCAGTCTTTTGGGACCCCCCAAATTAACTCTCCACCGCCCCTGCTCACGGATTTATTTTTTTTACGTTTAAGATAAGCCTGTTTACCATTTACACTTATAAAAGTGTAGGTAGCAATTTTCTTTTTCTCTATGTGTAATTTAGTTAGACTATTTTGGTTAAATATTTACTGTATAATGTTATATGTAGTATATGAACCCTCTATAATTACACATAGTTTTTGTTTTTCTTAATTTTTACATTGATACCAGTAAAAGTCCATCAGTTTCTTTGCAAAATTTGAAAGAGCATAAAATTCTGAACACAATGAACCCAAAATCATCTATTTAAGTCATTAGAGATTTTGGCCAGGGCTGTCCAAATTTGACCTAATTTGAGTGCATAGATATACAAAACCGTACAATATAGAACAAGTTTTATCATGTTGCAATGTACTATGGAGTTTCATGAATTTACCCACAAAACATCATCCAATTCAAATCTCTCGTTTGGAAAATATAGAATTTTTTAAAAAAGAGATGCAAAAAAACGTGATAATTACCGCCATTTTCGAAGCAAAATATCTCGAGCCTAAATAATAATTTTGAGAAATGAATATCAAAATTGGACATAGCTCCACTAGTAGATAAATTAGAGTGAATATGAAAAAAATCCGAGAACTTTACTTTTAAGACTGGTCGAATTGACGTGAAAATGCCCAATGCTAAGTTTGCTTATATAAAATTCTAAAACGTTTATTTTACAAAATTTTTTTATAATGTTATAGGTATTTAGATCAATAACTGGAGTTATATTTTTTTGTTAACTTATAAGTTAATATGATTTTCATTTAAATAAAATGTCATTATATATTCAGTTGCAGTATTTTTATTTTGTGCAAAAATTCATTAAGTACAAAAAACAAAGTTTGTGAGACGCCTTTGAAAATTTTTTGACTAAATCTTATTTAAAATTTTGATTTTCTTATATCTCTAGCGGTTTTAGCAACTTAAACAAAACAGATCTGTTGCTTAAACATTTTGGACAAGCAAACATAATTAACAATTTTTCATTTCCATTTATCTCTGAAACTTAAAAATGTTACTTAATGAGTTTTCGCACCAAACCGACGAATTATGCATGTTGATTATTTATTATTGTTTCCATAGTTTCAAAGTATGCTTTGGCAAAAATTTGAACATTTTAGCACTGACATTATAGGCTGGGTGCGTGATGGCAACGACATCTATAATATACATTTTTCCGGGCTCATTAACGAAAATAAATAATGGTAACCGTGGGAATAAATAAATTTAAAATATTTTTAAACAAACCGTAAAATCTGAATACAAATGTTTGCTATTTACAATTAATTTTTTTTATAAATAAATTTGAACAAATTGATTTGTTCAGTTTGAACAATAAAATACTGGATGAAGTATAACAGTTATATTAAAAAAGTAATTAAACAATTTTCGACGTTAATATGGATATAATTATCAAGAGAGTATTTCCTTCCAACCTCGGACTATGCAGAGAAAAAAGTTGCTGGTGCCGGTGAAGTACGGCAGGGAAATTCGAGAATTAAGAAATGCTGGCATAAGTCATTTAGTTTAATGTAGAGTCATAAGACAAACATCAATAACTTTAACTCCTTATGAAACATTATTTCATGTGACTATGTGAGTTAAAATACATCATATATTTTTAATTCTGTATTTATGGATTGACGTGTAGAAATTTAATACTGTTGACAGATAAATAAGGAATGACATATTAGTTGCAACTGCGTTTATAATCAAAGTGAATCAATGTAGATATTTTTATTTAATATTTTTTATTATAGTATAAACACATATGAGCCCGTATTAATGCTTGTTTTCTCCACTACTCACGCTGCAATCGATTTAATTGTCTCCACCATATACTTCGCACGCTGCATATAAATTTAAAAAAATTTTACTACTTACTTAAATTTTATTTTAATTATTTATGTTAAATTTTACGAAAAAAAATGTGCTCGTAGAAAAAGTATAGTGTAAAATGCGTGGGAAAAGCTTATTTCTCACTCATACGAATTGTTTCACTCGCCCTGCGGGCTCGCGCAACAAACTCATATTCGTGAGAAATAAGCCTCTTTTCCCACTTATTGTACAATATACTATTAAATAACTAGAAGAACCAGTAATAATTTTAAAATTTACTGATACAAAACTGTTTACATTATAGCCATAGTAACATATTTTATAATTTATGTTAATCCGATTATCTAGAAATAATTTTCTGTCAGCGCCTAGTTTGAAAATTTCTTTAATGAGTTTACAAATTGGTTGATTTTGATTGACTCTTTATTTTTCACACACATTAAACACTCTCTATTTCAAATTCCAAAGCTCTAGTTCGATTGGAATTACTCCAGATTTTTAATAACGTATTAGCCAGTGAATAAATGATTGCCGAAAATTGTCATGTTGGTACACTAGTATTTTGGAAACTATTCCATCTAAACATATGAAAGTTGGTTTGGAAAATTGCTTTTATTAACATCGAGAAAATTTAATCCCGTAACGTAACTACCCTCGGAGATTGAGACGGTAGAAAATTTAAATAAGATTTAAATTTACATAAATAAATAAAAAGAGTTTAATTTGATCTATTCACTACTCACTGTATGGAACCCTAATTGTGCGAGCCCGACTCGTTTTTGACTGATTTTTATTTTAACCGATATGTGGCAAATTTATTAAAAATGGATTTTTACTGAACAGTTTGTATTGTTGCTCTGGTTCTATGGAATCGACGAAAATATCACCGTGACAATATATAGAAGCTAGGCTAAAATATATAGGAGTTAAATAGAGGTTTGTCAGTTACTCTAACAAAAATTTTCAAAAGTTATGTAGGATACGTGAAATTGTATCAGTGGTGGCGGAGCTGGGAAGAACTGTTGTTCACAGCACTTGAACATTTAAGCTCTATGAATCTATGTATGTATACGAACTGCGTGCTTGTAATATCGGTTTCGATGCAACTAAACGAAAAAAATATACCTATATTGTTCTTCTTGTTTCGTTACATTTGCTCATTGTTACGAGTTCTGAGAGAGCTTAGGCCTTAGTCAACTTAAAGAATTTGAATATTAGTTGTTTTATTTCATTGTTTTTGATATCACATTACGGAAACACATCCTAACACATCCTGATTTAATTAAACTGCTATAACTTGTGTGATTTTTTCATTTATTAATTAATGTTAATGAAATTTTATTTTTTAAATCAAAGTGCATTTGCAAAATCATTTGAGCATGATGTATATATTCTTTTTTTGCTTTAGTATGATTTTAACTTGACAATAATTCTCGGCATATATCTATATCTAGTAAATCTATATATGCCTACTATACGTAAATGATTACAATTTTTAATTTTGTATTTCAGAGTAAACAAAAAAAAAATGTTCATGTCCTAGTTTCCGCAATAGATATTAGAAGAATATTTTTCTACACCGTATATACTGCTTTATGTGGCTGTAGATGATATGTTATTACTTGTGTATGATACACTTGCGGCCAAATTAATTTTCCTAATTTTTTTCAATTTTGACAATGAAATTTGAGGCGTCGTCTCAGTTTATCAAACTTTTTTTTTTTAAATGACAATAGACGCGATTTTTTATAGTAAATTATCGTATGACATTAGAGTTTCTATTTAATTATATATTTATTGCGTAATTTGTTCATTTCTCGACCGAAATTTAGAAAGAATTTTCCAAAATAAAATTGTTTTAGGTTTTTGAGTTTTTTTTCTTTTTTTTTAAATAGATGTGCTATATCACTGATTCCCAAAGTGATCTATATCGACCCCAGGGGTCAATGACGACCTGCAAGAGGTCCACGTCGGCGGAGGAAAAAATTGGGGGTCCGTGTGATGTAAATGGAGGTCTACAACAGTAGAGTAGATCTATAGTGGAACAGGTAGGTCTATTTACTTGTCATGAAATGAGAAGAAGTCGGTGACGTTTTCTTTTGCTCACCACTTACATTCTCCTGAGGAAAAACTGAGAAAAAAGGAAGTTATATTTCCGGAAGATGTTGAAGAGTTACAGGGAGTCTGTCCAAAACCGAAAACCATGGCAAGGGGTCTACGAGACAAAAAAGTTTGGGAACCACTGTGCTATATCGATACAAAGGGAAGGAAAAGCCAGTTAACCGTGTTAAAATCTACTGATGCACTTTCCGTAAGAGAAACAAAAGTTCGGGGTCACAACGCGAAAATCGATAGTTATAGAAAAATTCTAAGAAGATATTTAAATTTTACGTCCAAACATGCTATCAGAATATGCAAATAAAAATACCATAGTACTTACTAACAAGAGTTACTACTACTAGCAAAATAAGAAATTTAGAATTATGTTGTTTTTTTTGTCTGGCTATAACTCAACACTATACGGAATTTTGAAAGTTTAGAGATAGAATTCGACGCACCTAGTACTTCTACATAATTCGTCTGATTTAACTGAAACTATATCTCTCACCGTTTAGAAGAATCCCAACGGTAATTTTATTATGGACACTTTGTATATCGTATACATTTCGTATTAAGGGGTATTAAGGGGCTCTGTAGCCCCTTCAAATAAAATCATTAATATGTGTCAGTCTATCATGATAAGTAATATGTTGCAGAGGGAAAAATATGCCTTGAGTAATTAGATCATCACATTGCAATTTGATCATAAAAAAAGCATAATGAAATTTTAAGAGTATGAAACGTATTTGCTCCGCTGTGCTTTTGGAATTTTGCCTACTAGTGTATTTATATGGATATTGTACTATATATTATAACGCTGAAAAAGTTCTCTACTTTTTTGTTATTATTTAGATGTATGAAGGAAATTGTTAATAAAATAATGGTAATTTATTTATTAATAAGTTTAGTAAAATACTGTTTTTATTCTAATTAAATGAACAAACACACATACAGTACTAGGTACACATACATATTTATTATTATTATTATTATATTATTAAACTAGTTGATATGAAATATTAATATTTAAATGTTGAAATTATTTGAACTTTTTGTAGAGAGAGCTAAATTATTTTTAGCTGGTTCTTAGATAGTATTATAGTCTAGAACCGTGAAATATGGTTGTCTTTTTTTTTTTTCAAACAAAAAAAAAAAAAAAATATTTGCAGTTAGTTCTCTAGTGTGATAAATATTGCTTAGAAAGCCGGGAAAAGTCAAAGAAAAAAAGTGGCCACCCTAAAAGTAACTGTTTGTAAGCATTAAACGCCTCGTTCACACTAAGGCGTTTAGTGGTAAGTAGTAAGTAGAACGTTAAGTAGCTTCTCAAGTAAAAATGTTGACACGTACATGAAACTGATTAAGGAATTTAAAAAATTCGAACTATAATATGAAACAAACAAAATAAAAACTATAATTATTAATTTGTTTTCGTCTCTCAAAAATGATGTATTTCTGATATTAATTAGGAATCTTCCACTGATAATTTTTACCATTTAGAATTTAAATTTAAATCGAATTATTACGCAATGCTGTAAAAAAAAAATTTAAAACATGCTTGAACAGGGAAATAGAAAAGAGAAAAACAAATTTTAAGTAAAAAGTATGATGTCTTTACCTACAATCACTTTTACTGTCATCTTAAAGACATAAAATCCTTTAAAACTTTTATGCATGAACAAGATCAGAACCTTCCATAAATTACGTAACTCACTTAGAGAAAGAAATGCTGCTTTGAGTCTACGTGGTGGAGGGAAAATTTTAAATCTGAACTATATTTAGGCTCGATTTACATTAACGCTCCGCTCTCGCTCCACTCTCGCTCCGATATAACCTTGTTGTGTTCACATTACAGTGCTGATAACATGCTGGTACCTATTCATTCTCTATTCACACTATAGTGCCGCTCTCGCTCCACTCTCGCTCCGATAAATTTTTTTCCCATATTTTAAACACTATGGTATTAGGAGAACATATCATAATACAATATATCTATTAGTTAATTAGTAATATATATCATAATGACTGTATTGTAGCAAGACATCGTGTCGTTGTGTTATATCATGTTTTCTTAATACAATAATTTTCAAATAAATGAAGAAGGCTGAGAAACGGAGCGGAAGTATAGAATAAAAAACGTGTTCACACTAACAATATAATAGGTCTGATATCGTTTCGATACCGCTCCGATAAAATATTATCTAAGTGGTATTGTTATTGGAGCGAGAGCCTACTGGGACTGATATCGGAGTGATATCGGAGCGATGATGTGAATACACTCATTGTTTCTTGTGTAAGAATATTTTATCGAATCGGGAGCGTAGCGATATCGTACCGAGAGCGGAGCGTTAATGTAAATCGGGCCTTATACTTCAAGTAAAAATTATTAAATTTAACACCTTGACGGTCATTGACGTCATAAGACGTCAAGTGAAACCTTATTATTAATAAGTTATTAACTCACACACCACGTTGAAGGACGTCAACAATTCCATATAAAGTGTGGTGATGATAAGATTCCCTAGCGACAAGTCGCGGAACTAATATATGACAGATAATTTTCATACAGTTAAATTTTCTAATAGGAATTTAAAGTTTTCACGTAAATTGTGGGTAAAATTACGTGATTTAAAGTGTTGAGATAAACACTAGTAAACACAAAAGAAAAGGGAGTACCTACTGCTGTATTCCACAGTGCAGGAATTACAAAAGGGAAGGACTGAGTTTTCGTTGTTTTCCTACCAGTGTCAAACTTAAAAAACATTGGGAAATTATTCTTAAAATGAAAACTTCATCAGTGTTTATGCGTGTTTGCTCAGAACATTTTGAGGTGTCAACATTACATTCCAGTTCATGTGGATAACTTAATACTCCAGAAGTTTGTGCAGCTAAACCCAGATATTTTATGTTACTGAAATTTCGTTCTTTAACACCAATACACATTAACATTCCACTTTTAAAATATTGTTCACACTCGCGAAGTGGTCTCGTAGTATTTTTTACTCTTTCATAAATGTCCAACAAAGAAATCATCACAAAATTTTTATAAAGCAATTAAATCATATTAATCATATGTCATATTAGGGATGTTATGGATATGAAATTTCGGATACGGATACGGATATTTAAAAACATTTTTTTCAGTTTCGGTTTCGGTTACGGATATGTAATAATATCGGATAATGTTTCGAATACGGTTACGGATAACTACTTTTAGTGAAAATTTTTTTTAGTAAAAAGGGGGAAATTTTACACCAAAAAGTGAATGTCAAACACGAATCAACGGAAATCTATCAAAATAATTACATGCAGCAAAAACTTACTTCGATTTAAACACAGTTTTCCAACGGCAGTTGTCTGTTATTATCCGAAACAAATCCGAAATTTTTATTTTCGGATACGATTTCGGTTTCGGATATTTGCATTGTGTTAATTTCAATAATAAAATTGCGTTGTGTTAATTTCAATAATAAAATAATGAAAATGCCTTATTGTTATTATTAAGAAAGAAAAAGGAAGGTAAAGCATATGGGAGGGGATAAAAATGGCTTTAATTGGGCAACGTGCTTTATGGTAAAATTATTCTACAATTATTTTTAAATTTTCAATTTTTTTCAATTTCACTCTAAGGGTCCGTCCACACGCTCAAGCTTTACCACCGACTTACTTGCGCAAACCAGGTTTGTGCAAGTAAGTCGGTGGTAAAGCTTGAGCCGTGTGGACGGACCTTAATATAATTCGGCTTAGACAAGTTTAAATCTTCATCAGTATTTTAAGATGGAAGTTTGAGTTAAAAAGCTTAAATACTCTAATCCTACTGTATGTTTAGAAAAAAAAATTAAAACTGCAAAATTGCCGGAAACTGCCACTTCAAAACGTTTCAATCAATATATCAGAACAAAAAATTCGATGCAATTTTTCATATTTTATTATCTCCACAAACATATGTTAGTATATTATTTATAATTTGATAATTAAAAATATTTTAAACGATTTAAACATTGGTATATTGTATATTCACATAAAATATGTATATTGTTATCAAAATTATCGCATAAATGTATTTATAAACCTTTCCTTTCAAAAATAAATAATCTAAATTATCAATTTTAACTTGAATATTTTTCACATAAATTTTAACTAATTTTATTTTAATTTGACATTTTTATGATAACTAACAATTATTAAAAAATATTATTAAAATTAATAATATTTTAAACAAGACAACAACAAAAAACTCAATCAAGATGCAGTGATGTCTTAATTTTAATAAATTCATATTTATTATAATTAAAGCAGTCGTTGAATAGTTCGCAAACAGCCAAAAAATTTACATAAATAAAAAAAAAATACTGCAACAGATGACAGAAAACCAGATTTTGTGAAGTATACTATAAAAAATTATCGCAGATTTACTTTTGATGAGATAATTATCAGAATAATGCTTTGATTTGAGCGGATTCTATAAATTTCCAGGAATTGTTAAGACTCAAACAAATTTGAAATATATGTCTTAATTTATACAGGTGAAGCAGGTAAAATAAACTAACAAACACATATACTCCTTACGTTGAATGTTACCGACTTCTTAAACACGATTGAGAATATGTTTTTTTTTTACACTTCTCTCAAGTCTAGAGCAATTTTATGAAATGAAGAAATAATCAACTAGTGCAAATATTTCAGAGGATAAATTTTACATTTTGCCGTCACAAACTCGGGTTTTGTGACCAGTTTTATGGTTTTAATTTTATTAAAACTGAAAAAAATGGTAAAGAAACCTACAATTAGTAGTGAATATCAATTCTATCTGGCTTGCATTATGATTTTTACTCGGCTGTTCGTGAAGGAGAGTTATGTGTTTGTAGGTATGTACATATATGTATGTATGTATGTATGTCTGTTTTTGTGGCGCAGCTGGCAGCTTAAACGGCTTGATGGATTTTGATAAAGGAGATGTCGTTGGATTCGTCATGATCTCGAAAGTGTTCTAAAATACATCCATCCCCTAAATTTATATAGAAAACTAGAAGAATTTAGAAAAGTGACATTTTTCACAGGAGTTCCTTAAGGAATTTTTGGAAATTCATCTTAAATGGGTAAAAAAGGGAATGAAAATCAAAAAGTCGGCTGCAGACGCATACCCTCCAAATACTAGCCCCCATTTCGCTTTCCTTGTTCTCCACTCACATCATAATACTGTAATGTGTAGTTTGTATGATGCGAATAAAGAGGAAAAATAATGATGTGAGTGGCGTCTGTTATAAACAATTAATCTGAATAACGAACGTTAAACCCCATTATTAACTTCCCATAGGAAGTTATTGTAATGGGTCCGATTTTACGAATCACTAATTTTGACATATCTCCACGTTTCAAGGTCACTAGAATCCGAATCCACCGTTTTTAGCGTGATGTCTGTGTGTGCGTTCGTTAGTTCGTTCGTGAATTTTTTTTCGTCTCGCATATCTCGAGAACAAATGATGATATCAACCCCGGACTAATTTCATTAGATGCGTAATCAAAAAATGAAGACCGGATAGTTTTCAGCAAATTCGGATTAGCGGTTTGTTTTTTGTGGTAAAAAAAACGGAATTAACTTTATTAAGATAACATAGATTACATGGATTTTTTACCATAACATTATTATATAATGGCCTAAGAACCTTCCTTGATGTTAAAAACGCCAGTATTTTATTACAAAATTAAAAAAAATAAAATAAAAAAATAAGAAACTTGAAAAATTAGTTTTGCCAAAATATATTTTGTCTCGCATATCTTGAGAACAGATAATGTTATCATTTGTTTAATAAGGGTGGAACCCCCACCCTTAGGTACCGAAAGCGAAGTCCCCGGTATGGTGCAAGGGGCAAAGCCTCTATCGGGGGCCCAGGGGAGGAGTCGCCTGAAATGAAAAAAGAACTATGTATGTACAGTAATCTCTAGTCTTTAAGGACACCCAATGGGAAGTTGACAGTGTGGGTAGACCTGTCCCCCAAATTTTTATTATTATTATTAAAATACTACGACGTGCAAATACGTATAGTCAACTTTGATAAAAGGAGTAATAAATAACAATTAACAAAATTTGTTATTAACGCCGTAAGTACTGGTCCCTAGTAATAATTTTGTCAATTTAATTTTGACACGAATATATTCGATGAACATATTACATATTACTCAACATACTCCAGAATACACATAGTTCTAATTCTAGTATGATAGAAGGAATGAAATATCTTACTAATATTAAATATGTACATTCTTCCACTGAGGCTGATGAACAAACACTAGCGCACTACTAGTCCAAGAGCTGTTGAACGTTTTATTCATCAGTGTTTTGTATACTTTATGAGAGGTTTAACATACATAAATTATATTTTATATCTCTTTGTCTGTTTATTGTTAATTACTTTTAATATTTAAGTGACTCGCAATTAGTCTATTTTTAATTGAGCCCGTGCGTTAATTATTTTTTTTTCAGTTTAAAGTTTTCACAAATTAATAAATTTTTGAATCGGTACTTTTACTAGTAGCAATATATTTAATCGATTTGAACCACGCTGAAACCATTATTCCACGCTGAAAAATAAAAATACAATTTTACTTTATAGATACCATTTTGTTTTATATTAGAAAATTTGTTACAGTTTTCGACCCATATAGTTAGCGAACAACGGCTATATAAGTCGACGAGTGCCATAGATTTTTCGACTTACAACAAATGGTATACTAGAGTGTTAATTAACCGAACCGAAACGGCAATCAACCGAAAGACAAACCTCAACTTTGAAGAGTAAACATTTAAAAATACTCCTGTCGCAGCATCTTGCTGAAGAGTAAACATTTAAAAATACTCCTGTCGCAGCATCCTGCGTAACATAGCGAATTTCCGTTTACAAAAATTAGTTTTCTCAGAAGTCAATTCACATAGAATAATGGTTCAAAAACTTTTTTTTATGTGATTTTTTTCTCCTCCTTCTAATGATATAAAAAAATATCACAAAAAATTTTAAACCTGGGGAAATTTTGGCAAAAAACTTATTTTTTTTCACGAAAAATGTCCAAAAATGTTCTGGACATCGGACTTGAAGAATTCATGCAAAATTTTTGAATTTTCAACGTTCTCATCAAATTCCGTAAAAATAAGATGATTCGTTTTTGAGTTATTAAAAATTTCCAAAAATGATCTTATGGAAATATTTCGAAAAATATACATTTTGCCAGTAAAAGAGGAAAAATTCTTGAAAAATCGATACCCCCACTCTAACTTTGTATTCTTCAGCGTTACATTTCTTTTCACTCCTTCTAAATAATGCCAGCGATTAAAAAGAAAAAAAAATTGTTTAGTTTTTATTATTTAGTACACGTTAATTTGTAAACGAAATATTTAGATTTATTGTTTGGGAATGACGTTATTGAGAGTGGCAATATTCAAGTGGAGCAATTCTGAATCTTATTCGAAATGAAACTGTATGGCCGCCGAGACGCTAAGTTTCCTACTGAGACAAGGGGAAATGGCATTATTGAGAGCTTGTATTATAAAGTTTATTGTTTGTTGGTTTTTCTACAAGAAAAATCTACTTACTATTTTTCAAAAGCCCACTGTTTCTAACATATTATTTAAGTGTTTATTGATACACCGATAAAATGTTCGATAGGCCGATAGCTCTTACAAGGAATGTTACGGAAATGTACCCCTGCGATTTTGTTCATTTTAAGATATATTGTAGTACCTGACAAAGTAACAAACATATTTTCATAATACGTGCCCAATCCCATATTTAGGAGGTAAAACACCCCTTCAAAAATTTCCTGAAAAATCATATTTTGGTATTTTTCCCATACTAGCCCTTAAGCAATTTTGATGAAAAGTGGTCAAAAGATTTAGACTGAGGTTACATTACTATATAATTTTTTTCATTGGGGTCACTTAATTTTTAAGGGGTAAAACACAGCTAAGAGTGGGTTTTTAAAAAAAATTTTAGGGAAATCATAGCTCAAATTCTTTAAAATTCTGTAAAAAGGCTACAAGTTTTAGTTAATAAATAATACATGTTACCCACTGTAATGGCGCGGCGTAACTGGGGGGTTATGGGGGGCTATATATGAGAACGAAATTTTTAAAAAAAATTAAATATTTTGGGTTTTCCTCACTATAAAATTTATAAAATAGCAAAAATAAGGTTAACTGGCAAACTCCTTGACTTGAAATAGATAGTTGTGAAACACTGAAATAGTATTTTTAAAAAATTTTTGGATTGTAGCTTGTAATTAAATGTGATGTATTATGAAATAGTGGAAGAATATACGAGTCAAAATATAAATTAAATTTTATTTATTATTTTGAGTAGATGTTGAATAGTGGTACAGTAAACAGACGTTAAAGTGCTCCAGTATGCCTGTATTTTACAGTGTAATTATAAAATATCATAGAAGTATTAAAAAATGTTAATTAGAATTATGGATGATAATTTTCGCAGTAATGAAATTCTTCAAAGAAGTGTTTTAAGCAAAGCGATTTCTTGCACCAAGAACATCTTATAATAGATAATTCTTCACAACCTTCAATTTCGCATTTGGGGGACAAATTTTCTTGGAGAGCAAATGCAACTGGATTCTCAAATTTCTCTGGTTTCTTACTTATGTATCCGCTTTTGTACCATGAATAACGGAATAAGTTTTGATATCGAAGAGAAGAAAGTTGGTTATGGATCAGTGATTGCAGCTTTATTATGTTGTTACGAGAATGAAGATTGATATCGTAATTGAGTAGCATTATACTATCCGAAAACCGCTTGATAAAATTTTTCCATATTCGGAATCCATATACATCTGTGGTTGTATCTTGCCTGTAGTCCCTTTAGGTATTATCATGACTGTTATTTCTTTGTCGGTAGGTGTTAATTCGTTATGGTACTCGAGCAATGTCCACTCCACGAATCCACTAAAAGGACGGTAAGGACTTTTATTACGGTATTTGGCAAAAAAACCTCTTTTATCCACATTTTGAAAAGATCTGTAAGCCATAAAATAAAGTAAAGAATTAATTAATTACTTTATTGATAATTAATCTTGAAAATTTGTGTTTGCAAGGAACTTACCAGAATTTAATTTCTCCGATTTGGACGCTACAACAAAAATATTCTTTGCTTTAAATAAAGCGTCTTTGACTCGTGGACCAAATGTTCCGCTTGATTCTTGAAGTACCATAAACATCGGTGGCAGTAAACGACCGTCGGCAGATATGGTCGGTTGAATCGTATAACTGTGAGTCGTCGATGACAATGATTGTGCTACACATTCAACTTTTTCTACTCCTTGTTCAGTTAATGTTCGACCAGAATGCATCTCAAATTGGAACCCACTCTGATCAAAATTGTATACGCAAAATATTTAATTTTTGTTAAAAATTTCGTTCTCATATAGAGCCCCCCATAGCCCCCCAGTTACGCCACGCCATTACAGTGGGTAACACGTATTATTTACTAACTAATAACTTGTAGCCTTTTTACAGAATTTTAAAGAATCTGAGCTATGATTTCCCTAAAAAAATTTTTGAAAACCCACTCTTAGGGGTGTTTTACCCCTTAAAAATTAAGTGACCCCGATAAAAAAAATTCTATAGTAATGTAGCCTCAATCTAAATCTTTTGATCACTTTTCATCAAAATTGCTTAAGGGCTAGTATGGGAAAAATACCAAAATATGATTTTTTAGGAAATTTCTGAAGGGATGTTTTACCCCCTAAATATGGGATTGGGCACGTATAATTAAAATATGTTTGTTACTTTGTCAAGTACTACAATATATCTTAAAATGAACAAAATCGCAGGGGTACACTTCCGTAACATTCCTTGTTAGTCTATTATCAAAAGCTGGTGAATACTAGTACTAGCATTTCGTGTTCTAATGAAACATGAGATATTATTAAATATGTAATGTTCATTCAGTGGAGTATCGTGAAGGAATTTGATGACTAATATGCCGAGCGTTATAGTGTTCTTATAGAACATACCACCGTTGTATGTAGTTGTATACATACATATATAAAACGGAAGCTGGAAAGATTCCACTAATAATAACATCACTGTACCAAACCAAAATATTACACATATTTGAAATATTGAGAATTTAGGCATATTAAATATTTATCTAAATTGCACAATGTAAATCACTATTCTCTAGACTCTAGAGTAATAAAATGTACGTACTAATTTTGAATACAGGTTGAATTTAGATTAAACTCAAGAAATAGATGGGGGAAAGTACTAGAAAATACTTCAATATACATATATTTATTTGTCAACAAAATCAATAGTTGTCCTCTAGGCTTATTAGTAGAATCAACGCAGGTGTTCGAAAGATGATCTTTAATCAAGAAACAGTAAATCTCTGTCTATGTCATTTTAATATGTAAAATAAAAAAGATAGATTAACTTTACTAATATTATAAATATGAAAGTAAGTTTGTTTGTCTTGCTTTTACGCCTCAACAGCTTAACTAATCAACTTAAAATTTTGCAAAGAGATAGCTTGGGAAATAGAAATGGTTATAGGCTATTTTTTATCCCGAGAAAACATTCTATTCCAGTGAGAAAATTTCCCAAAGAAATAGCAACTCTCAATTGTGATACGATGTAAGTTTATAGTCTATACACAGTATAAATAAAAGATTATTACCATAGGCAGTAGCGAAACGCACTTTCTATGCTTTTGTGATATAAGAACAAACAATTATGTATGTCCTTTTTTACTTATGTGATTGTATGTGTTTGTACATGTGAGATTGAGGGTTGATAATGGTCATGTTAAATTATATATGAACAACTAAAAGCAACTTTCTTCAAAATGAATTAAGCAAACGCGAAATTGACGACAGTATTCAACACGAGAATTTAGATCGTCACGACCTATTAGCATCAACCACTGTCGAAATCGAAAATATTAACTGAATTATTATAAAATATTAATAATTATTTATTATTTAACGTATTTTTACATAAGCATACAAATTATAATAATACTTAAAAATTTATATCAAACGGCACTCAGAAAAAACATAAATTGAAATTTTGTTTTGAATGATTTAAACAAAATTTAGCAGCACAAGAGTTATCACCAGACATTTTAAGCCACCATAATAATTAAATACATATCAGAAATATTTTACAGATCACAAAACACACTAAAATTACAAGGAAATATCAAAAATAACTGGTCACAAGCTTTAAATAAAAAAAGTTTAATGACAGTTAAAATTCCACTGCCATCGTTGTTAAAAATTTTTAAAAAGTCAGTGAAACTTAGACAAAATTAAATAATTTACATAATTATCAACTGTAAATTTTCACAAAATAATTTGACCTGCAAATTTATTTTTCTAAATTAAATTTACTTTAGTGATGATATTTTCACTGTATTAGTATGCATAATGTTATGCATTATTTGGGTGCATAACATGGATAACCGTTTGGAATTTTTGAATTCCAAATGACACTCTTACGTTATCTCGTTTCGTAACTGTTTGTGAAACAAACTATTATTTAAACTGTGGTCTATACATGTTAATATGATGTTAATTTTAAATACCACGAGTGCGGAGCCGCGGATAAATGCAAGTAAACAATAGCTCTCTTTACTCTTTTGACTCCTTTTAAAACTGCCGTGAGTTAACGTACAAACAATAGTTCATTCCTTCGGTTACTTGGTTTCAACTAAGGGTAAGTCCAGAATAAAAATAAAAAATCCAATATTGTGCAAAAAATTTGTAGTGCCTAATTAAGTTGTATCAAATATACAAACTTCCGACTTTGTGAAAGCCCTGAAAACGCTATAAGACGTTAAATATATTTCTTTACAATTATATCGTAAAAAATATATAACCTAACAATAAACGGGATTGCTGTGAAGAAAAACTAGTTACTTTTCTAGAGTATTTTACATTCATTTGCTTAATAAAATAGTTGAAACTTCAGTTAAATGTTTACGGTTCATATCGTCCATAACACATAACGTCATTGTTTTTGCATTAGTGGTGGCGCTGGGGACGTTATAAAAACTTCTGGCATTTTTCTATTCAGTTACATAACAAAATATATAAAATTCAACAAACAGTCGAAACGCTGTACATAACGTTTTTAACGTTATTCACAGCGCTTCCATAATTTTAAATAATTTTTTACGATATTTTTCTTAAAATTTCCATTTTATAAAACTTTTGTCAGCACGGTTGAAGAACACCCAATTTGCACCTAATTCACCTCTGGAACGACTAGGTTTACATGAACCTAGCCATCTCTTTGTATTTCATGTTTTCTCGAAAACGGTAAGAACACCTAATTTTTTATTAACACGCTTAAATAACACCTAAAATGCACCTATTTTTTTATCTGGCAGTCTTTTGATATTTTGCAATTTTTTATTTTGAGGACAGTTAGCTTTATAGTGGTATATATAAGCACTTTAGTGACATTTCCACCTTTATCAGTTTAATTTTAAAATTTTTAGAAATAGTAAAAAATTGTATAATAATTTTAAACCTTTTTATTACCTTTATAAGTTGAATGGGGTAAAAAACTTACAAACAGATCAAATTTTAGATTTTTAACACCGCTAGAAGAATTCCCAATCAGACATGAATAAAAACTTACCAAAAAATGTCTCCAATATAAAAATTCGTTTTCATTCACTGTCATGGTGAGACTGTCAGACATACATATGTATTTATCTATCAGCACGACAAATCGCGCGAAACATTCTATTTTTATGAAATTTGAGGAAAACGTTACAAGCAACAAGTTCTTGGATAAGTTCTTCAATCAGACACGTCGGATGCCCAAAACATGGATTTTTAGGCATTTTTTGTGGAAAAAATAAGTTTCTGGCCTAATTTTTCCAAGGTTCAAAAGTTTTTGCGCCATTTTTTACACCATTAAAAAGAGGGAAAAAATCAGATAAAATAGATTTTTGAACCATTATTGTATGTACACTGGTTTCCAAGGAAAACTAATTGTAAGTTTTTTAAACGGAAATTCACTATATTATGCAGGATACTGCGACAGGGGTATTATTATACTAAAATAGATTGCACTGTAAACTAATATCATATTTCCAATTTTTCATTTTTATTACTATGCTTTTATTAAATCAATGTAAAATTCTTGTACGTACCTAAATATGAACAAAAAGTTTTTAAATATTTATCTACTATTCAAAGTAAGTGATATACGATATATACGATATGATATTTAAAATAATGTTGTATCCTATGTATGTATATTTTTTTGTTTTAGTTAATATTAAAATACAAATAATAAAGTCTGCTAAATTGAATTTTATTATCAAATTAAAAATTGTATTAAATATAAGGTGATGTCTAAGAACTCATTAAGCCACTGTGTATTTTGCATAAAGTTGATTGTATATGGTTCTATTGCATATAGTTATTTACAGTCGTTATATACAGTATACATACATATTATATAGATATATGGCTAAGCAGCTGTTTTAATAAAAAGTGTGGATACAAACAATACACATACATATGTGGATTATAACAAAAGGTGTAGTATACGGTGTATACGTTAAAATACACCTTGAGGTGTAAAGCCTTAAACTTTTCGAGTAAGAATAAAAGTTCACTATGCGTCTATGTGTATTAGACACGCATTAAAGATTTTGAGTCTTTAGGATCAGAAAATTTAAAACCAATTGAAGCCAACAAAATCAGAAAAATTTTAGAATAAAAAAAAATCTTTTTGAAGTTTCATGTTGATTAACAAAATCTATCAAAGAGAAAAATGTATTACAAATATATGACAAAATGCATGTATACCTTTTCCAACAATTTTTGGGATGACTTTTCGAGAGGGTGTTATTAGTGACCATAAACATTCAAGATCTTAAATTATTTTATTACTTACAACAAATACCACCCTATGTTCACTGCAATTTTATTTAAATTTGTTACCTGTTTTACAAGCGACGGTTTCTTTTTGCATTCATATAGATAAGTAGGTAAGATGCTGCGAACAATACTGCTGATTATTGCCGTACTTGAAAACTCATCTCATTTAAATATTGAAAAACTATACTCTTTTGGGATATAGAGTATTTTTGTTATTTTTTCTATGAAAAATGATGCTAAAAATTTAAAATTTTGCATTTTAAGAAAGTAAATCTATTTAAACACGTATACAAAATTTCAAAATGATTAAGAAAAGTATTACTGGAGGAAAAAATTAATTCCTGGAATAATGAATTATTAACATAAAATTTGGCAACATCAAGTTATCTTTTATTTTATATTTTTATTAAGCAAAAGAAAAAGATAAAATGACAACAACATATCTTTATTTTTTCTGAAAAAAAGAAGAATTGAAACTAAATTCACCGTTTCCTTATATTCACTACTTGATATGATAGAATTTTTTGGAAGCTCCCGACTGAAATGCATTATCAACGTGTTTTTCACGCCTGTATATTTATTATGTTGCGTAATTATCATGTGGAATTGTTGTATTTCTAAATAAGTGGCAATGAATTCAGAAGTTTTTTATTTATTTATTTATTTTTTGTTATTTCAATAAAATATGGCTTTTCTAGAATTTGAAGTAGATAATTCATCATGAAAAGTGTCTTGAATAAATTAGGTATAATCAATGAAATAGTAAAGTAAATCTCTAGTGCAGCGTTTGTCAACCTTTTTTCAGTCATAGTCGGGTAAAATACAGGATAATTTTGTGCGGATCGATCACATATGACAATTACCAGTTTTCTAAATGTCATTTTAATATGAAATCTCGTTTTCCGACCACTTAGTCGAGTATGTAATTCAGATAACATTAACCATTCAAATTCAGTAGATTTGACACTTTCTTAAACATTACAAAAGTGTTTAAAAGCAACTGTTTAATTTTAAACAGAATTATATTGTTGTTTGGAATCATTTCCGCCATGTAATTCAGATTTTTGACTTTTTTAAACATCAGAGAAATGTTTAAATGCAATTCTTTAATTTTAAATAGAACTCTTGTAGCTTGGAATCTTGTAGCTAATATGAAATGTTGTTTTCCGACCACTTAGTATACCATGTAATTTAGATAAATATCGACACTTTTTTAAACATTAGCGAAATGTTTAAAAACATATCTTCAACAGCTTGGTATCGCAGTTAGTTAAGTTTCATTTGACTTTCTCTTATAGCGTCAGTGACTGAACCGGTTAATATCGTATTTTGTATGTAGATTTTTGAAATCGGTTTTTAAAAAAAAGTTTTTCATACCATCTATTTTTTGTTGCTATCAAAATTTCCTGGCTTATTGTCGTTTTGCTTATACCATCAAGACGCCAGCATCCTGTTTTGTTTCAAGAATACATAGCCAATTTTTTGGCGCTATTACATGATACAACTTTCAGGTGTATTTCAAATGAAACATACCGTATACATTCTCCTCATACATATGCATATGAATATGCACAGTTTATAATTTAAATATAGGCAGGTCATTTTAATCATTGTTAATTTTATAATACTTATATAAGTATGTATGAGTAAGTATGTTTTATAATCGTCTGCATTTTGTCACAATACACACAACACATTAAATTACTGACTGATTGTAAGTACATACTGACATTACACACACTATCAGATTGTTTTATTAAAATTTTTTTTACTTTATATAAAAATAAAAAATTTATACACATACAATAATGTTAACGAACCTTAATTGAATACATTTTGAATATGTAATATATGTACATATTCACTTGTACCATATTGCGGTCCGTCAATTTGCAGTCAGTTAGTCTGTTTATTTGTCTGTTTTGTTATCATTAAATACAAGAAATGTTTTATTTCCGGGAATAAAAGTTTCCTGTGAAATATTAAATTATAATAAACAAATTAATGTAATGCCCAAATGATTTGAATTAAAATTGTCTTATACTTAGGAGTTTATTTTGCATGAAAATTGAAATTTTAAACAATAATATAAATGGAAATAAATTTATTGAAGCGGGGTGAGTGAAGCGAATTATGTACTTCGGTGTCCCTCTGTCCGTCTGTCACAAGCGTTTTTCTCTGAAATTATTCGATGCAATTTGAATTTGAGCACAAAGATACAGTGTAGTAACTCAATTGAAGTATAAAACATCTGTAAAGTTACACCTTTACTTAAAGATACTCCATTTTCCATGAGAGTTTATGTAATTTTGCCATACATTATAACATATTTTTCTTAACAACCGACTTCCTGATCAGCTTGAAACTTCAACATCAACTTTGTTGATTTGAACTGGTTTTCGTCATTTTTTTCGTAACAACCTAACTTTTTTTAAACTTAAGTAACTTACGTAAATTTGAGTATTAAGTAAGGGGTTAGTAATAATTTTTTTTTTTTTTTTTGACAGTAGTTGTTTATTTTATACAATAAATAATACAAAATTATTATATTACTAGCCGTATGCCCGATGGGATTTCTCATAGATAGATATAGAAATATTTTTACCAAATGAAAATGATTTCATGCGATAGGAATGCACGTAAAACAGCACAGCAGACAAGCTTGTAATATAGCTATCTCTTACAAGATCTACTACCTAATATATTGAAAAAGGATAGTAAAAATTATAATAACTTTGATAAATGACAAAATTTCATTTTTACATTCCAACTATATGAATCATTTGCATTTTGTATAAATGCGAGTATAACATCTTTTTATTAGGTACTCACTTTTAATGTTTTTCAAAAGCCTAAATCAAATAATCAGTAACCATCGTAATATTTTACTGGTTCATCGAAAATCAGTCCAACAAACAAAAGTCTTTAGTTTAATAGTTAGTCTGCTCGATCAAAGCTTTTTATTTTCTTGTAAAAATATACAAAATGGCGGCCTCTGATAATTTATTTTTGGATTTTCAAGGAAAAAGTCATTAGTTTGTTGCTTATAAAAAATAAAAATTTTGATTTAAAAAAAAAATCCTTCGATCGGGCACTAGATTAACTATTAAACTAATGATTTTTTTTTTGTTTGATTGATTTTAGATGAATCAGTAAAATGTTGTGATGGTCACCGAGAAAAAAGACCAAATATGACCATAACGTGGTTTACAACACTTTTTTTCTTTTAATGTTTGTAAAATAAAGTTAAAACATAACATGGTAAACCTGCATTATTTGTTTTATAAAATAATTTAAACTACTGTCAGAAAAAATAATTACACAGGCCAACGACTAAAAAACTTTTTTAATACTTTAACCATATTTTTATGGATTTTAGTGTGTTGAATCTGAAAATAACAATAAAATTGCTGTATCACCCACCATTTCCCTACATTTTACACCATAAACCTTTATATTCAAAAAAATAGTTCAGAAAATTAATGCAATCAATATAATACTAAATATGCGAAAGTCAGCGATCCAATATCTTATAATGAATATAATAGCTTATAATTCCAATATCTTTGCTCAAAGTTCCCGCATTTATCAGAAGCAAAGTTACAAGAGGGTGTCTTCATTGGCCCTGATATAAGAAAAATGATGTTTGAGTTTGAATTACATATAACAGTGAAAGAAGAAGACGCTTGGGTTGCTTTCAAGGAAGTTGTTAACAAGTTTTTGGGTAACAAAAAAGACCCAGACTATAATATAACCATTGTATCTAATATGCTTAATCGCTTCAAGAATTTGGGATGTTTAACGAGCTTAAAGGTTCATTTTTAAACAACCAGCTAGACTACTTTCTGGACAACTTAGGAGCTGTCAGTGAGGAACAAGGAGAACGTTTCCACCAGGATATCAAGTTAATGGAAAAGCGCTATCAGGGACGTTGGAACACCAGGATGATGGCAGATTACTTTTGATCCTTTCACAGAGAAAGTCAGCAAGCGGCACACAGAACAAAAAGTCACATTCGAAGCTTCAAAGAAAAGAGAGTAAGAAAATACAAGTCCATGGACTCTTAAAACCTTCATAAAACTTAGTATTAGGAATAAAAATATATTTTATGTGTTTAAATAAAGTTCTTTTTGTCTTGTACAAGTTATTTTTTTTCCACTCCTATAGAATATTAGCATATTTCATTAAATCTGACATAGCCAAAATGTGGCAAAACTGTGGGTGATACAAAATAATGAAATTCAAATTTGGATTTAGCACCCAAAAAAATATAAAGATCACCTATTAACATTAAAAAAGTTTTTTATGACCTTAATTTTGCAGGCCTGTGTTATTAACCCGGCGTGTGCACACTATATTTTCGAGACCACGGAGTGTACACTGGGTCTTTCAAGGAACGATCATGTTTTCAAAGTTTTCTAGGAGCATGTCCAGGACCATTCTCTAGTCTTGACATTCCCACTATTTACTACCCCTATGCGCATTGAATGCGCAACATACGCAATTTAAATCTAAAAAAAGAGATAGGTAGAGAAGGATACCAAATATACGCTATACGCGTCATTAATTACGAATTTAATTGGTTACGGAAGAATCATGGTGGGAGACAATATTGTCAAGAGTAGAGAAGTTTATGGACCGCCAGTTTACGGGGCTTCTACTGTACTTTTTGGAGTGTGTCTACTACATGGTCCAGCAGTTGCCAGAGTCAAAAGTTTAAAACCATTATTAATAAAAATCGACCAATAGTCCAAAAAGCATGAAAAATAAAACTTTGTAAAAAAATTCCTAACTCTACAATGAAGAAATATTTTAAAAAAATGGTTTTAGGCTTTTGTAGCTTATACTATGAGCTTTCAAAAGAATATAATCTTTTTGGCATCGGCTCCAAAAAGCTGAATTATTCAAGCACCTGAAATTTGGGAATATTTACAGGCAAATCATAATGGAACAGTAATTATTTGGCACAAAATGAGTTTTTATTATTGAAAATATAAAAGAAATTAAATACTAATAGAAAAAAAAAAAAAAAACGAAAAAGCAAGAAAGTAAAGAAAAAAAATGGAACAAAACTTTGTTTTATATAAAAAAAAAGTGAGAATATAAAGCCGCGATTCCACTGCTGTGCACGTTATCCACGTCATCTAACGTGAATCCATCAATGAATTATAATGGTACACAATATTTTATTTTAGCCTTGGAAAAACTGAAAAACTACGAGAAAGATAAAAATAACACCATTCCATTTACTTTCGAAAATACTGACACCGTGTGTACACTGACCCTTTTAGGGAACGGATGCAACTTTCACTCGCTCACGTCTGCAAGTCAACCGCCAAACCCGGGCATCCATTGGATCTTGAGTCCCCACTACTAACTAGATTTTTTAGGGAGAGTAGCCAAAGCCGGCGCTTTATTCATGAGAAAGAAATTTGAGTCTTAAATTTCGACAGTTTCTTTAAAGACCCAGTATACACACGCCGGGTTAAAATACTCAATTTTTTCACATTGCTAAGTACCCCTAGCCTAACCTCTTAAGGGCGCACAAGTCAACATTTCTAAATTTAAAATTTATTATTCATTAGCACTTACCCACGGCTTCGCCCGCGTGGTGATTTATATTATAATATCAAGTTAATATGTATAAAATATATTTGCATCATGTCGCTCCTAAGTGTTGTTTTTTTTCTCGGAAATTTTCCCATTGAAATGGAATGTTTTCCCAGAATAAAAAGTAGTCCGTATTCTTCTCTGTCCCCCAAGCTATCTCTGTGCGTAGTTTTAAGCCTACTAGTTAAACTGTTGGGCGTGAAAACAAGACATATAAAACATACAGATTCACTTTCGCATTTGTATATAATTATTAGTTATAGGAATTTAGGATTAATCATTATGAGAGTAAAATTTTTTAAAATATATTGCAAATATATAATACTAAAAATTTGCTTACTCTTAAATAAATATTTTGTTCCACTGAATTACAAAGTTCTTTGAAATGCATGTACATCTACATTCGTGTATTATATTAATTGTAATTAATTATATACTCAATTAACATTAAATTATTTAACAATATAATATTTTTGTTGTAATATCTACTTTTCTTATCGTCAATGTTGCTTTTTTGCAACAAGTTAAACTTACGAACTAAGCAACAGTGATACCATGATTAGCCAATTAGTTAATAAATTATGTATGTATACAAATCTAAAACAATACCATAATTACATTATTGTTGTTATTGCTTAGAAGAATATGTATTATTAATATGTATTATTATTATATTCAAATTGATAAAGTATTAATAAATTAATAATTAATGATTAGTTCGACAGTAATGGTAATAACATTATTAACACCAGTAGTATTGATTATGTATGCGTATTTTTTGTCAAATGCTTGGTAAATTAAAAATCACAAAGTGATTGAAAAAATTATGCGGATCGGCCGGGAATCGAACCCAGGATCTCCTGGTAACTAGCCAGGCGTGCTAACCACTACACCAACGATCCTGTGCTCGGCAGGCGTCCGAGCCGGACACCCATTCAATCACCTATGTGTATTAGTACTCTCTCTTTACAACACACTTGGTGTTCATTTATTTTCAGACTTCTCATAATACCCCATTCTCTCTAGTTTATGATGACAAATCGCAATACATTTTAGTACGATTCAGTTGTTTTTTTTTTCAATCGATTTATAGACTTGTAGGGAGTATAAAATCAAAATGCTGGGTATAAATCCAACCTCACGTCCACGGCGTGCCTGGTGGGCGCTAGCTTCGGCTAGCTGGCAGACGAGGCTCTGGTTAGTTAATAAATAGGACGATCACAGATCCCTTTAACACATAAGTTTTGTTATTGTTTGTTGTCCCGTGTTTGTGTTTTTCGGTCGCTGGGAGCCCTCGGGTTCCCAAAGGTGTTGTTAGTATTCCCGTTGCATCACTGAATGGCTTTGGACTTTCGGGGTGCAACGGGCTCTCTGTGATATTTGAGCTGTGATATTGTATCTCCATTAACGTTGTTATAATCCCCATCGCATCACTGGGTGGCTCCAGGCTCCCCTCTAGTGCGATGGGTTACTGTGATATTTCTTGTTTGGCTCTGTTTTTATTTTTGTTCCTTATCTGTGATATTTTGTTTTGCCGCTGTAGGCCTGTTGTTATGGGTCTACAGCGGTATTTTCTTTTAACTCCTTCTTGCATCACTGGTCGGCCTGTGGCTTCCCAGTGACGCAATAAGTTCTCCTGTGATACTTTTTTGTGATACTGCTGATTTTGTGACTACTGTGATATTTATTTATTTTTGAGTTTGTCTAGTCAGGTTCCTCCACCCCGAGGCCCTTTACACCTCGGGGGGAGTTTCATCGTTGGTTTTCAGTCCTTGGTGCCCGGACGTTCTGGCTGGTACTTAGCGTACCGCCACCAAGGACTGTCCGCTCTTTATGAAGCCCTGGGATGGCAGGGCTCATCGGTGAATTTTATTATGTGTATGTTTGTCCATTGTCTAGTGCATTTATGTGTCCCTGTCTTTACGTGTTGTTTTTATATATATCGTGTGTGGCGGCGCATGCCCTTCGATGGCGATGCCGCTGGGTGCTGCTGATCGCGCCATCCACCGGCAGCAGTACCCCAATTTTAATTAAAAAAAAAAAAAAAAAATCAAAATGGCGTCACTTTTTGAAGGTTGTATTAAAGCCACCAGTTAGGTGCACTGCAAAAATACAAAATAGAAGAAATATTTTTTCAAGAATACGGGCAACAAGAAATTGAAAACTCCATTTCAGAATCGAGGGGGTACTCATGAATAAAAAACCTACTCAAAGGGTACGTTACAGGAAAAAGGCTGAGAACCGCTGTACTAGTGATAGGTTTTGATACACAATTTTCAGACTTACGCCTCGAAGAGTATTGAAAAATATGATAGCCCTGGAAAAAATGAGGTAAAACTTGTGCACTGTTTGCGTGCGTTTCATATGGAAAATTCAATTTTCTTTTCAACTTTCAATATCTGTTTTCAAACGATTTTCGCACTTACGCCATGTTCAATAACATAAAATCTATTACAGCAACGAAAAATTATAGGCATAAATTGCGCTAGCGGCTAAAGCAGTGATTCCCAAACTTTTAGACTTCAATAATCAATTAAGAATATTAAACCCAAGCCCAAGACCACCTCTCAAATAAGTAAGTTAATTATCTATGTAAATGTGATATGAATAATATGAAAATGCAAACTGGATTTGCACTAATAGTGTAGTATATAGTTCATCATCAAAAACATGACTATGAAACGAAAAAAGCTGCATTTTCAGATCTTTAGTACATAATATATCGGAAACTATTAATTTCAAAAGAAAATGTCTAATATAATATTTATAGAAAATTATACGTTCTACAACTTCCATAATAACTGTCACCAATTCATCACTTACCGTTTGTAAATTATTCGGCGAAAAACAAAAATTGATTTTTTTTAAAGCGTCATATCTTGTGAAATAGGTATTTATTTTCAAAGAACAAGTTTTGATAAAAAAGATAAAACATTTAATTTTCTTTAAAAAATGTTTCTGATACTTTTATCATAGATTCGGGCGTTTACGAATTATTTCGGAAAACGCGGTTTTTAAGATGGTAAGCTTAACCTTCAGGATGACGCCATTTTGGTTTTACACAGTTCCTTACGGGTGTACAAATCGATTGCAAAAAACGAACTGGATGATGTTAAAAATGTTTTGCAAAATACTCTACCGACTGGGTTAATATTGTATAATTTTTATTAATATAAATTTCCTTTAAACCGGTTTATGATTTATGTCGTGTACTGTAAGTAACAGTAACGCTCCTTTCACATTATACGGTTTTTGCCGTACGGCAAAAAACCGTACGGTCGCATTTTTTTAGTGTAGTGAAGAAGAGCATTGGACCTTTCACATTACACGGTCACGGCAAAATGCCGTTGCCGTGCCGTGTAGCAGCCGTCTCTTGCCACTGGACTTGACGGTTGCCGTACGGCGTTTTTAGCTCAGTAATGTATGTAATTAAATGGATGCTTTCACATTAGACGGCTTTTTAACGTACGGCATTAACAATATTTTATTGAATTTCATGTTAATTATTAATTTTATTTGTGAAATGGATGAAACTAATGTTGAATGTGATAACCAGTATTTTAATAGATTGTATGTAATTTCGAAATTGTGTGTTTTGATGTTAAGTTCGTTAAGAAATTAATCAAATGAGTCTGTAAACATCCGAAAATAGTTGAAAAACTTATTTTCGTAATTTTTCAGGTCTTCAAAGAGTGTGATAATAAATAATCCTACTTTCTATTTCCTCTGATTTATAAAATTAACTTTAATGACACTTATTATTTGTATAATGTTGCAAGTCGAATAAAGATATTCAGTTTACAACGGCAAAAAACCGTGCAATGTGAAAGTAACAATATCACGGTAAAAAGCCGTACGGTTTTTTACCGTACGGCGAAAACCGTACAATGTGAAAGGAGCGTAAATATGTAGAACTGTGATGAAATTTTTTATTATGAAAGTCATCACAGTGTTTTTTTGTTGTTGACGTTGTTATTAATAAATACATATTTATATGTGCAATATTTTACTATTGTTTTTAAATTTAACAAATTTAATAAGACAAAGAAATCTTTAGTTTAGAATATGTAATACAAAGTAAAATGGTAAACCTGATACATTTAAATAGAATGTGAGGCCCTCTCGTTTGTTTATTTTGTCGATTACATTACTTGAAAATAGTTGAGAAGAAAATTAAAAATATTTGACTAATTGTTAGTGACTTAGGATCTTTGGAAACATATTAGCTGAACTAATGTATATAATTATGTGTACACTGTATTTACCTTCAAAAAACATCTAGTTGAGTTGCGTAATTTGTGTTTCCTAATCGTTATTTTATAGATTGTATTGTTTTGTAATTGTTTCTTTTTTTTATTATCTAATGTTGTATTTTTGAATATTATAACTATAAGTTTTATAAATATTAGTGTCATTATTTTTTTTGAAGGATATTATAGAAAGGAGGATCTGTAAATTAGACCTAAAGACCAAAATACTCTTTCTTGAGGCCTATAAAATCATCATTTGGCTAGGAAATGGTAAAAAAATTATGAGAATAATGCATTATCTATTTTATCTAATAGGAAAGAGGTCGAAATAAAAGAGTTTGTAATCGATTTAATGAAAGTTACTAATTTTTTTTAGGTCGCATGAGTACGAATTTATTGTCAAAATAATGAAATTTCAAATACTATACTACTAGCTATTTCAGTATGGTAACTGAGATTTTAAAAATGTGAAAAATCGGTAGATCTGTTTGCCTTTTAGCGAATTTCCAGAAAGAATTCTGGAAATTCAGCTATTACAGTAGGTGTCATGACGCGATTTAAGCCCGGGACTATGGCAGAAATTTGTTTTGAGGTCCCTAGAAACCGAAAATAATATTCACTAAAATTTATATATATATATAAATATCAGCCCCGGATCTACAATTTTTTAGAACCGGGGCAAAAACTTGAAAATGGCGCCCCCCCTCCCAAAGTTTGACATAAGTTGTCAAAAAAACTCATAAGTATATAAGTCCTTTACAAAACTCCTATTTTTCTCGTTACGGCAATGATAAAAATTGAGAGAATTGTAAAGGATCAATATAGGTACAAGTTGATTTTTTATTTTAATAAATCTACTCCAAAAGCACTACAAGTTGTGCAAATTTCAAAATTTTATCACCAGCCCCGTCAGAGATACAGGGGCACAAATTTCCAATATTTGAAAAAAAGTCAGTTTTCGGAAGTTTGTAGAAATTAAAGGATACAAGTCTCACAATTAAAAAAGTGTGTTTTTGTTTCATAATGGGTAGTTGTACCCGGATACAGCTATTCTCATAAAAAATACTAACAATAAGAAGTTTAAAACATTCCTTCTATAAGAAAAAACGCCGTGAGCAGCGGGGCCCCATCACGGTAGTCGAATTTTCCCCTTCATCTTCCGTATTGAATGTCTACAAGCGAAATGTGATTGAAAGTCTACAACCGAATTGTCATTTTGTTGGTTTCAAAACTGATGATGAGTGTCCGGTTGATCGGGACTTTAAAAAAAGGTTTTAAGTATTTAAGGGCTGTATCTCAGTAAATTTCAATTTTGTGCCGATAGCAGTTAACAGGGAAAAAGCCAACACAATTCGTACGAGGGCATTTCTATCCATGCTTATCCGCCAATTGCCTTTGTGTTTTATTTTTAAATAAAAAAAAAGGAACTTAGATAGTAAACTGGAAGGCTTTTATGAAGATATTTTTTCTTTCCAAAAAAATCCAAAATTTCTATTTTATAAATAATAAAAATCCAAAATTCCTAATTTATAAATAAACAGTGACTTTAATAACATTTTCAAATTACTTAATATGTATGTATTTCATTTGTTAAAAAATTGTATTCACTTTTTTTTAAATTTTTTAAAATTACTATTCGCCTACTTGTATTTAGAATAAAAGTAATGCATTTAAAACACATTTAACAATAGCATTCAATTCCGATGTAAAAATGGAAGAAGTGGGGGGAAAAGTAATGTGGACTCCCTAAAAGGTACTAGCTGGATACTAACTGAATACACGTACAAAATTTCAGCCCTCTAGGTTTCCTTAGAGAGTCTCTAGACGTGTTAGAAAGCAAGCAAAAAAATTAAGGAAATATTGGCGTAAAAATCGTGGGGGTAAGGGTTAAAAGTTGAAACCCCCAAAAAACAGTGTCTGGCTATTAGCTTAACCTGTACACAAAATTTCAGCCCTCTAGGTTTATTTGGGGAGATTTTGACCCGAACGAAACTGTTAAAAAACAAGAAAAATCATGTTCTTTTGGGTATAAAAATGGTGGCGGTAGGGTTTGAAAGTCGAGACCCCCAAAAGGCACTCCCTTGATACTAACTCAATCCGAATACAAAATTTCAGCCCTCTAGGTTTATTTGGGTGACCTGTGCGAGTGGTACAAACTTCGAAAACGTCGAAAATGCATGAAATTGTAGCTTAAAAATGAGGGGGGTGTAGGTAAAATATTAAAACCTCCAAAAAGCACAACCTAGGTACGAACTTTATCAACACACCAAATTTCAACCCTCTACGTTAATTGTGGGGGGCTGGGGGCCTGTTAGATCCAGCGAAAATCGTTTTTCCCCCCTCTACTCCCACCAAATCATCCTAGGAAGCTGAATTTTGGATATGTTGTAGATAATTGACCGAAACATTATTTAAAACTTGTTTGAAAAAGTTTTATTGCTTTTCCGCCCCCCACCGCCCCTTAAAGGTCGGGACGGAAAAAAAATTTGCCCAAAATTTGACCCCACTTTGATAGTATGAGGTGCCTCGAAAATGAACCCCATTTACCAAATTTCATCTCTTAACTTCCATAGGGGGGCCCTACACAAATTAAAAGGTGGCGGGAATATATATATATATATATATATATATATATACATATACATATATATATATATATATATATATATATATATATATATATATATATATATATATATATATATATATATCAGACATTTTTTTTCTACATATTCGTGTTCTACGGGTCCGAAAACGGATAGCGCCCCTACTCTCGCCTCTCGCAGCTCTTATCGTATAGACTCTATAAGTCTAATTTTTCGGAGAAAATTCGACTAAAAAAAAATATGGACACTAATGTGTAAACCTTACTTTATGTAAAATTACTGAATGTGAATTTTCTAAAGAAGAAACTAAAGGAACTTACAATATTGCCTGTGTCAGAATTCATGTCGAAAGAATGATACAAAGATTACGAACAGATTTTAAATAAAATTATTCCGACCAATCTATTTAAGCACATCGATAATATTGTACATATTTGTTGTGTAGTGGTAAATTTACAACCCCCAGTAATTAAAAAAAAAACGCCGTGAGCAGCGGGGCCCCATCACGGTAGTCGAATTTTCCCCTTCATCTTCGGTATTGAATGTCTACAAGCGAAATGTGATTGAAAGTCTACAACCGAATTGTCATTTTGTTGGTTTCAAAACTGGTGATGAGTGTTCGGCTGATCGAGGCTTTAAAAAAAGGTTTTAAGTATTTAAGGGCTGTATCTCAGTAAATTTCAATTTTATGCCGAAAACAGGTAGCAGAAAAAAAGCCAACACAATTCGTACGAGGACATTCCTGCCCATGTTTATCCGCTAATTGCCTTTATGTTTTAGTTTTAAATATTAAAAAAGGACTGTATTAAATAGTAAACTGGAAGGCCTTTATAAAGATATTTTTTCTTTCCAAAAAAATCCAAAATTTCTATTTTATAAATACTAAAAATCCAAAATTCCTAATTTATAAATAAACAGTGACTTTAATAACATTTTTAAATTACTTAATATGTATGTATTTCATTTGTCATAAAAGTAAGTTCACTTTTTTTTAAATTTTTTAAAATTACTATTCGCCTACTTGTATTTAGAATAAACATAATGCTTTTAAAACACATTTAACAATAGCATTCAATTCCGATGTAAAAATGGGAGAAGTGGGGGGAAAAGTGATGCGGACTCCCTACAAGGTACTAGCTGGATACTAACTGAATACACGTACAAAATTTCAGCCCTCTAGGTTTCCTTATGGAGTCTCTAGACATGTTAGAAAACAAGCAAAAAAATTAAGGAAATATTGGCGTAAAAATCGTGGGGGTAAGGGTTAAAAGTTGAAACCTCCAAAAAACAGTGTCTGGCTATTAGCTTAACCTGTACACCAAATTTCAGCCCTCTAGGTTTATTTGGGGAGATTTTGACCCGAACGAAACTGTAAAAAAACAAGAAAAATCATGTTCTTTTGGGTATAAAAATGGTGGGGGTAGGGGTTAAAAGTCGAGACCCCCAAAAGGCACCCCCTTGATACTAACTCAATCCGAATACAAAATTTCAGCCCTCTAGGTTTATTCGGGTGACCTGTGCGAGTGGTACAAACTTCGAAAACGTCGAAAATGCATGAAATTGTAGCTTAAAAATGAGGGGGGTGGGGGTAAAATATTAAAACCTCCAAAAAGCACAACCTAGGTACGAACTTTATCAACACACCAAATTTCAACCCTCTACGTTAATTCTGGGGGGCTGGGGGCCTGTTAGATCCAGCGAAAATCGTTTTTCCCCCCTCTACTCCCACCATATCATCCTAGGAAGCTGAATTTTGGATATGTTGTAGATAATTGACCGAAACATTATTTAAAACCGGTTTGGAAAAGTTTTATTGCTTTTCCGCCCCCCACCACCCACTTAAAGGTCGGGTCCGAAAAAAAATTTGCCCAAAATTTGACCCCACTTTGATAGTATTGTTGTGCATTGGAATAAGCCCCACTTACCAAATTTCATCTCTTAACTTCCATAGGGGGGCCCTACACATATTAAAAGGTTGCGGGAAAATATATATATATATATATATATATATATATATATATATATATATATCAGACATCTTTTTTTTTTACATAATCGTGTTCTACGGGTCCGAAAACGGATAGCGCCCCTGGTCTCGCCTCTCGCAGCTCTTATCGTATAGACTGTATAAGTCTAATTTTTCGGAGAAAATTCGACTAAAAATGTTCAAAAAGTGAATTTTGCTAAATTTTGATATCCAACTTTAGGTAAAGTTTTCTTATAGAAGGGACGAAAATAGATTAAATATGGACATCACTTAAAATAAAGAGACATTTATTACCTTTAAAATGGTTTTTATTTCAACCATTTAGGATGAACGGGTTATGAAA
The DNA here is from genome assembly GCA_035578155.1 of Brachynemurus nebulosus. Taxonomy (NCBI): domain Eukaryota; kingdom Metazoa; phylum Arthropoda; class Insecta; order Neuroptera; family Myrmeleontidae; genus Brachynemurus; species Brachynemurus nebulosus. The sequence continues at coordinate 25,488,480 of JAPWDM010000001.1, forward strand.
TATGTGCTTTGGCATAAATGGCTACAAACACAAAAATCAGCGCAAATTGGAAAACAAATATGGCTACAACGCTTAAACGGTTCAAGATAATTTTTTTAAGAATTGTTTTCGATACTTCAAATATAATATAGAAACAACTGGAAGAATATTAATTTTTTCTAAAATGGTCGAGCAACCAACTTTTTTTTTTTAGACAATTTGATATAGACCGACCTAGTGTGATTTTGGCGCCCCCTGAAGCTGACGCCCGGGGCAGGGGCCCCGGTTTGCCCCCCCCTAGATCCGGGCCTGATAAATATATATGTATGTATGTATCGGCGTATGTATGTATATAATTATGTATCAGCACGATAGCTCTTCAGGAAAAACTGCTAGCTTTACGAAATTTGGTGACAACATTGGAAATCCAAAAATCTTGGATGAGTTCTTCAGCCAAACACGTCGGATGCCAGGAACATGGTTTTTGTTCTTGCAAAAAATTAGTTTTTTGCTAAAATTTGCTATAATTTAACATTTTTTGCCACATTTTTATACACCATTGCAAAGAGGGAAAAAAATCACATAAAAAAGGTTTTTGAACTATTATTCTAGGTTAGCTAGTTTTTGAGATAATTAGAAAAAAAAGTCAGTAGCAAGATTGGACAGTTCTGGACCCACCATCCCCTACCGGGGCCGTTCTAGAAACCTCCGGCGGTGGGTGGAGTAATGTGAACGAAAATTTTTTCTAACCTAACTGAACGTAACGGAACTTAATCTAACCTAACCGAACCTAAGGAAATTTGGTCTCAAACCTAACCAAACCTAAGGAAATTTTTTCTAACCTAACCGAACCCAACAAAATTTTTTCTAACCTAACTGAACCTTATTGTTCTATAATTTATATAAACTGAATTTATTATTAGCGAATTTCCAGAATAGAATTCAGCTATTACAGCCACTATCATGACGCGACTTTAGCCCGGGACTATGGCAGAAATTTGTTTCGAGGTCCCTAGAAACCGAAAATAATATTCACTAAAATAAATAAATAAATATATATATATATATATATATATATATATATATATATATATATATATATATATGTATATATATATATATATATGTATATATATATATATATATATATATATGTATATATATATATATATATATATATATATATGTATATATGTATATGTGTGTCCGCACGATAACTCTCGAACGAAATGTCCTAGCTTTACGAAATTTGGTGAAAATATTGGAAGTCCCAAACCATTGGACAAGTTCGTTAGCCAGACATGTCCGATGCCAGGAATATGGTTTTTGTTCTTGAAAAAAATTTTGCCAAAATTTCCACTTATTCAAGATATAGAGTAATTGTAAATAAAAAAATCTTCTTTATGTGATTTTTCCGCCTCATTCCGCCAAATTTTTTTCACGAAAAATGTCCAAAAAACCGTAAACGTTTTCACGAAACATCTTATTTTTAATAAAATTCATGAAAACGTTTACGGTTTTTTGGACATTTTTCGTGAAAAAAATTTGGCGGAATGAGGCGGAAAAACCATATAAAGAGGTTTTTTCATTTACAATTACTCTATATCAACTAGTTTCCGAGAAAAACGTACTTTTGTAAATGGAAATTCGCTATGTTATGCAGGATGCTGCGACAGGGGTATTTTTATTGGCTGAGCAACCGGATTCAAGTTAAGCCAGTAAAAAAGGCGAGTTCATAAAACTATTATTTATTGTTAGCCAGAGCTGGATTTATAGCGCTTTTTCGTAGTTTTTTTTTTTTTTTGCGCTCGCCACCTATATTTTTGAAAAAATTCAAAAGGAGTGTCCACAAAAGTACTTAGGGGCCTCCACATGTGAAGTATGCAGAGATCACCACATTAGAAGTGCCTCGGGGCCTCTACAGAGGTAAATCCGGCCCTGTTATTAGCCATAATCTTTTATTGCTTTTTAGTAGAAGTCCTAAAAAAGCAATATGTAGATTATTTTATCGGCAAAATAGTGTACACTGTAATAAAAAATTGACGTTTCGATAAAAAATTCATATCACTAGTAAATTACAACTAACGCAAATTTCGTTTAAGTTAAAAATAGAATAAAAATATGTATTGATTAAGACAAATTACGTACAATCCATATAAATTTAAATACATAAATTGTATATTTTATTCTAATACATATACAGTAGTGGTCAAAACGCTGTAAACATAGTAAAAATTATCTAAGTAGAAACGTCTCCAAAGTGTAAAATAAATTTACTTTAATTGTTCCAAATTATTTTTTAATTTAGTTTACTCAATAAATAAATTCTAATCCAATTGTTCAAATTTCGAAGGACCAATTCTGATTAATTTGCAACAATTTGGGTATGAATTTTTTGTTACTGTAATTCTATAATTAAAATTATAATTGTAACTGCTTTAAAAGGAATGTGTTCTTGATGTGATGTATTCCAATTAAAAATTATTTATTCTCCAACCGTCACAAAAACAATACTTTTACTGACTATTGAGTAACATTAAAATTGTACTTTATATGCCTAGATAATTAAAATGTTTTAATTTCCATTGGAAAACGTAAAAATATTAGTAGCTTTGATTTTTGTTCCTTGTAAAATTGTTCCTTTTCTGCCTTGTTAAATAAAGTACCAGGGGCGCAACAACTGCAAATCCGTAGGGGGTGACCAACAAAAATTTTAATAACCCATTTTTTTTATAACACAATTTTTCGATAACATTGGAAAATGTTATCGAAAATATCGTCCTCGAAAATTCGATTTTCAAAAAAAATATATCAGTAGACCATTAAAAATTTTACTTTTTAATGTAAATAAAATAATTTAAAGGAAAATTTACGTAATTTTTTGAGGGTTTCACGTAATTTTAGGGGGTTCCGGTCCCCTCTTGGACCCCCACCCCTTCAGTTGTTGCGCCCCTGTAAAGTACTGTTATCCAAAATAATCGTTATGAAGAAATATAATTTTTTTTATCTATGTATGTATGTGTAACGTTCAGCTATTAGGTTATTTACGATGTATCATTACAATCGAATTACATTCAATATTCTATAATTATGTTCTTAAATATTCAGTACAAGATATAATTTTAACTATGGGCAATTCTCATATTTGTGGCATGCTAGGTTCCGGAATTATGCACCGTAAGTCGAAATGTTATAACTCAATTTTGTTTTATATATTTTCATATAAGTAAAATGAAAGAATTACGTTCTATAAAGTCCTCTTAATTTACTTAGAATTGCATTTAACACAGCAACAATTTTGTAATTAATTCCAAAACCTCTTTAAAAATTTATGGTCGTTGTTATTTAATTATTTTATTATGTTCAAAATTACCCACAAAAATATGTCAAATCTGGTGACCTAACTAGATACGACCTAAATCAAAATGATATATTTCGTAAACTGCCTGTAATTTGTGTGATCGGTGTTTCTCAAAGTTTTTGGTTCGCGACCCCCTTTTGCACTTAAAAAATTTCAAAGATCCCCCCGACCCGAAGATTGAGTATGTGTAGAAAAACGTATAAATGCGATCTGTAATAAATTTTTCTGGGAACCCCAAATATTTTTCGCGATTCCCAGTTTGAGAATCACTGAATTTGATAATTTTGTTCAACCATTTTTGTTATGAAATAGGCAAGATTCTTTCAGGAAATATAGTTCCCCCGTAGGTAGAGCAACACATTTTCCTGTTAATTCCATATTTTAAAATTTTATAGAAATGAAAGAATGGTATTAAAATCGTACAATTAATATTACCTAGTAAAGTATTAATAGCATTTATCTACGTTTGAACAATTTTGGACACTACTATACATATAAATTAACGAACAGTGATCGCAACTGATTATTTTTGTAAATAACGTCATTAGATTCCTATTCAATGCTGTCAGTTGTGATAAAGACGAATTATAATTTAATTACATACATATTGATATTAATAAAGAAGTGAGATACATAAATGTATAATTTTTCTTTTCTTTCGTCTTATGAGAAATGAACTTTTATCGCCTACCTTTTAATTAAAAGGCGCCATCTCTTGAGATTAAAGTTTTTTATATAAAAAATAAAAATGTTTATAATTATAGCTTATTTTTATAAGAAGAAATAAAATTATAAATCGATTCACAGATTATTATCTGGGTATAGTGAATTCAGAAATTTATGAAGAGGCATCTCTGCAACATCCTAAACTGTGCTAACATTATTACATCTAAAATTTAGTGACCATTGATTGACTCCAAGAAATAGCCCAGACTGGATTTTCTATTATAAATTTCTAAATTGTATTTCTTTCTTACAGATTACGTCGTCGTATGGAATCTTATCGACGACGCCAAACTGACTGCCAACCGCGATTTGATCAGACATTTGGTGGATTATGTGAACAGAATATGCAAGATACTTTGGCGCTAAAACAACGATTCCTAGAGACGAAAGCAAAACGACAAAATAAAACGAAACAAGATAAGCAAAATAAACTTGTACAGCAAGTGGTCCATCAGCAGAACGATTCGACAAACGCCGCGCTGCAAAGTAGTGTACACGTCGTAAGTGTAACTTCAGCTTTAAGGGCTAATATCACCTTGTGTTCACAAATTCAAATAATCGTATTCTCAAATTTATTTAAAAAACATGAAAAGATTTGTAACTGTTTTGTTTTTTATATATTTTTGTATATATTTTTTTAAGCGTAACAGCGCTTGCAAAACCACTCTTACCCGCTTTGCCGTACCTCTAACTCAATGTCTGCCCAATTGTGTGACGCAAGTGTGTCGAAAAAGATTTGAAAATATAGACACAAAACGTGTGACGACATCATGAGTTCCCCAAGCGTCTGACCGTTTAACAATATCATACCGACTATATATAACGATTTTCTCCTTGTTAGCTATTATCAGGGCCGTGGAATCAGATGGCGGACTCCGGGAATAATCTGCATTTTCTAAAAATTTCCTCTCAAAAAATAAGTGTTGAGCAAAAAAAGAAAAACTTGACTTTTTTCTCGGTCTCTCTGCCGGCAATTACGGGCTCCTTCCTCAAGCCCTGGCCCCGGGGCTACAACTCCGGCTACCCTACCCTCTGGTCGGGCCTGGCTATAGATTTGTCTTCCCTACCGTATTGTTCTGGTTAGTTGATGTATTAATTGATGAACAATAAGGTGCGTATGTTTCATTTCCGAATTAGTACAAAAATGCATCAGAAATATATACTTATTGGAACATATTTATCCAAAATAAGTCAATGTAAAAAGTTGTTTCTCCCCGTTTTGCCTTATAGATGGGGCAAAACGGGATACCCAACAGGACAAGACATTACATATACAATTTCTAACCATGCTGCATGAAAAATACAATTCTTTAATAAATAAGTTATTAAAAAAACTGCCAATTAAAATTCAGTCATGCAGATAGATGAGAGACACAATGGGGTTCAGCTGAAACCTTTGTCCCATTTTGCACTCATGTAATAATATGAAATTGAAATGAAATTCGGTATAACTATACAACTTTAAAAGATAAACAAAGAAATAAAATATCCTAACAGTTCATTTCGTTATTATGGAACCCAATCTCGTATACTTCCAATTTTTAATCTTTTTTTAAACGTAGAAAATGTATGTAATTAATAGGACAACACCGTGAAATCACTTTTTTGTCTCTAACATACAAAGACAGTTATTTACCTCTACCGTTTGCCTATGACTAACTCAAATTAAGACGACAGACCGAACATGGATATTTACTTGCGATTGGTGCGTTGAGGTGGCGTGATAATTACGTACGATTTTTTCAGTTAATTAATTTTCTACAAAATGGTTTCAATTTAAAGAAAATCGAATCAAAAAATCGATCGAAAATCTGTCATAGAACCAACAAATTTTAATTAATCAAAAAAATAAAATAAATATTTTACTTTCAAAATATACTTTATTTTTAAATCGTGGCAATTGTTTCGAACATTAATTATTTATTTTCAAACAAAGTTTATTTAAAAATAAATTGGTATTTTGCGAAGTAAAATATTTGTTTTATTACATAAAAATATGGAATACCATAAAGTAACGTTCAAACCAAAAATATTAACCAACAAAATCCTGTGATATTAGCTAGAGTCATTAATTATTAAGTTACAGTAAAATAATTTAAAATCGGTTGCATCTAGCTGAAGGAGTTAGATGTTCGCCAATGAAGAAAAATGTGCTTTTTGATGAAAACTATTGTATCTTGTTTTTAAAAATATATTTAAACAAAAATTTTTCTTGTATCTTAAAACTTGTATTTTTTGGTGTAGCAAACAGAATATCTGTAAATCCTTTAATTTTTCTTAAATAAATTTGAGAATATAACTATGTAAAATCTGTGAATATTTAGGTGATATTACCCCTTAATTTTAAAAAGATTCTGAATTTAAGTAATTTTTATTTTATTTTTTTAACAGCAACAAAAATTTCTAAAACGAGGCAACGAAGAATTAGAAAACACCGGTAATGATGGACTTGAACCACCAGTCAAGTTACAATGTACGGCTCAACATAACCAAGCGCATTCAACTCACCCGGGTGGTGAAGGTCTCACAAAATTCTCTGTGGAAATTGTACAACAACTCGAATTCACAACAAGCGCTGCCAATTCACAACCGCAACAAATTTCCACAAATGTCACCGTCAAAGCGTTAACAAATACTTCCGTAAAAAGTGATATTTCATCGCCGAAATCCAATCCATCAACGCCTGCGTCCAATAGTGTGCGTCCAAATTCAAATATTGGCTGTGTTGATATCGGCACATTGGTCGAATGTAAACAAGAGCCGGACAATGATTTCGCTGACCTGGATCAATGTGCCGCGGCTCTTGAAAAAGATGCACAAGCAAACGGTGGGAATTCATTTCCCGGCTTCTCTGATCTCATCGGTGATGATACAAGTGACGAAATCATTACTTCCGATACATTTAAAGATTTAATTAGTGAAATTAGTGATTTAAATCCGGAATTTATGAAAGACTTCGATTTCGAGGAAAAATGTGATGTAAATAGTAGTAATCTCAACAGCTTGCCACCTAACGGATTAAAAGTAGAGGATACAAAAGATGTAAATTTAGTCAATCAGGCAAATAACGGCCTGTTAGATATTGTAAAAAGTTCCCATAGTCCGCTTTTACAAAATGCTTACTCACCGCCCATATACGAGAGTCAAGGTCTCAATAAAAATCGGTTACCATATCCCACTCAAATGGATTTCCCCAAAACAGAACTTAGTCCTGCCGCGCAGACTCTCAAACAGATGGCCGAACAACATCAGCATAAAAATCAAATGGGTCTTGCCTTCAACGCACCACCTTCTCGCGTCCCGACATCCAGATCACCCTACACCTCCGATTTTCAGTTTCCTAGTAACGAATTCCTGGGAAGTCCTAACTCAAATCCAGCGAATGTTGGAATGCACCAAAAAAATTTCTCACAAGCCGACCTTATTAAACAAGAATTAAATATTTTCAACAATCAACCAAAAGGCGGCAACATTCCACCCGGCGTCTATAATAAACAGTATTCACCGTACGGGAGTCCAAGCGCAAACCACGGAAGTCCCGGGTACATGCCTGGACGTGGTGGGCCGGGAGGTCCCCAAGGACCTGGTGGACCACCGCCCCGACCCTCATCGGGAACAAATCAAACATCACAGAGTGGAGCCACAACGTTGCAGATAAATCAAGCGCAGCAGCTACATATCAGTCAACAACCTGGTCATGCAATTCAGGTGAGATCGTAATTAAACAATTTAATCGCAACCTTTTACAGAATATCATAAAATTTACAGTATAATTGAGACGCTGAGTTTCAAAACTATCTACCTGACGATTTTTCAAAATTTAGTTAGATACGGTTTATTATTCAGGAGGATAAATTACATTAAAAAATATCAACTAGACGGTGCAAAGTCAACTTTTTCCCCTTTAATTTTAATGACAAAAATACGAAACTGTTTCAAAAGTAGCTAATTGCAATATTTTCCAATTGTAAAAACATGGAGTTGCAAGCAACACAAACCAGCTGCAAAACTATCTAATTACTTATATAAAAATGGCATCATTAGAAAAACCTGGAACAGAAGTAACTAGTTAGGTAGTCAATATGTGGCACTGCAAAGGCTGCCGAGGTTCAAATAATCGTATGTGATAATTTTATTACTCTCTCTAAGAAAATATTTACTACTGAAATAACTAGAAAATAATACAAAGAAATTTGTAGAATTGTCAAATATAATAGGCTGCGAATGTGTACAGAATAAAATTGTGTGAGACATTGTGGTTCTGATTTGTCTTTTACTGTTAAATTACAGCAAAGAGACTTGTTTTATTGGAGAATATTCTACTAAATTATAAGAAAATATCTTAGTTTTCATAAGTTACGTTATACGATGTAAATAGATGGATTTGAACGAATGTTGTTGTATTTAAAACTTATTGAAATAATAATAAACTGTTGCAAAAGTGTCTAGTTGTTAGTGTTACTGCTGCAAAAGTGTCTAATTGTTAGTGTTACTGTTGCAAAAGTAGCTAATTACAAAATCAACCTTTTCAGAACCATCTAATTAAAGCAAACTGCTGCAAAAGTAGTTAATTATAATTTTTAATCGTTATTTACTAGCTATTGATGAGTGGTATCGTTGTTATTATTTCTTTATAAGAACTGTATGATTTTTCCTAAAAATTTAATGGTAAAAACCACATCAAAATTATTATTATAAGTGAGAAAACAGTTTTTTGTGTTTCCTGAACATTTTTGGTTGTGTTAATTAGATGCTTTGAAACTCATCGACTCAATTATTTTGACAGTTAAAACAACTGTGTTTTTAAGATTCCGTAGCTACTCAAAGTACTCTTAGTTTCGTTATGTCTGTCCGCTCGTCTGAGGATCTGTCCTCATTTGGAGGACAGATCCTCCATGAAAACAGATTTCAAAATCAAAAGTAAGGAAATTCGGTATAGGAAAATAAAAATGTAATTTTTTTAAGTATGCCCTATCTTGTGGGATATCTTTAAAAAAGCTTTTGAAAATGAAATTGATGTTCTTTTTACCACTATTTTTATGTCTTGTTTGCGAAACATTGAGCTTGAACTCCACTTTTCTGTCGCAGATTTAAAAATTCTGGATAATTACTAATAGTAGCACTTGCTAAGAACTTTCAACAAAAATTATTTTGGATAACATAATTGACTTTCATAGTAACACATACAGTGAATGAGTGAGTACAGTGTGTATAAATAAAATTGGCCAGTAAGCAGCAATTAAATTTCCCTGGTGGGAATTTGTGGAACTAACAAATGACAGATACTTTCCGACACCTATGATAAAGAATGAAATTTTAATACCAACAACTAAATGCCAACACTTTAAACCATGTAATTATACGCACAATTTACGTAAAAAATTTATAAATTATTATTAGAACGCTCAGTTTTGTGGAAATTGTCTGTTAATTCCGCAACTCGTCACTAGAGATAGAGAATCTTATCATTGCTAGTACTATATTTGTCTATCTATTTTTATGTTAAACTGGAATAATTAGTTTATTTAGTATATTTAACAGCAATGAGTTTAATAGCCGGAACAGATATACTTAGATTTCCTAAAATTTTGTGCCAAATCTAGTCAATTTAAAAAAAATAATAATAATAAACTTTAAAAAATTTGCAGTACCTATTTTTTTATTTAAGGTTATGTACTTCAACTGTCAAAACTACGTTATCGTATAGCTTACCACATTTTGTAAAAAGAAAAAAAAAAACTATATCTTCTATTTAAAAATGGAGCAATAATCGTTTGATGTTTGTTAATAATACTGTGTCAAAATACCATAAAAATTTTGTTTGCGTTTTGATTATGCAAAAAAAAAAAATTAAGACTCGTGTTCATTTTGTAACAGACGATTGTAATTTTATGGAAAATTAAAAATAATAGCCGCATAAATATATGGTATTTGTTGCACGCGAACACTAAATTTGTTTTTAAAAAAATCCAGTGAAGTCAGATTTATAAAAATTCTGATATTTCCTAACAAACAAACAATACAATAATGTATAATATTTATTGTATATTAGGTATTAAAAGTGAATTATCAATGAACTTATCCACACCATTTCTAGATTCATCGATAATCATTTTAAGTCATTTATAAATGGTTCTGTTTACTATGGCATTTTTTGGATCATTTCGATTCTTTAAGTGGTTTAGTTAGTAGAGTTCTGTAAACTCATGTGCTTATAAACTTATTGTTAGTTTTTAAGATATAACACTCAGTTTCTTACATGTAAAAAAAAGTTGAAACAACCGATGATGAACACTTTCTTCGGATAAAAAAAAATAAAAGGTGTCACAATAACATTTTATCATAGAATACAATAACTATCATTGATAACATATTTACTCGAAGCATTTTAAATTGTTTTTGTCCAAGAGAAGTTTACTCGTCCTGATCATTAACCCTTTTAAACAAACCATATGAAAAAAATTTTTTATCTCAAAATGCCAGACTTTTTACTGCCAGTGATAAGTACAATAGATAAGGTTACAAAAAAAGAAAAAAAATGAGATTCCAACACCAAATTATACTAAAGTATGTTGATAAAACTGAACATTATATTTTAAAACTATACCGTATTTCGGAAAATCTGTCACAGATGACGGCACCTGTACCAGTGAATATATACATATCATAGCATTTTGAGCCGCCATATTGCAGGACGAGTTAACTCGTCTTAATCATTTAAAAGTTAAAAATTTAATAATTATGTCTTAATAGGACGGTGTAGATTTCTGTTGACAGATAGCAGCACTTGTCAATTATTCTAAATGTCATAGACCATAGTACAATTTATTATAATTTGATTACCTACTTGTATAATAAAATAAACAAAATAAACGTAAAGATCTAAAAAAAATGAATATTTTGATTTAAAGTAAAAATTATTATTATTATTACAAGTTATTATTTACAAGTTATTTTTGGATCAAACATTGAAATTATGTCGACCTCTTACGATATGGATTTTATATCGTAATAGGTTTAAAATATTTTCAAATTTTCTTATTAACCAGTTGTAAATGTGGAGTATGACATACCGAGTCTAAAATTAAAAATTTATTAATTTTTAACAATCTCATTTGGTTTGAAGAAAAATATTTATGTAGATACCGTAAAATCGTCTAGACCCGGACACTTTTTTACATTTTTTTGGTTAATTTTATATTTATACATGTTTCCGTCATAGATATCATCAATAAAAGTATAACCATTAGAAAGAGTGTATATTATTTGTTATATACCTGACCCATTTGTTTCATTATAAGTAAAAATAAAAAATAATTAGTAAGTGTCCGGGTCTACACCCTAAATCGGTCTTGACCCGGACACTTACTTAAATAATGTAATAACATGCAAACTAATCTCTCCCGTCGGGGTTAGGACAGTGTTTTATACCGTCTGATGTCTTTGAACCTGTCAAAGTCTTCAAAACATTTTGCGGGAAGGGGGAAGAGTCAGTGCATAGTATGCCTCTCTATGAAGTAAACATGCGATATGACACCAGAAGGAGGCATAAACCGTGTAATTCTGGCGGGAATATAACGTATGGATAGTGGAAGTTACAGTTGGTGCGAATCACGGCCATAGTGTAATAAACTGATATGTCCGGATCTAAACGTATATATGTATATAGCATGTATTTTTTATATATATGTACATCGAATATAACTTCAAACATATAATGCGCGATAAAATTCTGAACACATACATAATTACATATCAAAACTAAAACAATATGACAATTATGACGAAAATTACATGTCTAAGTTAGACATACATTTTATTTCTTTGGAAAACTGGAGGATAGTAATCCTGTAAAATTGAAATCTCTAGTTTTTATTGGTACAGCTGTTTAGAGGATGTTTTTCTCTCTTTAATGACGTCAAGAACAAATGTTTATTGTTGCAGGTTAATGTAGAAATTATTTACTTTGAAAATTGGTGCAAAGTGTCCGGGTCTAGACGGTTTTACGGTACTATAAAATATTTATACAAATATGGCAAGTTTTTTTATTTAAAATTGATTATTACATAATATGTATGTGGAGAGATTTTCTAGGAGTTAATCTATATAAAATTACCATTTTGAGAAAACTTAAGGGTCCGTATTTTATTTTACTATTAAAATTGAAGTGGCTCCTGTCTTACAATTATTGCATTTTGTTGTCTTTTAACTTGCTATTAAACATAGTATTTAAGAAAGGAGTAGGATAAGTCAAGAATTACTTGAAGCTCTTTCTAAAGAAGTTAAGAATTGGATATCTTAATTCAATTAAAGTGAGAAATAAATATACACGATAATTTGATATTATGTTTTGTGACAGTTGAAAAAATACACTTTTTTACAATTTATAACAATAAAAATAACTGCTACATGTGCAAATAGGAAAATTTGAACGATTACTCCGTCTTAAGTTAATAACAAATTTTAACTTAAGAAACAGAATAGCATAAAAGATACCTTGACACTTAACAGTAATATTTAAGATGAAAATACTATTATTTAACAGGGACTTGGGTAGTTGGATTTTATCATTAAAATTTAATTCGATAAAGAACTTGGTTAAAGGACTTTAACCAAAGCCATAAATTAACAGTCTCCATACTGCAATCGAATATAAAATCATTTTCAAGTGTAATAAAAAATAATGTTCTTTAATAAATTTTAACGATTTTTAATCAAACACAATTACTATTCAAGTAACCGTTAATGGATTGTTATAGACGGATATATGCGAGTAAATATGCGTTGACGCAAATTTTTAATTTAACATTTAGTAATATAATAATTTAAACATAAAACTTCAATAGTCTATAAATATGTATAGGATCTATACTGAAGTAGAAGTCATGTTAAATGTTGAAAAGAGGAAAAAATTTAAATTTTCCAATAAATAAAACAAAGTAAACGAAAAGACATTTCCCGAGAGAGGTTCGTATATGAAAAGAGTTTGAATACCACTGATACGTATTAAACAATCACTTCATTCAAGAACTCATAGTCTAGCTGACTAATTGATAATTTAATTCTTAGCATTATCGTCTTTGAAAACAAAAAACTGATGTTAATACATACTAAAACTGTTTTTACATTTATCTTAATGATAGGTTCAAGAATTTACATTGTTAAAATATTTTATAGATGGCGTGCGTCATTCGGTTAAATCATCAAAAATGATTATGATAATCGTTTCTTGTAAAAATGCAAAAAGCTTGGCCCCTGAGGATTAACAAGTTTGAATTAAATTTGGTAAATATTCAACAAAATATTTATAAAATTTAAAAGAAATATGATTCGTGATTGTCTAATCTCACAGGAATAAATTTTTCCTCTGAAAGTGTATTAGTTTTTGATTTGAAGTGAACAGAAGACGACACTTGCGCAAAATCGCGCGAAAAATGTTATTACACGCCCTCTGGGCTATTTTCTAACAACAATAAAAGGTGGCGCATATTTTTTGGTCTGTAATACCTGAGTTATGTAATTGCAATTGAAATTTTCCTTTAGACAAATCCTGATTTTTCTAGGGAAATTTTTATTCAAATCATTTTTTATCTTCTATAAAATAAAACGTAGAACGTTATTGCGCGTTAGACTATAATCTGAACATCAGTATAATAGAACGGTACAACCCATAGCAAAGACGAGTATTTTACTAAATTATAAGGGATTAATTACATATTGCAAACACAAAACTAGAGGAGAATCTAAGATTATATTCACTCGCAGGCTTTTATTACAACATTGTAATACACATACTTACGAGTATATGGAGTATATGTATGTGGTGGTTGAGTTGAGAAGAGTGTTTGTGTACATATGTATGTACATACGTATGTACATCAGTAATCAATACAAAACCAACCAGTACACTCACTACACCGCTTCAAATTGATTCCGCCCCGTCAACAGTAAAGGGTCATCGTCCCTGACAGACTCTATCCCGTCCCGACCTTCTTGTCACACCTCCTTGTCGCATGCACGCAAACAAATACATATGTATGTACTATACTTGCTGCCATGCCACTATCTTATGTATAATATGTACCTCCGACAAGAGTAATTTTGTCTCTGGACACGATCAGGTACGCAGTGATCAACTTTTAAAACGTTCATATGCAATTCGAGCCGCACCGGGAGCGGATATGATTTTCTTAAAACGGACGGGAGTGAAAATTTTGCTATCGGAATGAAAGTGAACGGGAGTGCTATAAACTAAATCGGGAACGAGCGGGAACGGGTTAAGAAAATCACTCCCGTTGCCAACCCTGTCAAAACAAAAATTTGACGATAGCTGATAGTCCAAGCAAATTACTGATTAAAACATTGTTTTTTGACAAAATTAGTACCTGAAAGGGAAGATATGGAAAAGATAGGAAAAATTCCGTAGAATTCGATGAACTATTTTTAAACAGCTGAATCATTTGGGAAATTCCTCAAAATGGCGGCCAAAGATGGCCAAAAACAGTTTTTTCGGTTTTAAAAAAAACCAGACATTGCACAAAAAAACGTTTCATACAGAAGTTGTAGAACAATTAAATACCAGTAGAATGAGACCAATTTAATGCAAATTGGTGTATAAATAAATTAGTTATCGCAAGAAAACTGCCAAAAATCCAGATTTTTTCAATTGCTGATATCTTGAAGGAAAAAAATATCTTTTTTATAAAACTTGGTGAAAGTGTAGTTCTTTGCGAGTGGAATAGGAACGTTTTTAAAAAATCCTAAAATATTGAGTAACTTCTCCAAAATTCAATTTTTTCGAAAAAAATACCTTTCCGTAAAATTCGATTTAACCAGGTTCTCGGTTACCTACAGGCACGTTTATGGGCTTAAGATGTTCCTAAAAGGTTATACTAACGTATGCAATATGTGCGCTTATCGTTAAATAATTAGAAATACATAAAAAACAAGCGAAAGATTAATAAATTTTTTGGAATCCAGAAAACTTTGATTTTTTTTTTGTAATTGAACATTTTATTAAAGTTGCATTACTAAGCGTCGTAAAAAGAACACTTTAGTGTGTTGGAACCGGTTATAGGGGGAAAGAAGACGGTTACACTTGACGCACCACAGTAATGAACGCCATGAAAGTTTAAGAAGATACAGTATTACCTGAAAATAGTTAATATATTTTTCGCCTTTTTATAAACGGTTGCTCCTCTTCATTATTGTCATTTAATAATCTTTCTGCAGTGTCATCACTATCATCACCATTATTACCGATAGTTTCATCATGGTGTTCTGTCTCATATTCTGCAGTATTTGGGTCATCCATATCATCGTTGATTTCCGGAATCACAGTCTTATATTCTTCAATATTTGAACAACTATGTATTATTATTACAATGTAAACACATATTAGAACATTTCAATTCATGCTTTTTACAGCCACAACTGATAGTTTTGCAACCACTTTCGCATCTACACGCTATTTCTTTGATGATATCTTCAGGAATCAGTACTTCAGAGCTATAAATAGGTTATAAAGTATTGTTAATGATTTTCCACCCCCATTTTTCGGGATCAAGCGCATTTTCAAGCCAGGTTTGCAATTTCAAATAAGTTCGATAACAATGTTGAGCTGCAGCACTTTCCGTTGGGGGGAGGCTTCCTAAATGAAAGGATGACTTCAATGTTGATCTTTGAAATTGTTTGAATCTCAGTTCATTCAGACGACCAGTTACCTTTTTAGGCGAATACAAAGTTGCAATTATGTCACAACCAATTTTTTCAATATGTTTGTGCTGTACTTTCGTTTCGTAAAAAGTATCCAACTTCTGTAGAGTACCTTCGTTAAAAATTTTTAATATTTTATTTTTGCCTTTTTTAAAAAAGCATGATGTTGTGTCACATCCTGTTATTATGTAAAATAAGCTAACGTATTTCTTTAAATCGGGATACTTAAAACTGTTACAGTTGTACACTTTCTCGCTTTCTTGTCCCTTTCTAGATTTACAGAAATATACTATACTTTTATTTGATGGTGCTAATTACGTCAAAAATACTAGAAGATCTGTGTCTTCACCAATTACTTTCACAATTAGATGTTCTACGAAGCTAATATATGTATTGATAATAGCACTTAAAATAGCGTTAATATAAGTTTCTTTTTATCGCGCCCACTAAGATTTAGTTTTCAGAAAAAAATACGTGGTCAATGATTGTAAACAATAAATTTTTATATTGAACTGTAAGTCGTTAATTAGAATGATAAAAATTTAATATAAAAAAGTAAAAGATGAGCAGCCTTAATATAAAAAAAGTAAAAGATCAGCAGTTTTTGAAAAAAAAAACTAATTTGAGCTCCAAGGAGTTATATATACCTAAAAGTTATAAAAGATAAATTATAAAAAAAAATCAAAGTTTTCTGGATTCCAAAAAATTTATTAATCTTTCGCTTGTTTTTTTATGTATTTCTAATTATTTAACGATAAGCGCACATATTGCATACGTTAGTATAACCTTTTAGGAACATTTTAAGCTCATAAACGTGCTTGTAGGTGACCGAGAACCTGGTAAAATTGAATTTTACGGAAACGTATTTTTTTCGAAATAATTGAATTTTGGAGAAGTTACCCAATATTTTAGGATTTTTTAAAAACGTTCCTATTCCACTTGCAAAGAGCTGCACTTTCACCAAGTTTTATAAAAAAGATATTTTTTTCCTTCAAGATATCAGCAATTGAAAAAATCTGGATTTTTGGCAGTTTTCTTGCGATAACTAATTTATTTATACACCAATTTGCATTAAATTGGTCTCATTCTACTGGTATTTAATTGTTCTACAACTTCTGTATGAAACGTTTTTTTGTGCAATGTCTGGTTTTTTTTTAAAACCGAAAAAACTGTTTTTGGCCATCTTCGGCCGCCATTTTGGGGAATTTCCCAAATGATTCAGCTGTTTAAAAATAGTTCATCGAATTCTACGGAATTTTTCCTATCTTTTCCATATGTTCCCTTTCAGGTACTAATTTTGTCACGTAAAAATTTAATTTGCTTGGACTATGAGACTTTTAAAGCAATTTTTGATAAAAAGTACACCAATACCTCGCTTTGCATCGTTTCGTTTTGCGTTTTTTCGAAGTTGCGTCACTGCTGAATTAGTATTAATTTTCACTGTGCGTCGTTAGATTTTCGAAGTTGCGTTGTTTTGGGTTCGAGTCTTTAATTTTTTTTCGAAATTTTTTGAAGTTTGCTATAGAAAATCATAATTCACTTTGCGTCGTGTTTTTTTGGAACGTAACCACGACGCAAATTGAGGTATTGGTGTAGTTGAAAATTTTACTGTAGACTAGCTGTATTCACTACGTCGCGCGACACGTTGTCGAATCGATTTGATATTTTCTCATGGGTCTGAGACATTTTCCTGCAGTAAACAGTATTCTAAACATTGATCCAGGTAATAAGTAGCCCAAATTTCGTCAAGATTCGTTCAGTAGTTTTTGCGTAATGCGTGCACATTCTCCAAACTGTTTTTATATTATCCCATGAGAATGAGACATTTACCCGCAATAAGAAGTACCTTATTTGTTGACTCAGGTAATAAGTTAACACCAGATTAATTTTCATCAAAATCCGTTTAATAGTTTTTAGATAATGCGTTCACATGCTCAAAATGGTTTTTGAATTTTCCCGAGAGAATGAAATATTTTTTCGCAATAAAAAGTATATTATATTATAATATACTTTTTATTGCGAAAAAGTATTTCCATAATATATTGACCTAAGTATAGGTTAATTTCTACTTGGTGGCTGGACTTTGAACCTCACGCATATCTGTGTATGTGTTAGTGTGAATCAGCATGTGTACAGAGTGTAAGTACACAAATACTACTACAGTACTGCAATACTACTTACACAAATAGGTTTCTGCGCCGATTTTGTGACCCGCCAAGTAAAACTGAACAAAGTGTAATAAGTTATCACCACACCAAATTTCATTAAAATGCGTTCAGTGGATTTTGCGTGATGCATGCATACGCTCAAAATGGTTTTTGTATTTTCCCATGGGAATGGGTCATTTTCCCGGAGTAAACAATATCCTAGATATAAATAATAAACAAATATTTTACTTCGCAAAAATACCACTTTTATTTTGAAACTGTGACAATATTTTTCGAACCGTCAGTTCATTTTCAAACAGAAACAATATTGTCACAGTTTCAAAATGTTCGAAACAATATTGTCACAGTTTCAAAATAAAAGTGGTATTTTTGCGAAGTAAAATATTTGTTTATTATTTACAAATATGGAATACCATAAAGTAACGCTCAAATCTATTAATAATATCCTAGATGTTGACGCAGGTAAAACGCCAAATTTCATCAAAATCCGACCAGTAGTTCTTACATGATCCGTGTACAGACAGACAAAAATTTTAAAATCACTGTTTTGATATCTAAATCAATATGTAATTTATAATCTACAGTAGGGTAAACGGTATAGTTATTGGACATTGACAGTTATTGGACAAGACACTCTCTTTTGCAGATTATAAGGCTTATAGTAAAGCAAACTTCCTGATTTTTTAGTTA
The DNA here is from genome assembly GCA_035578155.1 of Brachynemurus nebulosus. Classification (NCBI taxonomy): domain Eukaryota; kingdom Metazoa; phylum Arthropoda; class Insecta; order Neuroptera; family Myrmeleontidae; genus Brachynemurus; species Brachynemurus nebulosus. The sequence goes on from JAPWDM010000001.1 coordinate 25,507,119, forward strand.
AACAGAACCCTCTAGTATGTATTTTCAGAAAATGCATTCTGAGTTAGCCATAATTTACAGAAACCTGTAACTACGTCATTCTTAGCGTGGTCTTAGGTAGTTCGTTAAAAAAGTTTACTGCGTCTAGTGAGTGACAAAGCTACAATCATTTAATAATATCCTACCAAATTGTGAATCATCGTAAAGGGTTGATCAAGGAGTGGATAAAGGCTGTGTACATGATACAGAACTTGTGGATTGTGGAAATACGCCAGAAATTAATAAATGCAATTTTTGTCCAACAACTGTATTTTTCTACACGGACAACTTTAATATTTTTTTTCAGAGACTTACTAATATGTAATATGAAAGTTTTATACGGTACATTAAAATAGACAGGTCTTACTTTAATTATGAATTTTTTCGTTAAAAATAAAGTTAAAAGCTAAAACTTTTTCTGTACTTTGTTTTGAAAATTTTTCTTAACTGTCCAATAACTATACCGTTTACCCTACCAGCAATTTTTAAAAAATATTCCATGTCCGGGCACGGTCTCGTTACAGTTTTATTATAATATGTATAGATCAGAAGTTCCCAAAAGGTGATCCACGGACCCCTAGGGGTCCGCGGACGATTAATAAGGGGTCCGTGAGATGTCATTATGATATTATATTCATACTGTATCATATACACGAGTGTATCATTAATTAACGTAGTTCCTCCGCGATAGTCAGGTACAAAAGTATACCTCAGTGAAAAAGTTTTCTTTTATCAAAAATTAAATAATGTATTAATGGTACTAATATTCTTCAGTTATTATATTTGTATACCACTTGTTTTTTGAATTTCCGCGCGCTTATGTTGTAGCAATATAAAAGCATTGTTGAAAAAGCGTTCTAAAAACGTTGTAAAATTATGTTTATAAATTATATTTAGAAAACGGCGTAGTGAATAATTTTTATTTCTTATTAAATATGGTTTGTAACTTTGTATTTTAGAACATATTATATTTTTATCAAATTCCTTTGACACAGTTTTCTCATAGGAGCCCGTGTTAAAATTACAAAACTTTGAAACCGTTTTTCTCGAAATTGGGGAGTCAATTTTAATCGGAATAGGCTCGTATTGTTGGTATTGAATTCAATAAATATCTGGAGAAGTTTCGTTAAAATCCTTTGAAAGAATCGTTTTATCGACCAACTAATAAAAACTAAGGATTATATTATGTTTATACAAGTGTCGAGAATACAATTTTTTTTTTTTAAATTTTTTTTGGTTTTGGGGTTTTTGTCAAAATAATGATTGGATAAAGGGGTCCGTGGAAAAAAATTATTGGGAACCTCTGGTATAGATTATACATCTTTTGCCCTAGCGCAACTCTGAAACGTAGTTATTCGTGTCAAATCACATTATAAAATAATATAATGTTAAGTAAAAATAAAAATATGTATAACTAACTCCACGGACTCCACCATATCCACTAAAAACAATACAATTAATCGTCGTATAAAAAAAAATACAACATTTGGTTCGAAATAACAGCATTGAGCTGAGCGCGGGCAATACACACGATTACTGTCGATTATAAATTCATGTACATAAAAGTACATTCATATCATAACACTGTATGTATTGCTGTGGTATTGCTTACAACACTTAAGTATATGTACATAATATCTCGGTACTTATTCACTGTTTTCTTTTTGTCTTTATATCTTAATTTGCTATTAATAATTTTTTTCATTTTTTGTATGTATATAAGAAATTTCAATGAGTCAGTCACTAAAAATATAACCATTATAAAATTATGTAAAGTCTCATTAAGATTTTGCTGAGAAGGGTAACATTTAGGAATAGGAAAAGAAAAATAAATTTTCAAATTAGGACCGTATATAAAATAAAAGGTACAGCTGAACCTTTTTTATGCGGTGAATAGGGATTGCATAAAAAAAAAATGGCACAAAAATAAATTTTCAAAAACTTCATAAATAGCTGTAAAAAGTATAGTTCGCTCCAGATTGATTGTTCGGTGGATCGGGACCGGAAGTTTGTTTTCTAAATAAGATAAAACAAACACATGAGAACATTTTATTTCATTTTTATAATATTATGAAAATTGTGATAAATACATCTGTAAAAAAACGTAATGATACAGTAAGTTCTATTTTTATGCAATGTACCGGTTAAATGCTTAAAAACCATCAAAAATTAATTTTATCAAGGTGAATTATTGTAATTAGTGTTTAGATTTCTTACTTTGTCTTGCTTTTGATTCACATTATGCACTTTAATAGTCAATGCATATTAGCAAAAATTTAAATATGTAACGTCTACAAGCTTCCAAATATGGTAGTAGACGTCAAATAATTTGAATTTTTGTTTGCGTAGTTTAACAGAGCACATGCGCGAGAATTTTGTGTCACGAGTCGAACATGGCCCTTTATACAAGGTGGTCCAGAATTATTATCTATACATCCCTGTAAAGGAGTGAAACGAAAACCATCTTTTCCTAAATATTTTCCAAACGCTTTTGAATAACGGATTGATATTTTAGGGGTACGTATTTTTCATTAGAAGGATTAAATTTATATTAACATTTATTCCACCACTTATGATCAAGCGGTGGTTTTGGGTGGTAGGTGTGAGTTATCACGTCCTTTCTTTTTTAATTTGCAGTTATTTAAACAAATTTCTTGACAATATGATTCCTCAGACAATTCCACGCAAAAAAGGTATACTTTTTACATTTCAATAAATAATACCGTTTTTGAGTAATTTAAAGTAGAAGTATCTATTTCCAAATTATCCCCCAATCATGCATAAGTGATGGAATAATTGGTACCATAAATTTAATTATCCTGATGTTTATACGCAGCCCTAAAATATGAATCCATTATTCAAAAGCGCCAAAATTTTTTTTTTTAAAGGAAGTCAGTTTCGTTTTACCCCTCTACTTTATCTCCCTGATTATTGAGTTTTGGAAAAAAGTGTAGATGAAAAGGTACCATTATTTTTGAACGTACTATCGGCTCTAGTAATTACAGTACATAAATCTGGACCATCTTGTATATATTTTTTTATTCTATTAAAATGTCTTCAAGCATAGAACACTAGAAGCCAACTAATATCAAAAAAGTGTAGCTCGCTTGGTGCCATTTGTTGGTCAGTCACAGCTTAAGGCATGTAGTCAGTCGATGTCAGTCACCGAACGCACAATGCATTGTAATGTATTGTTAGACATTGTTACTTGAACTGCACACGTTGCTCTGTCCCATAATAGGTGGTTTGTAGTTGTGTGTGTTAATACGCACACAAAAGCAAACATCAAACCAACACCACTGCAAACAGTATGTACCTACACAACATAGTAATGCGAAGTGGGGATGATTTTACGTCACCTGACGGCTACAGTTGGAATGCTACCTATTATACATATTTTAGTTTGGCCCCTTGTCTTCAAGTTAAGCCGGTTCTACACGATGTTACGAACACCTTCCAACATTGGACGTTCGATGGTTCATCGCATCGTGTGGCCGTTGTTCGAACCTACGAGTGTCCAATGTCGAGCGTCAAACATTCGCATTTGGCCATGTCCCGCTCGATGTCGGTATTCTTGCACCGAGTCAAAGGGATGCTTCGAACGTTTGAAGGTCAATGTTGGTTGCGTTGGTTGGTTCGACTCAGCAGCTGCACGACTCGTTCATGTGAAGAGGGACAACATCAGTGTATAACATTAGAGATCACATAAGACAGATGACATCCTCGTCCACTGAATAAACATTTGTACCAACACTTACAAGAGATACAACATCAGTGTATAACATTAGAGATAACATCAGACAGATAACAGCCTCGCCACTGAGTACCAACACATCATCATTCGTATTGGATCAAACATTCGATTCACCGTGTAGCAGATACATTCGTCGCACCAACTATCGAACTTAATTGCCTCAAACGTTCGATCGAACGTTGGAAGGAACGTTCGTAGCATCGTATAGAACCGGCTTTATCCATTGGGTTGCTGTGGGTTGATTCTTCGGAATTACTTTACCACGACTTCCCGGTCCGGTTATGTTTATATGTGTGTTACCTGGTGATTTCATTAGGGTGTTTCTTTAAACCAAATAACTCCAATACCGAAAAAATTTTTGAAAGAATATAAATTGTTATTGGGAAAGTAACTACTGCCAGTAGGCAAAATTCATTTATTCGATTTCGACAATTCACAAAATTTGTGCTTTTTAGTCTGCAAAATACAAACTGAGGACGTATTTTTTTTTAAATGTCATTCTTATTTTTTCATAATTACTGTTCTCAAATAAAAACGGAAAATTCTAAATTCACATAAGTTGCGTAGGTACAGGTAAATTAGATATACTAGTTCCAAATTAGACACGCTCATGTAAACATGGTATTTAAAGTAATGCGGCATTAAATAGAAAAGAAAAAATTTGCTTATACATATTTTTAAAATTCATTTGCGCATATTTCACTTAAAATATTAAAAAAATAATACCAAGTTCTATTTAATAGTTAGATCGGCACATTCGGTACGTAAATCATTTAAGTCAAGGCACATTTAATAAAATAAATAAAATAGTAAATTAATTAATTAAACAAACAAACCTAAAATTAATTAAATTACACATTGATAAGAATAAATTTACATACTACTTAAATTGCGCAAATGAAAGAAATGGAAAGCAAGATGACAGTATGTATAAGTACCGTAGACCGGAATGAATCGGGATAGGCAGGTGAATAGGAACAAAATAAAAAATGTTACTCATAAGCTTCGTTTAAAAACACTAGACGTAAATGCGAACACTTATCTTTCTTAAACTATAGTAGAATAATTATTCTTTCTGGTAACAATAGTGACTAAGTTTGAAGTTGGATAAAAAATCTTAAAAAATCAATTTCTATTGACGTCTTTAAACAGTACTATATTTTGCTTCTTAACTTTATTTAAAAACTATTTATTTTAGTACTCTTATGATTAAACTGGTTTAATCGAAATTTTAATTAATATATTTGAGAAAAGAAAACTACAAGCTTTTAGTTTTTTTTTTTATTAAAATAATGAAGACTTGACATTTTGGTTAAGTTGGATATTAATAGGGACGAAAAAAAGGTAGATAGGTACAGTATGCGGGTTAATAGGGACGCTATATCAAGTATAAAGGGACGAATGTGAGGTGATTAGGGACGGATGAAGGATGTATTGGAACACAGAACAGAACACTTCCAAGGTTATCAAGTCATTCGATATTTTTATAAACATATTCAACATAACATTTCTATACTTTATAAAAGTTTATTTTAGATTTTACGTTATTTCTGCACAAAATTATGAAGTATTATTTCTTTTTTGGATGTGTAAATAAAACAAATTCGAAATTAATTTATATTTCAGTTTTAGTTTTGGTCGGCCCTACGGATCGTCCCCATTCACCCTTTTATCGTCTTTTTTGACCTCAATTTACCATAGAGAAGAAATTACATGATTTTTGTTATTTTTTCAAAAACTAGGGATATTTTCAAAAATTTTTGATTATTATGATATAGTGATTATCCTCGCTTTATAATCAATACCTATAAATAAAATAGAAGGGTCTATCTGTGATTTTCGAATTTGTAGGTATTAGTATGTTTTTCAGTTAGCAAATTCGACATATATACCAAATATAACTACAAAAATTTTTGTCTGTCTGTCTGTTCTGTTTGTACGAACCGATTTAACTCAAAAACTATTAAAGTTATTGAGTTGAAATTTACAGGGAATATAGATATTAACCTCCCGATCAATCTTGGCAACATTTTAATCTAATCTCCCAAATGGTTATGTACAGGATGATTCAAATAGAATTTTCATTAAAAGTTCATGGTCTTCTAAATAAATTCATTTTTTATTTTAAAATTTAGTTATAGAAATTTTCAATTATGAAAATTTTAATTAAAATATTTTTAACTTGCTGCCACTTCCGGTTATACCGGAAGTTGACACCAAATTTGTTATTTGAAGTGTTTTTGACAGCAGATTTGAATTCGCTGGAAATTGTTACTAATATTCTATGTGACAATGACATTTCAGCTTTTGGACTTGATACAGGCTGGTCACATAAAGCATTATTTTTAAATAATTTTTGTTTATTGTGCAAATCTTTTTTTTCAAATGAATCACCTGTATTTTTATCATAATTATGTCTATCTATTACTATAAGATATCCTAATATCTAAAACTGATATTTTGAAAGATACATAGAATTTATATAATAAAATTATCAGTTAGGTTTTCTATGAGCACGGCTGACACAAAAACCACGGGACAGATTTCAGTGAAACATTATAAATTCATTCCTTAGACGCTTCATCATCTCAACATCAACAACATCCTCAGTCAAAATTATCCCAAATATTTAGGGGGATTGATATATTCAAGACAAAAGTTGATATATCAAAAATACTAATTTAACAATAAACGGGAACAAAAGAAAGAAAAACAAAAGATTACCTAGCCTAGGAGAGGCCAAAGTTTATATTTTCAACACCTACTATTTTAGCGTCTCCAACAATGAGATGTTGGCGTAGGGGTTTAAATTTTCCAATAGGAATAGAGAGGATACTTATTTAGAGTAGTCTACAAAATATTAGGTATTTTAAAAATATATAAAATTTGAGTATTTTAAATCAACATACTTTTTTTACTTCTATACCAAATTCGTTGACACCTTCTTAATAGTCTTACTTTAGAGTTTTAGTCTATGTAATATGCTTGAAGGAATGAGCAATTAGTTTTTGAAAATTTTCAGTTGTTCGTCGATAACTAGCCAAAGGGAGAAATTAAAAATAAAGAGGATTGATGAGTGAGTTTACCAATAAAGAAAGCCTATCATTTCAGCTTATGATAAGAAAATAGGGGCAAAATATTTTAGCAAACTACTTAAAAGAGATTACTTTTACTAAATTATGAAATTCACGCTTGCGAAGCCGCGAGTAACAGCTAGTAAAGAATAAACACTCATAAAAGAAATACATAAAAATACGGTGTGAATTCTGAATTCGTGCCTCTTTATCTCGATTAACGGTATGTATTAAGCTAATCGAAAAAAAATTATTTGTTTGTATCAATTAATATGTGGTTCCATTTAAAGCAACATAATTTTATGTCACATTTTCAAAACCTTAAGAGCCACAAAACTCCTGACCATAAGAATCGTTTATTTTCATCGGTAACTGTAACTTTAATCTGAAAAGAAAGTGGACAAAAATCAACCATTTTTTACGCATCGGCACATCCCTCTGACACTACTTTTTGGTAGTGTCAGACCACGATAAATTAAAATGTCGACGTAAATTTAGACAGATCTGAACATTCAATGAGACGTTGACTCTCAAGCACAAATTATTTTGTTTATCATTTCGATACGTCCAATTAACCAAAATAAGTAAACGTTTATTGACAACTAAACTACTCGAAAAAAAGTGGTTCTTGCGACGCTTCATTAGACTATAATCATCAAAAATGTAAAAATGTATCGAAAATGGTAAAAAATCAACACACATGCTCTGTTTAAGGGGTCGTTTATAAAACTTGTTTTAATAATAATTTTAAAATAAGTACCGTATACGTCGTATACATATTAAGGTAAGGACTCGAACTTCAGCTAGACACAGAATAATTGTTTAAATAAAATCTTTTAATTTTCACAATAATCTTAGCTGAAAAAATGGCCAGTCTCTACCCATTTATTTTTTTAATTAAGTTCATGAGTTATATGTATTTTAATTTCTAACGTATTAACTTAACTCCAGTTCTAACTGCACATTTCGTGATTCAAGCCAAACTATTAAAGTGAGCCAAAAAATTAGTACTGTCAATAGGCAAGATTTGTTTACTGGCGACGCAAAGATTTTCACTCGCGCTTCTGGTGGTAAAATTAGAACTAGTATTAAGTAAAAATATACGTATACGCTTAATTGGTGATATAAAATCTGCACATAATTTGTATAATACATATTTCTATCGACAATTAAACGTATACAAAAAAAATTTACTTGATACAGCTTCTAATTTAAAAAACCAGAGGCACTCGCGTAATCTTTGCGCCGCCAAACGGACAATTCCAGATTCCTACTATTTCTTTAACTGTCAATTTTAGCGCATTCACAGTAGTTATTTCATTCGTCCCCAGATGCCTAAACATTAAACCACGCATTCATTTGATTTTCCAATACACTGCGCATCTTATCTTCATTGGTATAATTATACGTGTCAGTGTGTGCATGGAGACATACATTTTATTTCTACTCTCTGTTCTAGTATTTAGAGGGAAAGGCTAAGACTAATTAATTATTTGCATAGTTTGTAGTATTGTGTATTATATGTATTAAATCTATTTTACATCGGTTTAACTTTGATATTAAAAGTTAAATTGCATGTTAAGTTCTAATACAATAGAAAGAAAAAAATAGTAAGATCGATAAAAAAATTTAACTTAAAACGAATACTATTCTTTCAGTTATGAAATGGCATTAAAATATTCTCCGACAGTAAGTATGTTAATCGGTGGTTTTCAAATTGTGATCCGAAACACAGTCTAGTATTAAAATATCAAAAGTATTAAAATTACAGTTGAGAAAATTACTAGGCGAGCGGAGCAGAATGCACTATAAGAAACTGATTTTCTTAAAAATTTCAGAATAACAAATATAAATAAACATGTTTTTAAAATTATCCGTCAGTGCCACCAAATAGGGCCCAAATTAAAAAGCTGAAACACTTTTGACAAAATTCTGTTCAAATACTATTGAGATTTCCGAAAAAATAGAAAGTAAGTGCAAAATGGTCTCTCAAGGCTCCAAGAAAGACCTAAAATACTAAAGCTATTGGTACGGGCATAATAAATATGTTGAATTAAAATTTGAATAACAAAAACTCTTAGTGGGATGTATTTTCAAAGGAGGGGTTCCGATAAGTCCCTTTATCGGCCCTCAATGAATGAAATTTTTTGAAGTTTATGATCGAGTTCATTTTTATATTTTTTTTATAATGTTAAAGATATAAGGTTTTTAAAAATATATATACTTTTTGTGTTATTTGATTGGACTTTTACGAAAATAAATGCTAAGCTTGCCTTGTTTTGCAAAAATACGCTATTTTTGTAGTTTGTGTAACATTTACTTAATTATCTTTCATAGAGCGCAACCGAGTAACAAAAAGATTTCCATCTATATTGTATGTAGCTTCAATCTGACACGTGCTGCTATCTATTAAAAAAAACGGTGGCTGGAGACTGAACTAATAAAAACCAAACAAACTGAACGCACAAGTACTGTAACGAACGTAGAAAAAGTTTAAATGGTAAAGAGAAGATACTTGTATAAATGAAAAATATCTCACTGCCTAACTTTTTTAACTTTAGTGGAAAGCGCCACCGATTAATTTAGGGACTTAATGATCACTTATGAAGAATGACAACTGGAATGAATGCATTAAAGTTACGTGATTGTAACCAAATCACTTTAAAAATGAACTCGATCATAAACTTCAAAAAATTTCGTCCAGAGGAGCCAATAAAGGGCCTTATCGAAACCCCTCCTTTATTTAGAAATTTAAATTTTGAAGTGGGGAAAATTTTTTGTTAAAGTTAGGGAAAACTCAAATATTCTCTGGAAAATCGGAAACGGGCAAGAAAATTTGATCTTGAAAAAAAATTACTACCCTGAATAGTGTAATAGTGTGGTATTGTATTTTTCTATTCTACTTACTAGTTACTACTTACCGCTATGCTATGGTATGAATAATGCATAAAAGATCCATTGTTTCTTTCTCTTTCGAATATGGCATCGTTTGTGTATCTGTCTTTAATAGTCCTCACGTTCGCCAGAAAATTTTGTTAGCCTAACGTTAGCTAACGGAGGTTATACCCACGTTGTACCGTTACAAACCAGAGGGCTCGCATTCAAAATGTGAACATGCATTAGATATTAAAACAACAATTTCTAACATGGTGACTGATTGTTTTTATTCCATCATCTTTAAATGTGGCTGTACTTCAAAAGTTAGGTAGGGTAAAAGACCCCATTGTCGATCGGGGTTATAAGTCCGATCAGTTTTGACATTTATATCTTAATGAAGTTATTTCTGAAAGAAACCTTTGATAAAAAAAATTATTATTAATAGAATGATTATTTTTCAATTTAAATTCACCTCACATTTAATGCCTCCTCACTTAATTTAAGAAATACATATATATATCGAAAAATTTTTGTTGAATTCGTGAATTTTTAGTATGATGGATGATCATTATTCAAAACACATGAGTTATAAATTGTAACATTTTTCACCGAATTTTTAAAGTTATTAGCATAATAAAAGTATACAAATAATTGTTATTAGTCCACTTAAGAGATTAGGATAGCTAAATTAAATTTTATATGCGTTAAATATTATTTGTATGACTGATTCTTCTTGGGATCTGAGTTTTACAGTTAGGTACCGCATTTTGAGAATTATATATTGCATATCTATTTTATAAACATTTTTAATTAATTTTTGGGTTTAAAACTTTTAACTAACCGTTTTTATAATTTTACTTTAATATTTTATTTATTTCAGAACGTAAAATCAATTGAAAAATAATTAATATTGAATTAAAACTTCCAAATTGTTATTTATATAGGTATTTTCAAATAAAAACGTCAAACATAATATGTATGATATGTATGTATTAGATCTTAAACGACACATACAGATACAATATAAATTAAATTTAACTGTTTAAAAATTCACAATGGTTAACGGCTAAGTTAGATCTTACACAATGTTTTTTTAAAAGATCAGCAGAGAGCGAAACGAAATTGTGATTTTAGTGGTTTATTTTATCGAATATTTAAACCGTTCTTGGCTTTTGCTTTGACGTTCTATGTTTCACTAGATGTCACTCTATGATAATACTCTATGACATATAGCCTCACCTAGTAGTGGATAGTGTCAAAGTGGCTGGAAGAGAATGGTTCAAATATTCGATAGTAGTAGGTACTTCATGTACATTAATGCGCGATTTTTCATAGGGGTCAGTGTATTGATCTTTCAAAGGAGGTTAATATTTTCTGTCCGCTTTTTCATAGACGTCAACAAATTATAAAACAAAAACATTAATAAATCAAAATTTTTGGGTTATATTTTCTTAAAAACATATCCATTGGATTAAAAAAACTTGGTTTCATACTTATTAAGAAAAAAAAAATGGGTGTTTTGTTTATTTTTTAATTTTTTTAAGCTAATTTAATGATACAGCTAAAAATAGTGGTCGGTCATCGGGTCTCTTACCCTATTTATACCGTAAAAAACAATAAAAAAAAAATTTAACGTGCATTAATTTGTTGAATCAGAGCCCTCTGGTTTGTAACGGTCCAAGCTCCATTAACTAACGTTAGACTAACAAAATTTTCTGGCGAACGCGTGCATTGCTTATATTATTTTTAGCGAATTTCCAATACTGGAAATTCAGCTTTTACGCCAGGTGTCATGGTGCGACCTAAGCCCGAGACCATATCAGAAATATGTTTTGAGGTCCCTAGAATACGAAAATGATATTCACTAAAATTTATATATATATATATATATATATATATATATATATATATATATATATATATATATATATATATATATATATATATATATATATATGTATCCGCGCGATAACTCTCGAACGAAACGTTTAATGCTTATGAAATTTTGTGTGCGAATTCGATTTTCCAAATCGTTGGATGAGTTCGTTAGCCAGACACGTCGGATGCCCAGAAGTAGGTTTTCCGGGCGTTTTTTGTCAACAAAATGAGTTTTTTGCCAGAATTAAGCAATTATTCAAAATTTTTTTTACACCAATCGGAAGAAATAGGTAATATGCTTAAAAAATGTTTTTATACTGTTGCTCTAAATTATTTACTTTTCGAGAAAAACTAGGAAATATGTCGTTCTCCATTTCACTCGCACTCGCATTCTTTTTTTTTCTGTCTCATTTTTTGCGAGCTAAATTCGAAAAAAACCGCTTTATAAGTAGCGTGTCATGATTTTTTTAATCCAATTTAACGATTCGGCTATATTCTATTTCTCTGTCAGTTAAATGTTTTTATAATGTATCTCTGTTCCATTTTTTTTTACAAAAAAAATCCCGACGATATCTGTTATGTGATATGATCAGAATTTAGATTATATTTACACCTTCCTAAAATTAATAAGAGTTTGCTTCAATCGTATAAAAATTACGTTAAATCATATTCAAACAATAATATTTTTACGTAATTTTCTATCCAATTGACAATACAGTTATGATTAGAATTGTATAATCAGAGCATTCTAATATTAAATAATTTTGCACATTCAATTTTTTTTTTTTAACAAAGAAAAATTTTTTTAAATTTTGACACATTCTTTTATGAAATTTCGATTAAGAAATATTAAAAAATTTTAAAGTGAATCATTTAAAAAGAGTTAAAAATAAATTAAAAAGGAAACATTTCTCTATTTTAACATATTTGTAAAGAAAATTTTACAGTTTACTTACAGTTTTTTGAAAAAATGTAATAACATTTTTACATACAATAAAGATTATATTTGAACGGTAGGAAATCCACAAATTTTTTTTTATTTCTTTAATTAATTATTAAATTTGGTTTTAGAAGAAAATCTTCGTCTAATTCGCTCCAAGCCGAAAGTATAGCCACTAATAAGGACATTCCACTGTTAAAATAAATGGAAAATATATTGAAATTTATTTAATGAAAGCCATTCATACACATTTTTAAAATATCCTTTTGAATTATATAACAAATAAAATCTGTGTAAAAAAATCTAATTGACGTGTTTTTTCTCAATTTGCTAATATTAAGTAAGGCTCGTTAATTAGGGAGTGATTGTGTCAAAATTTTAATATAAAATATGGTAATTTTAACCCTCTTTAAAAGAACATTTCGATTTTAACAATAAAAAAATTTTAAAAAGTGTTTTCGTTTTTGCCGGATTACCAAAAACTGTTCATAGGCATATCTGTGACTAAAGTTGCCTCCCTTTCTTAAGAAAATAAAGTATTTTTTTTATTTTGTGCAAAAGAATAAAACACAATTAACGAAAAAAAAGTACGCGTTTCCATATTTTTAAGATTTTGTAGTACAAGAAAATCCTTATAAATTCATCATATCTGTTATTGCATTTACTAGCTTTTACGCAATTTAATAAACAGTATCGTTTTGATTTTTTAAACTCATTTAAGACATTTATTGTTAGTGAGACATATTTGAATTATTTTCGTAACTAATAAATTAAATTCTGTAGACCGATGTTTTTGTAGATAAAAAAAATTCTAGGTAACGTCTGTATTAGACAAAAGTCTGAAAATGGACGTAGAATCTCACTGTTATTAACTATTATGTCTTAGTCTTTTGAAAAATTATTTTTTGAGCTAAAATAAAAATAGGAGGGATATAAACTTAGGGGTAAACGACAGGGATATATAAACTTTATTTTAGATTCTACGTTTATTTTTACAGAAAATCATCAAGTACCTATTATTTCTTTTTTGAATGTATAAATACAAAAAGTTCGAAATTATTTTATATTAGAATTTCAATTTTGGTCGACCCTACGGGTTGTCCCCATTTACTCTTTTCTCGTCTCTTTTGACCCCAATTTTTCATAGAGAAATTATACGATTTTTGTTAATTTTTCAAAAACCACCGATATTTTTAAATTTTTTTGGATACTGCTGATAAAGTGACCATCTTCGCGTAAATTTTTAATATATTAAAGATTAGGTACTCATAAAATAAATACAAAAAAATTCGGTGTGAAGTCTGAATGCGTACCTATTCATCCGTGTCTACGGTAGCACATTTTTTATTGACATAAATATTAGAAACGCAGGAAAAGAGACCAGGAATCAACATAGAAGTGGATTATGGTACGATATATTTTCTGAAAAAAGTGCTTAGGACCAAAGTTATAGAGTTCAAAGTGATGCACTTGATGATGACTTTGAAGTTGACCTTGAGGTCAATTTCCAAAGTCATTTGAAAATCATTTAATATTTTTCAAAAGGAGTAGTTTACTTTTCATCCCTAAATGGTTCAAAGTATATTCGAACGAATTTCACATGCAAGATAGAAAATAAGTGATCAAGAAGTAATTTTGAAAAATACTTGCTCAATCGCAATCGGAAAAATAATAGTTAATCATATGTTGAATTGAATTCCTAATATGATAACTATAGAGTAGCAATAAAAATTTTAAAAAATTTTGAAAATTTCTAATATAACATAAAGTTAATGTTTAACTTACAATTGGAGTGATATTAAATCTTTTCTTAACTTTACTTCTAAAATTACTTACAAAAATGTTTTCTTCTAATTTTTTCTATAAATTTGCGCCTATTTTTCCATTTCGTCAGGTTTTTATTTTTTTTATTTTAGAAAAATAACGCAACAAATCAATTTTGAAGATAGATTGAGTCAATACATGAAATTACTGCTTATAGGTACAGGATATGGTCAAAGTTCGGCAATGGCTAATCATTTTCAACTGACCTTGAAAATCGATTTCAGGGTCACTATCAAGTGCATCGCTTTAAATTCTACAAATTTGGTACTCAGCCCTTTTTTCAGAAAATATGTCATTTCAAAAATATTTAGCTATAACTGTTTTCATCTACAGAGGTTGAATGGTGTTTTCTACCCCTAAAAAGCGTATTTAGCCGAAATAAAAAAACACGTATTTAATATTTTTCGCTGTTTAATAAGTATGTTAAGTTTCATTCAAATTGGCAAGTATTAGTTGGGTAGTGTTATTTGTCAGAATGTTTTGCCGATCTAGTTTTTTCAATATTTCTTTGCTCGTTTTCAGAATTTGTATTTTAATTTCTACGGACAAATAACTCATTCTTTTCTTCGATTTTAGTAACTTTTATTTGCTGATGTTGACCATTAATTGATCGAAACATATCAAATATTTTTCAATGATTTTTTTAGCGAATGTCGAAAATTTTGAAAATTTTTTCACCGTTAGTAAGTTAAAGTATTTGAATTCATTAAGTAATTAAATGATGTCCACAAGAACCTTACGAACTACCATAAGTTATATGAGATCCCTAGGACCCGTTTTTTACTGTTAGGATAAACTTTTTACTAAAATTATTTTAGATGAATAAAGGTTATGTTGTATGATTTCCGCCAGGGTTTACTGTTCCCATTATTGTAAAAAATAAACTAACCGACCGATTTTGAAAATTTTTTCACTGTTAGAGAACTAAATTATTTTAGATGGATACAACTATGCTGCACAAAGTCCGTTCGGGTTCTTGGGTTCCAAAAATATCAAAACTAATTACCCAGCCGATTTAAAAAAATCTTTTACTCTTAGAAAGCTAAACTATTTTAAATAGGTACAGTTCTTAGATGAGATCCGCCAGTCCCCAAAATTTGGAAATTCGCTATGTTATGCAGATGCTGCGACAGGGGTATTTTTTTTTAATAATCTTTTTTTAACACTCGCCAATCAAGCATGGTTTCGCAATTTCGAAACAATAGACGTTTTCTACGTCAAAAAACTAGGTAACATTTTCTCTTGTTATGAGAGTAAATAAGATGACTTACAATAATATCAAAACTAATATACTAATTCAATTTTTTTTTGTCTTAGGTCTCTGCGGGGCAACATTTACACCTAAGCAGCGATCTAAAAGGCAGCGTCTCAATTGCGGCTCAACAAGGAATGTATTTCAGTCAACAACAACAATCAAACAGTTCCAGTCAAACGCACGGGCATCAGCAACAGTCCCAACCCCCACCCCAACAACCGCCTCCACAGCAGCAAAATCAACAACCACACTCCCAACAACAGCAGTCGCAAAATCAACAGCCACAACAACAGCAACATCCCCAAACATCTCAAGCAAACCACAACAACCCACATTCCACATCGTCCAACGCAACCACATCACAATCTCACACACAATCACAATCACAGAATATCCACAATCCACAACAAAATCAACGACAACAAAAGAACACCAGCAGCGGGCCAGGAGGTGCAGGAGGTATGGGTCCAGGACCGGGTGTGGGTGTGAGTAGTACGAACACCCAACACACGCATAGTACAATTACACAAACTCAACAAATGCAACAGCAAGGTGACACGTATACAGTGTCGCAATCGCAAACGATCAATTTTACTCAGCAGTCGTTACGACAACGAGCCGCTGCGCAAGCGGCAGCCGCAGCAGCTGCAAATAAAGGTAATTAAAACAGAATTATAATTAAATTTTTTTGATTATTTTATTTGTAGGCTAATTAATGTGGCTATGAAATGTAAAAATCTAAATTAAGTAAACTTTTAATATTTAGAGTTAATCTTAGATTTTCACTGTTATTAAAAAGAGAGCTTTTGAATGTCGGTCATGATTTCAAAGAAGCTTGGACACTTCAGTAGCAAAAATAAAATTTTTTCACTCACAGCAAATATGTATACAAAGTCACTTGTCAGTTTATTTTGTAAAAATTAAAAAAATTGACCTCTATTACGTCTTTATATATATTGTATATTTATTAACCGTTTGTTTACTACAAGATTTCGAAATTGAATGACGTAAACTTAATGTTTAATTTTTGATATACTCCGTTGGGCAAAACGAAGCACTTATGGAATTATGTCGGCGTCCGTTCGTCTGTCACAGGCGGTTTCCTCTTCAACTGTTCGATATAATAAATTTAAATTTAGCAAAGAAATTGTATGTGGTAACCTTATTATAAACATGAAATATAAAAAATTAAATTTTGATTTTGAGAGCCTATTTTCAGGGGGTAAATTGAGAAATGAAAAAAAAAAATTCAAAGAAATTATGCTACGAGTCAAAATAACGTTTATTAAAGCAGTAATTCAACGTATATGTGTGAATTTTTACGCATTGTCTTTTTTTATTGAGAGTTGAGGTTTTCTGTTAGTAGTTACAGGTTTTTACTATTGCTGGTTTTATTTTTAGCGAATTATCGAATCAAAAATTCAGCTATTACAGCTGAATATGATAGAAATTTATTTTTAGGTCCCTAGAAGCGTTCACTAAAATTTACATATATTTCTGTATGTAAATATGTATGTATATGTATATGTATATATGTATTATGTATGTAGTATCGTAGTATATATGTATCCGCACGATAATTCTCGAAAAATACACCCCATTTTTACGAAATTTGGTGAAAACGTTGGAAGTCCAAAAATCTTGGATGAGTTCTTCAGTCAGACACTTCCTTTGCCAAGAACCTCAAAAAAATATGATTTTTTGCAAAAATTGGTCATTTTTCGAAATTTTTTATACCATGGCAAAGAGTGGAAAAAATCACATAAGATACGTTGTTGAAATATTACCCTAGGCAAGCGGGTTTTCGAGAAAAAGTAATTTTTGTGATTGAAAATTCGCTATGTTATGCAGGATGCTGCGATAGGAGTATTAATAAAATTAGAGTTATAAGATCGAACGAAAATTGAGTTTTGAAGCCTAACCCAATCACAACATTTTGATAGCAAAAATGGAAATTAGAGTAGTAGTAGTCTATAAGAAATTATTTCAGTAACTATCAGTTTTGAAAAATTCATATTATTAATCTTTGTGACTTTGTCAGATATATTTAATTACTTTTTCGCTGTAGAATTTTTAAAGTTAATATCACAGGCTTAGTAGTTACTATTAGTTCTAGGTTTCTGCTGTTATTCTTTTAATTTTTTATAAAATTAAAATATATCATTTACTTACCAAATAAAAGAAATAAGAATTCATCTAAATATGTATTTTTTAATTAAAAAAAATTGAACATTAAATTCTATAGTTAGGTAGATTAATGCAAAATATTGGTTAGATGTGGACACGCCGGACAAACACACCAATTTTGGTTTACATATTGGTTAAGTTCTAATCTTTACGTTTTGAGTAGGATCCACTCAATTCCATCACCTACAAGGCGGCCATCTTGAGTAATGTCCTCCAAGAACCTGTAATGTTATTGACAAGTAACTATACTTGCTAAATGTGCCCGCGACGTCGTTCGTTTTCTCAAAAATTGCTGTTTTGGTACATCTATATCGGTCACTATTTACACCAGTTTCAGTGCCAGTTTCAAAAATAAAAGTGGTATTTTGCAAAGTAAAGTATTTGTTTATCATTTACAAATATGGAATACCATAAAGTAACGCTCAAATCTATTAATATTATTAAGAAGTTCTTGAATTGCTCGAATAGTACGATTATGTCGACACATTTACCCTCTAATTAACTAACCCTAGACTTAATATTAGGAAATTAGGCAAAAACAAGTCAATTATACATTTTACGTAGGTTTGAAATCTGTAAACAAAATTTTAATATATTTTATTTTTTACTCTCTTTTTGAATAATTGACTTCCAAATTTTAATCGGCAACCACCTGTGTTGATGTAATTTCAACAAATTTCATATCAATAACTAGGTCTTTAAATATAGCAATATGGTTAATTCAAACTTTTTATCTATGTCATACCATTTTCAAGATATTTGAAAAAAATTAAATTTTTATCCCAATTTTTGAAGTCATACCAGTTTTGTGTACTGAGCTTAATTTGACTTCTGAGTTATTATGTTTATAAAAAAAGCCTTATGTTGTATT